>CM074179.1:37169223-37652099 GCA_037179385.1 Holothuria scabra
CATGTAGATGGTTTTCTTTAGACTTGTCTTATCTAAAGCCCGCATTACTCAATCCCTTATTCCTAGGTGCAGCGACATGGCATAGGCTACTCAGATACATAGCTCAAACGTCAATGGTAAACATTGCTACATTAGAGGGTAGCGGGTCTTTGTCGTTGGAAGAACAAATCAGTTTAAATACGCTCTTCATTGTTCGGCTATCACTTTTAACTTTCAATCATAGTCGTCTCTGAAAGCTGGATGCGCCACTGAAAACCCCTCCTAAGCCGCAATATTTTACCTTGAAATGCAGGTTTCTGTTGGAAAGCTTATTTGCTGTGTAATCGTCCCCTCAATAACAGGTCTCAATAGGTAACAATGATGAATGGTAAAGTTTCGACTTAAGGGCTGAATTCGACACCTTACTCTTGACTGTTCCTCAACATGCCGAAAAAATGGAACCCTTTCTTCAGTGTCCAACGCTTGTGAGGTAAAGTTATCATGAGCAAACGTCACGCTATGAATGTCGGTCCAATGTGCCGCTATAAAGTGCCGTTCTTTCACGACTTTGTTGGCTTGGTTTTTGGTTTCGATGATAAGAGAAACCTATGCAATCATGATGGCGTGTGTATGTATGTGTGTATGTGTGTGTGTATGTGTGTGTATGTGTGTGTGTTTGTGACACTTTGCTTGTTAGCACGATATCTCAAGATAGAAATGTCTGACAATTTTCAAACTTGATACATGGATGCCCCATATTGAGAGGAAGAACACTATTGTTTTTGGCGGAGGTCAAAGGTCATGTGGGGTCAGCAGGGGTCAATTTCTGAAAACTTTGTTAGCACGATATCTCAAGATAGGAAACTTGTATAGATTTCATATTTGGTATGTGGATGTGCGTTATGGTCCGAAGATGGTCCCTATTGTTTTTGACGGAGGTCAAAGGTCATCTGGGGTCACCGGGAGTCAAAGTCTGAAAATCTTGTCAACACAATATCTCAAGATAGGAAACTTGGATAGATTTCATATTTAGTATGTAGTTGCGTTTTGGTCAAAAGATGGTCCCTATTGTTTTTGATGGAGGTCAAAGGTCATCTGGGGTCAGCAGGGGTCATTTTCTGAAACTTTTGTTAGCACAATATCTCAAGGGATGAAACTTGTATAGATTTCATATTTGATATGTGAATGCATTATGGTCAGAAGATGGTCCCCATTGTTTTTGGTGGAGGTCAAAGGTCATCTGGGGTCAGCAGGGGTCAAAGGGTGAAAATCTTATTAGCACGATATTTCAAGATAGGGAACATGGATAGATTTCGTATTTGGTATGTTGGTGTGTTATGGTCAGAAGATGGAACCTTTTGTTTTCGGTAGAGGTCAAAGGTCATCTGGGGTCACCGGGGGTCAAAGTGTGAAAATCTTTTCAGCACGATATTTCAAGATAGGGAACTTGGATAGATTTCATATTTGATATGTGGATGTGTTATTGTCAGAAGATGGTTCATATTGTTTTTGGTGGCAGTCATAGGTCATCTGGGGTCACTGGGGGTCAAAGTCTGAAAATCTTGTCAACACAATATCTCAAGGGAGGAAACTTGAATAGATTTCATATTTGGTTTGTGGATGCATTATAGTCAGAGGATGGTCTCTATTGGTTTTGGTAAAGGTCAAGGGTCATCTGGGGTCAAACGGGGGGACAACAATATCACAAGGTAGGGAACTTGGATAGATTCCATATTTGGAATGTGAATGGGTTAAAGTTAGGAGATGGTCCCTACAGAGATGCCAAGTATCTTGATTTAGGTGGAATAATTACCATTTTCACCCTCAATTCCGCAATTACGAATATCCTCCAAAATTGCTCTTTTCACATGTTAAGGATCGTTGTTGAAATCTCAAAATGTCTGGCTTCCTAAACTGAAAAGTTTAGGCCAAAATTGTTTGGTTCGAATGAGCAAGTGGGCTTGTACTTTCTGCCTAGGCTTAACGTAGGCCTAAGTTAGGCCTAGCCAATGCTACATCTTTCACAAAGCAGAATCAAGTACTGAAGAGGATCAACAAAATCCACTTGGCAAAGAACATCAAAAATATTTAAAAGGCATTGGTAAAAAACCCTTATACAACAATCTGCAGTACTTTTGTGAGCTTTAGGTGTAAAGTTTTTCCCTGCGATGTAATTTTCTTCATCATGTCTAATGTCTTGGCACTTTTGCCATTGCCTAATGTATAGCATATATGTACATTTTGAACCTATTCTACACATGTATGTTTCTGTGTAATATCCTTAGGCTAGCCTAGTGGGAAATTAAGCTTTCCTACCAATATTTTATTTGTTCTAGAACATGATATAAAGCATGCAGCAGCATATTTTGGTAGCAGGGTGGTATCTGCAGCGGGGGAAAACTTACGAAATTCTCCCATATATATTAGTGTTATGAGAAGCTGTTCAAAAGTCCTCCCATATATATTAGTGTTACAAAGTGTCATTGCAAAATAATGTCTCGACTCTGCAGTATTTACGGGGTTGGTTCAAACCTCTGCACTGAAATCTAACCCTCATCAAAGTCTTAAAAGTATTATTAAACCTTTCAGCTGGAAAGGATGGGGAGGGGGTCCTTAGTTTACAGTGTTGGAACGTTCAAGACTTTTTGCAGGTAATTATACAAAACCATCAAAACCATCATTTTGTCATTTCTTAATTGTACCATGGTTTTTTAGGGTTGCCCTAGCATGAGGGGGGGGGGGGGTCCACTTTTAAAGAAGGTTTGCATGATTCCTATTTTTCATTTCTTGAAGTCAGCTCGAAGCCTTTTGAAATTGCAATATGTACAGGTTAAAGGATTTGTAGGGTCACTGGTGGTCAAAATGTGAATGACAACCTTGTTTAATAGGTGTTAACACATCTTAAAGTGGGAGACTTTAATAGATTTCACGTGTGGTTTGTGAATGCTTATGGTAAGAAGATGATCCCTATTTTTGGTGGGGGGGGGGACAAAGGTCATGTGGGAAAACAAAATTATTTTTTGAACATGTTAGTATAACATTTGAATGAGAAGATAATCGTACATGATCGGATTATTTGAAACGGAACGTTTGTGTATCATCGAAACCTCAATGCAGTTTTGCATTCTGGTTATAAAAAGCCCTTACATTGTTGTCCTACTGATTTTAATTTCTCTCAGTAAGATGTTCTGCTTAAGTAAAGTCATTTTGTTCCTGGTGTTTTCTTATATTTTTAAGTTTCTTTGCTTTGTTGTAGACTGTTCGTTCTTGCTGCACCACGGGCAGGGTGGTGTGACATTTGGGTGCAAATACAGTTCTCACGAAGGTGTTCTCTCGCCCAAGAACACTGTTCTCTGTTCCCAAAGTGGCTGAGAACATGGAGTCAAATACAGCCAATGGTATTGAAATTACCCCAACCATTACCTTAATGACAGTCAGAGTCGATCTGTTTAAACATTTGAACAAAAAGATAATAAATCTGGTGAAGTATTGGTTTCGTTTTAGCAGGTAAACAGGGAGACGCGAATGTAGTGTATGGGGTCATGTGTTCCAAGTTTGTCGAATGCAAGCTCACCTGTATGTAGAATTACGTGATGCAAGTACTTACAATACGTATATTCTGCAAAAAAGATGGCGAGGCATTGTGTTTTTATAACAGTAAATGTTGTTCCTGCAATAACAACGTTTCATTCAGTTTTTCCGTTAAAATTACTTGGGATCTTCATTTGAAATTTACAAATACACTCTGTCAGTTTACAAAGTCAACAACCGGGTCCAAGTTCCGTTTCTAACAAGATGTCTTTCTTTTTCCTTATTTTTGTCAAAGGTGTAGTATCTTTCACTAGCAGAGTCGTTATTCATAAGTTGCCGAGGGGCAGCATACAGTTCGTTGTTACGTTGGTCTAAACGAGTCACCAGGGGCTCAAATCTCTATTTGAGAGTGGGAAGCGAAAATGCTTATGATGTGCCTATGAGTATTAAACTGTGCACGCTTGGCGGGCACCACGAGCGCGAAGCGCGAAACCCAAAGGGGCTCATGGTGGGATCCAGGGGCAAAGCCCTTGTGGGGTTCCAGTGGGCAAAGCCCTCGGAAGCTCTTGTGTTCTATCGTTTCCGAAGCTTCAGAAAAACTGTTTTAGAACGGAAAAACCGAAACAGGGTGACCATTTTTTAGGTCTACTCAAATTTTGTGGGGCCAAATTACGATTTGGACCCCCACTTTTTCACTTGAGGAAGCTAAGGCCCCCCTTGCCCCCCACCCCCTCGCAGGGATTTGCGCCCATGCGAGTCACTCATGCAACGACTTCTGACGACTCCTGTTGCTGCTCAACATAATCAACGGAAGGGCAGAAACAAGCTACAAAACTGCAAGAACACGCTCAGAACCAACAATACTTGTCGAATGGCTACAATTCTCGTCCAAAGCCAACAGTAGTTGTCGAAGGGCAAAAAGCACGCCAAAGGCATCATTCAAGAAAAACAACAACAAAAGAAAAAAAAATACCGAAAATGCAGGTGCACCTTGCTCAAAGGTGCCCTGGATTCATCCGTAACCTCGCACTCCAAAACATTTTTAAACAACTTTGTTTGAAAAATCGGATATGGGTGTATCATGTTTAACAAATTGAGTTGCGGTGCCCTCCTATTTTTGTGGGAATTCACATTTTCGTGAGTATCCCATTTTTTAAAACAAAATTGTTTAAATATTTTAGTGCATGATTCAGAATAATTACACAGGGAATTGATAGAGCAACTCCCTTGAGCAACCACCTGGTTCACACAAATTCAACAGCCACGGATAGAGTTATAAAGTGCATCTCAAGTGAAACAAGTCAAATATATGTAAGAAACATGACATATGAATTCTAACAGTCCAGCTCCCATCTTCATAGGGCATTATTGAGCCGAAATAGGTAATATTGAATTAGTTCATTTGGGACAAATTAGTCCATTACCGTGTAATTTGTGACTTTCTCATTGTACAACTAACATTACTTACTTCGTTTCCCTTTCGAATTAAAAATGTTTTATGACCTTGACCACTTCTTGTTTGCTTTCTAAGCATGTTGCACAGAGGTGGCTTAATCAATTTTAAGATTAAGGGTGCTATCATACCTTCGTACAAGTTTTAGCGACTTTCTAAAAACCAAAAAAAAATAAATAAATAAAAAAACATGCAGTTTGAGTAGTACAACCATGGCATCACAAATTATTGTACAACGCACCGTTCTGAGTTGGGTGAGTTCACTTCAGCATTTTCTATCCTTGCCCAAAAGTGCCATTTGAAGACGGGGTTGGACCTTAAGATCTCATATTTCAAGTGGTGCTGTATGTGTCTTGAATTTTTGACTTGCAAGGGTACACTTTTAAGTCCTACTTAGAAACCTCATAAACGTTTTCCTAAGCGACCTATGTAGCCACTTCCACTTTTCAACTTAAGGTCCCGCTACAACGGCATTTAATAAACTCCCCAAGAAATACCTTCTAAAGAGACTGAAAGGCACACTAATAGAAATGGAATTAAGGATGAGTCTGAGATTGTAGCGAAAACATTTTAGTTGCAAAAAGCGGTCTACCTCTTTCAGAATGAGGTCACTGACGGTCTTAGCTTTAGATGCCCTAGTAATTTCACCCACTTCGATTAAGGGAGTATACGCTAGTGACAAAATAAATAACAAGCAAATTTAAAAAAAAATCTGATGGTGTAATTAAATGATCACCTTTTTCTGACAAAGGTAACTATTGCGGTACATAGTTGTACATACATCACATACATCAACTATATATGTAGGTCTATTTTCAATTGGTTGGAAGCTTGGCGGTAAAACACCATCTTACTAACTGTAGGCCTACTTTAATCCAGGATTTATGTTGCCTATGCTTAATTTCATGTAGTGTTCATATTTTGAAAACGATGCAAAAAGGGTGTTCTTTAAACACAGCATGAAAGGAAAAACATCACATTCGACGCCATCGTAAAAACGAAGCAGTGATAATTATGTTGGACATAAAACAGCAAAAAAAAAAAAAAAACTTAAAAAATAGTAAAACATTAACAATGTATTCAATCAGAATACCTGTTTATCTTGGTGAGAGACTTGTTAAATATTTCCAGTCATTTAGTCTGTTAGGAGAAACTTTCAAAAGATACACATATCTTAATGAATGCTGTGAAAATTTGTTGATATTCCAATGGGTAGCTTGATTTTACAGTCACAAAGTTGTCTTCGGTGTTACATTGCGAGCAGCTATATATGAATATTTAGCCGAATATTATTTAACTGGGAAGGGTTGTTTACCTAACAGTCTGCAATATCAAAGTCCATGCCTGAATTTTTTAACGAACTTACAATTAAGTGTGCTCAATAAAATTCATTTCGCGATAAGCTCGATGCACGGTGATCATATCTCACTGTGGTTTGAAAAGGATGAAACAAAGTTTCATTTCAGTAGGCTACACGTTTGAAGAACAGTGAACCTTATCTAGTCATTTATAAAATCACTTAACCGAGGTGGGTTGCTTACCTAACAGTCTGCAATATCAAAGTCCATCCTTGAATTATTAAATGAACTTACAATATAGTGTGCTCAATAAAATTCATTTCGCGATAAGCTCGATGCATGGTGATCATATCTCACTGTAGTTTGAAAAAGATTAAACAAAGTTTCGTTTCAGTAGGCTACAGGTTTGAAGAAAAATGAACCTTATCTATCCTTTTTTAAAATATGATCTTTTTAGGATCAAATGGATTGTGATCGTTCAGTTTGGAATCAAATTCCGATTCTCCTTTAATGGAGGTCTACGTTTCCCAAAATGAGATAGTAGCTTATATAGCTATTGTGTAAATATATGAATACGTCTCTACGCAAATTCGACATCAAAAGGTGAGCGAGCTGAAGTCCAAATCAGGAGGTGCCTAAGTAGGTCCATCAAACCTCTTCCTAGTTCCCACTTAAACCACTAGGTAAACTGAAATAATTGGTAAGATACAAGTGAATGTAAGTCGTCACAAGAAGGTGACAGGAAGGTGTGCTCCTGTTTATATCTGTAAAAAATGATACTTACATTGACTGCTTTAGGTTTTAATACTAATGAGAATCATAAACATGGGCTAATAATCAGAATTTCGAACAATGCACATCAATGTGATGCATTCGAATAGCAATTGAAAAAAAGATTATTTCAATAATATGATGTAAAAAAGTATCTACACTTATATATTACTTATAGGGGTTTCGCTCTTTTGAATGCGAAAAAGTTTATTTCAACAAAAAAGGAAAGGTTTGAGTGTTTTATGCAACAATAGCTGACTGCAGGGGCGTCTATAATGGAGGGGGACAGGGGGATATGTCCCCCCCCCCCCCACTTTTTGAGTCGAGTTGACACTAACGTAAAAGTCCCCCACACACACTTTTTGTTACATGAAACTTAAAAGTTAGGTACTACCAAAACACTATACATGTACGTTATGGAAGACGTGCTCTACCGATTTTTACAAGCCAGTGAGCCACAACTGGAAAAAAAGGCGGTGGCGGCTCGACTTGAACCAACCGTGTTCGAAACTGGGCCGTAAAGATACATCTAACTAACTAACACCTACCGATTTCGATCGATTTCCGTATCAATTATTACACGTTAATACAGTACTTAACAACCCCCCCCCCCCCTACATTTTGATGCTGTTGATGCTCTTTTTTCACTTGCATATCAAAAATACATTCTTTATCTGTCAATATGATTATGTCTATTGTTCGTGTGCATAGTACTGCAGGTGTGTTTATGAACGAGCAAAACATTTAGGCATTTGAAGAAGAGAAATCGTCCCCTATTATGTTTTAATGAAATTTGTAATATTTAGTGAATAACCAGCCTGGCAGGTTTAATATAAATTAAGGAAAATATCTCGGTGCACAGTCTGCATGCAAATTTTTCAGAAAATATATGGGTTCAAATGCAAAATTTCGTAACAAGCACATCACGCATTCGTATAGCGATTCGACCATTTCGTAATTAGGCCATTATAAGAGAAGTAAAATCACACGAAATTTTGCTAGAATAGAGACTTCAATCTGAAATAAGAGGTACACTTCCATCCTCTGTCTGCAGATAGTCCAGATGTTCTAAAACTTTGAAAAGACATATTTTAAAGTGTTTTTTGTATCACCAATGAATTTACACCGGTAGGCCGGTTCAACGGTGGCTCTGTAACAACAGTGGGTCTCAGCCCCCCCCCCTACCCCCCCCCCCCCCCCCTCGATCTGTGATCTTCCTGGAGTGGAAGTTTGCTTTGATCAGTTCATGGAGTTTACTTAATTTCATCAAAAATGGTTCCTTCCTATTAGAACTTTTTGTGCAAATCCTTCGCAAACCATCACAAATTTCGTTGTGATTCTGTTTATTGTAGAGTATGCCAGGTATTTAAATTCAAAAATTGACCGTATAGTCCGTTGAAGTAATTACTAACACTTTCAAAACCATGTTTTGAAAACTTTGGAATTTCCTAGTAACTGAAAATATTGAAACATTTAGCCCCATTTTGCGTCTGAGCCCCCTTTTTCACACACACCCAGTGGTGTAGCCAAAGGAGGCTCTGAAGAAATGAAGAATTCGGAAATTTGCCATTTGTGAAACCAGTCTACAATGTGGTTTGACAACTCATGAAGTTCCGGGGTTCCAAATTCTCTCCAATAAGAGCTTGGTATTCGTCATTAGTAAAGTTCATGCTAAACCATTGTAAAAACCAACGGCGGGGGAAAAATAAAATCCTATCAGTATGTGTCTTCGCAATGATGCAAGCTAATTCCATCTACAACAAAGAGATAGTAGCCTTTGTCCTGAAATTTCCTTAAAGTGGTGCAGCTTAAAGTTATTATATGACTTTAGTCTTGTTTGAATATCTGTAAGGTCCTTTAAACCGTGTAATGAACAAAATAGGTCATTAAGATTTAATAAACAATGCTTTCGGAACAATTGATTGTAATTTTATATTCCATTGCTCCAAATTTGGATAATGAAATGGTTAGTTATCTTACAGGAACGAAATGTTTACATACCACCTGTTTAAAACATAAAAAGAGATCTAATTTGGTTCAAATTGGACTTGACATAGGTCTTTACTTACCACCTAAGTAATTTTAAAATCCGTAATTCACGCATTAAGATTTTCTGTCGTTTTACAAAATATTATAGAAACGGATGCCCGAATTCGATGAAGTCACAAAATACCCATACACAGCAAACCGATTAAATACATTATCGATAATGTCACATCAGCAGTAGCTTATCGAGAACATTCACTCTATCAACGGTTACTCGATTCAGTTCCCAACTGAAATTCGGACAAGTGTTATTTGTGACATCGTCCAGAATTCGTCACAAATTTGAATTTCCGTAAGATGGAAAGTCATCTACAATCTGCTTGGAAACAAACTAGTCTGCCGGATATGTCCAATTTTAGATAAACTCAATACAAGTTCATACCCCACTGGGTATTGAAATTTATCAGACAGACTTAGTAACCTTCATCTTGTATTCGTAGGTAAAGAAGGCAGTCATTAGAGAGTCAATCATCAAAATTGATCTTCTTAGGATTCAGTTTGGCGTAACATTGTTCTTGTAATGGAATTAAAGAAAATGGTCCGATCAGATTCTTTCGTCATAAACATGTCTTTAGGAATTCAACTATTTCTATAAATATTTTACTTCCACTTTGTAGACATGTTTAAATGATAATAACAAGTGTCTGGGCCCTAAACATTTCGTTCGTACACACGTTTAGTTGTTTAACTGCTTACACGTACCGTGGTGTTTTAACCTAAAAGTATTTCGGATTTAAAGACTCTACCAAGTAAAGACACAACACATTCTATTAGAGTAACGGGGTGCAAAGTGTGAATTTACCTTATTAGAGTGTTAATTCAACCCAGAAAAAGTGGAATTCACTCCAAGAAGAGCGAAATGTCTTCCCAAAGTGCGAAGTTTCATTCTTGATGAAGTGATCATTGCAGGAGAGAGAATTTTTACTCTCTAGCATTGACGGTTGCTACTTTGGGGAGTGATTTCACACGTTTCACTCTGTTAGAGAGTGACTGAGTTACTTCACTGTTTTGCGCTAAGAGCGTATGTGTTTAATCGATAAAAAACATTTTAAAGGGTTCCTGGGATTGAATGGTCGGGAAGGGGTGACTGGAAAGTGTGGTTAAAGCATTTTCAGCATAGCTACTGTTGCATTGATGTGGGAATTCATGCACGGCGACTCAAATTCGACAAAAAGGGTGCTTAGCAGTGTAACAGTCGACACCAATAGGTGCATGCCCAAATAGGTTCATCAAACTTTTACTAATGTGAGACAAATAGTCATTAATAATTGAATCTTGCTAATAGTAAGTTACGAGTCATGGTCAGGCTGAGAGTTGCGTGCTTACATATAGACATTTTAAAGCATTTTCCGCAGGAAAATAGGCATCGAAAAAGATTAAGTATTCTGAGCCACTTTAGGAGACGCCACACTCAAAAAATATTTTGAAGCCGCCACACAATTTTTTTATTGTTTGTGTTTTCGTAAACTTTAAAGACAACAAATATTTCAATACATAAGCGTATTTCTAAACAATGAATGTTGTCCGTTACTTTAAATACGAAAAACTGCATTTGAAAAACAACTCTCATGATCTCATGTAGCCATATCTTATGTTAAGGAAATAATCAAAAAGGCCTTTCGGCGTCAAAACATTCCTGCATTTTATTCTACATACAACAGCATTGTGCATTCTTGGCACATTAACTGTTAAGTTACTACCTCACTTATCATCATAAACGTCCCCCAAATGTGCATTTGTTCCAACATTTGTACCCAACATGCACACATGGAAACAGCAGGAGGAGTCCAAAATTGGTTTAAACTTCGCCCGACAATTCTTTGTTTCCGTGTGACATATAGATTTCAGCCAACCACATCTCATTCCCTCCATCCCTTTATGAAGTCACGTGATGTACGATTCTAACTGTCGATTCCCCTATTATGCATTGATTTGTGTAGAGAATACCGTTTAATTAAGTAATACGTAAAATTTTGACAAGTAAAGATCGAGGAAAATCTTAACAATGTAGGAACAATAAATAGTCATGTCACATAAAAGTAAATCAATTGAAACAATTGAAACATCTAATACAGACAACATACCTGCTGGGGCGATGCGCACTGTCTAACAAGAAGTTTCCTAACTGGCTAACGATAACCCTAATCCCTAACCTAATCCATAACCCTAACAAAGAATACATTCGATACAATACAATGGACACAGCCAATCAAGATATACCTTGTTGCAAACAGTGCGCGTCTACCCTACCTTGCCACCTAGTTACGAGCTATGATTTAGATTTCCTGTCTGTTAGTAGTCGGTTGTAGCAACTAGTTTTGTCACAATACCACCTTTGTCTCACCCACCACTTTTGTCAAATTTTTTGACCACTTTTGTCACAACGGAGGTCACGACTTTTGTCACGACAATCGCCCATTTTGGTCACAATTTGACAGGATACAACTTTTGTCACACACATTTTGCCCACCTTTGTCACACACGTTGAGAAAATTTGGTAAGGCTTGAAGTCATACTCAGTACGTTTTAAGTAGTTGAAGCACCATTATATGTTCAGTTTCGAGCAAATCACCTCTGCAAGGTGACATACTCACACGGCGAGGGGGAGGAGCCCCCTCCTTTCCAATAACTTTTTCAATGTTGTTTCGTGAACCAATTTGTGAACGGAAATCATGTTAGGTTTTGATTTTGCCCCTTACTCCAATTTTGAAGAGCAATAGGATTTCTTCCATTAGGGCTGGAAATGAGAATCTTGCTTTCATTTTAAATAAAATTGTAATCCATTACCAAGAAACAATTTGAAATCAGAATTTGAGGCCAACAATTTATGAACATGTAGGAATGCTTAAAGTGGGTGCTTCGAAAACTAATTGTTGATTCAAGTTAGTGAATATCCTACATGGTTGGTGACGAAAGGGACGGAGTGTCCCTTGAAAATTTCCCGGGTGGGACGACTTCATACCGAGCTCAGAGAGGGGCGAAAGGAAGAAAAGGGGAAAAGGGGAAAGAAAGAGACGACGGAGTTTAGAGGAAGAAAGGTCAAAGAGAGAGAGTAGAAGACCACATAGAATTGATTCAGAGAGGTATGGTTTCGTAACCCTTCATTTTATAGATCATATGCATATATTAGATCAAGGGCGACGAGGTAAAGGAAAATTTAAAAAAAAATACGGACGAGCCCTAACATCTTATACAAATATGTTAGTTTCTTTTGCAAACTTTGGTCGTGGACATTTTTCGGTCATCTGGTGGCTGTCCTGCCGCTGCATGCTCCTCGAATGTAATCCTTTCTGAGCCCCTCGCATTACAAAGGTTAAAATGACTGGAAAATACGATCTGAACTACAGGGTACATAATGAAACCACTAATCTGTACAGAAATATACGGGTAACGCTTGTTGAATTCACCAGTCCGCCATCGTGCCACTAAAAAATATAGGTTCTAAAAAATATGCGTCTTCAGTTGATACCACAGTTCGATGGTGTGTATAGATAGAACATGACAAATAGTTGATTTTAAAATTAGAATAAGGTATCTGCGTGTACTGTACATAACTGGGTGACAGTGATCTATTTTCCTGCAGCCCTTCGTTGATGCTTTCCCCTTTTTTTTCTTCACAGTAACAGAGATAGGAAAGCTTTAGCTCATCATTCTACCTGGGACCCTGCTTCTCGTCTTAGGCTACAGAAATTCGCATTATTACAGTATGCATAAGGCATACGACTTCCTTGGTTCCAGGCCCAGAATTCATTTTTAGGTAATGGAAAATGATCGTGCAAGGTAAAAATTGCATGTCCTCTTTAATATATCTTTTTTTACAATCATAACATCACCCTGCATGCAGGCTTTATGGCAATCAGACGACGGGACATATTGTGGGTGACACGCAGGTTAGCTGGCCATATGGACCCCACTGATTCGTGCAACCAAAATATTGGTGAAGCCAATGTGGACGGGCACCCATTTCTCTATATTGCAAGGGTGCAAGGGTCCATGACTTGGATAATGCTGGGACTCATAAAGAAGAATTATGCTATTTGGTCCCATAAAGATTTTCCACAGAACGATGCAATAGACGCGAGCCGCACGTATGGAAGAATCAGGCAAGTTGGCTATTCAAACTACACGAGCCAATTGGATTTGTCCAAGACCACGTGCCTAAGCGTGATTCTGCCATTTGGGCCCGAGTATGACTGTAGATCGTAACCCGTACCCATGCATGACTAGAGTCCCATAGTAAATGTAGTTGCAGGGCTGGAATGCCCATTCTGCGATCATGAAAATGGTCAACTAACTTTGTTAAGTTGGTTTTCTATGCTGTCCATGCACTTGTTCCAGTCTTCCTTTCTTTCCTATGCAACCATCAGATTTATGACTTCACGATATGACCCTTCCAAGAGTCTCCCATATTTCCGGCCTCACCTTTCATATTTAAGAGAGGGACTCGAGTGAGGCACGATGGTCTCCTTTCGTTGTCGTATTTTCCGTCTTCTGATAGGCCTGTAGAGATATCGTAAGCCCAACCCGTCTCTCTTACAGGTATCAACTTCGTTGCGCCCAGGGCAGTTTGGTAACTTCTAATGACAGTTGAATATATAGCAGTTAATTTTAGCACTTGTTCCTATGTTAATAATTTGAAAAGTTCCCTAAACTTTTTTTCGCATAATCTTTTTCTTGCCCCATTCCAATTCTCCTTCTTACGCGATTGCGTTTTATGGCAGTCGTCAGCAAACAACTTAACGTCACGCTTTTGTATACAATGTTTTCTAACAGGCAGGGGTGTAAATACGGTTGAGGGGAGCGGGAGTGAAAATCAACAGTCGGTCTCTGAGCGCCGAAAAGTCGGTCTGAAATTTGTGTTTAAATATTTTATGCCTTCCATAATGCGACACGTTATACAACGTTGACAAGCAAACGTTGTAAAACGTGTCGCATTATAGAAGGCATAAAATATTTAAACACACATTTTACTTCAAAAGGTAGCATATGTGGCACCAAATTGCATGTAAGAATACCTAATTTTTGAAAAGTGGGGAACAATGGGGTGGGAACACTCCGTCGCAAAAGCCGGAGATCACGCAACACGCCGCATGATCCCCCACCCTCTCCCTTCCTGAGAGAAATCCTGGGTACGCCACTGTTTGAATGCATACACAATGTACCGGAAGTTATTATTACTATGGTCCTGTAAATTGCATTTATCCATGAAGTTTGGACCGTACAGCTGTGTCAAAGAGTTTGGGTCTCGAACAAATGTAGTTGTCCCAAATAATTCATAACCCCCCCCCCCCCCCACCCAACCACCACTGCAAATTGATGTTATATACGCCACTGCTTACAGGCCTCGTTAAATGGAAGTGTGCGGTTGCGCAGGTGCTTCAACTGGTTGCGCGGGCTTCTAAATATTTGCATTGAAGATGCTAAAGCGCCTTGCTAAGGCACAAGAAAGATCACTCACACCCCCAAACACGTACAAAAATAAAATGTGCAGTACCTCAAGGTGTGTTATTTACGCCATTTTAGTTCGCAAAAACCCACCAGTTCAGTACAATATATGTCCGTTCAGGCACGGTTCTTTGGTTTTACGGGTTGGCTCTGCATAGTGCCTCCAGTAGGCGCAGGATTTTTTATCAGCTCGATGGAGGAATAAGAGGGGCTGGGGAGGACGCGAGAGGAGATGGGTGGATATTTCAGCCCGCCACCATCGGCACGGATCCCTCCCCTTTGAAATCTGTTTTGGTTATCTGATGGTCACTCAATTCGGAAGCTTCATTTTCTGTGTATTTTCAATTAAGTAAATTTAACTGGAAAAGGGGTTTTTGTCTATGAAATGAAGTGAGACGGCGGATGCATATCATTAAAAAGAATTTTCAAGCCAGTTTCTTATTTCACTGTTCCAAGCCATAAACGTGTACTCTGAACCACCCGATCTCCGAACCGCCGGCCTGGCCATGGGGGTAGTTTTGGGGGTAAGAACCCCCATGACCCAACCAAGCAATGCAAAATACACCTAAGGGTATTTTCTCTCTATCCTTAGAAATTTCTTTCATTTCGTGGCCCCAACCCCCCATTTCACCAAACCTTTCGTGGCCCCAACCCCCCATTACACCAAACCCTCCCCATGACACAATTCTGGCTACGCACCTGGTTTAATTAACTAAAATCATTTTTCTTTCTACGTCCCCCCCCCCCCCCCCCTCTGATTTGCAAAAGTGAATCCTAAATCACAGCCCTTATTAAGTAAGCATAGGTTTATCTGCGTAACACTTCTCACTTCAACTAAGCCGATGTGTATGACAAAAGCGGGCAAAATGTGTGTGACAAAAATTATGTGCTGTCAAATAGTGACAAATATGGACGATTGTCGTGACAAAAGCCGTGACCTCTGTTGTGACAATAGTGGGCATTGGTTGTGGCAAAAGTGGTATTTGTGACAAAAGTGGGCAAAAATTTTGACAAAAGTGGTTGGTGAGACAAAATGGGTATTTATGACAAAACTAGTTGCTACAGTCGCTTTTCCAGTATCTGCATAAATCCACTCACAGTCTGATGCATTCAGTACAAATTACACCTTTACTTTGTATGGCGTTATGTCCTAAACGTTAATTCGTATTTTATGTTACATTGTAAATGTAATGAACGTTTTTTTTTTTGTTTGTTTGTTTTTCATTCATAGAAGGAACAACTTTTTTGACAGCAAAACAAATATACAGAGAGAAGATAAAGAAGAAAAATAAAGTAATGTACTGAAGGCTTTTGAGAAGTAAGGCAGTTATTTATCCAGTAAAGAAGTGTTTGCCAATGTCTGTCTGTAATATCAAAGTCCGTCACTGCACCATTTCATTATGTCACAATCTAGCTACTAAGCCGGAATGTTGTATTTGCGTTAATTGTATTAGATCATTTTAGCTTACGGTGTATTGAATGATTGAGAACCAATAAATTGATAAGTACCTTAGTTTGTATTACACTTTTGACGAAAGCCATATGACCTTAACTTGAAGTCCGATATTTTGGCTACCAAATAGATCATACAAATATTTCATTCATGGTTGTTCAATCGGTTTAAATTTCGATCACATTCCTATAAATTGGGGTTTTATAGAACATTTGATCAGTAAACATATCAAGAACTCAGATATCCTACTAGCTCATCCCAGCCTTTAAGACGTCTTTGTCTCGTGACAGCCGCAATATTTAAATTTGTTCATTGAACAGAAAGCCTCAGATTGATGAGATCGAAAGCAAATAGCTCCAATGCTTGTACGAATTCAAACACACTTGATGTACTTATTATACCTTTGCTATATACTACTGTTACTTTCACAAGAGAATGTATTCCAATGAATGGACTGATGCAAAAAGTAGTAAATGAAAAAAAAAAGAAAATACAAAAAACAAAAGAGCTATATTTTAAACGCAGAAATCAAGTGTGGGACAAAAGAATGCTTTTATGGTATTGTGGTATATCATAAGATAAAAGAGAATAAACGTATATATATATAGACGCTTATAGACTTTCTGAATGTCTGCTCACTTAATAAATGACTAAATTGATCATTTCACTTTCACTCACAATTGCAAGGTTCCGTCACCAGCTAACAAAGAATAAAATACTTTTAATTCAATCTATAGTCATCTACTTTCACGAATGAATATCTTGAGAGGTTTGCGAGGTCATCAATTCCATTCGCTTACAGATATTTTATTTCAAAGTTAGTTTTCCTTCCTGAGTTTTCATTTGTTTAATTCCTAATGAAAAATTTCTAGTGAATAGGCATGACAAACAACATAAAACATAAAAAAATTGCATACTAGTCTACTGCCATCTATACAAAAGTAAGTTTGTATCCTTTGCGTACTTTCCCTGTGCAGGAACTGATCACATGACAATATGTATTTTAGTGTAAAATAGCGTCGTCAAACGGTTCTTTTCCAGTTTCGGGGAGGTAGATTGCGTTCCTTTACTTTATTATTATCGCAGAGCAAAACACAAAGAAGAGGTAGGCTCCGTTTTAAAAGTCTTTGATATAAATCGACGTGCTAACCCAGGCTGCCGAATACGGGGTTATGGCGTTGGAACAGGATGTTTTATCGTGTAGCGGGTACCAGCCAATTTTTTTTTTTTTTTTTTTTTTGGGGGGGGGGGGAGGGGGCAAAGGAAAACCTCGGGGCAAAAATTGACGACCATTGCGAAGGCATGCCCAGAGCGCCCGTTCTTGGAGGTGTGGATCCAGGAGGCGAGGCCTCCGGAAGCTCTGAGGGTTAAGCATATCTCTGGATGAAAAATTAGATCACTGAAGAGGTACGTTATTTATTTTTTCTGTCAACCAAACTTTTAAAGTACCCAACTGGGGGACGGGGCAAGTCGGGGCAATGAAAAATTCTGGAGTGAGCATATTCCCCCTTATGCCCTCGTAGCGCCACCACTAGTTGTTTCTAGAATTATAAACATCTCATCTTACAGGAAAATATTTTAAAGGGAATTACATTTATGGCTCGGCCTTTAGTTTAGAGGGGTTGGGGCGGTCACGAAAATGACAGGATATTGATAACTCAAGACTCTGACAAAAGTTCTGCGACGACGACGAACAACGCATTTCCAAGTCAGATTCATGGTTGCTACTTAAAGTGTATTTAAAAGTTCAATCTTTTAAACCACTTCGTATGTTATATTGCACCTTACTCCTGTAAATACGTTTTAGAAGTAGTAACCCTAGCAAACCTGTACTAGATAAATATTGCTTCCTATTAATACTATTTGAACAAAAATGAAAGCAAACTTTGTTGGGTCAAAGTCAAATACAAAAGTATTTAATGGATATAATCAGATAGTCGAACGCAATAACCTTATTGGTTTCGTTTTTGAAGAGTTCAAAGGTTTCCTACTGATCACCAGTACAATAAAATTTTGAAAAGATCACATTGTTAAAGAGTAGGAAGAGTAGATGCGCACTGTTTAACAAAGTGTTTCTTGATTGGCTGTTGCTATTGTATTGTATCGATTGTGTTCTTTGTTAGAATTTGGGATTAGGTTAGGGGTTAGGGATATCGTTAGCCAGTTAGTGAATTTCTTGTTAAACAGTGCGCATCGCCTCAAAAGGAGTGGTTAGGTGGCGTACTGAAGAAAGCGTTTAGCTTTTAGCAATAAAATACATTAAGAAAATGGGGATTTTTTTCTTTACACCCTCTGATAATATCATTACGACACTTTGTATGTAGGGCCAGAGTTCTGCTTATTTGCAATAATATGCACGCACTATGCTACCCCAGAAACAGAACTGTTTAAAGTTCAAGAAAAGTCGATCAGTTTAATATGTGACAAAAAGGATAAATAATAACCCATAGAGCTACCAAAAACAACTTAAAACGCACTTACAGTAGCCTGGTCACAGTGCGGACTGTCTGTTATCATAACCGCAACTAGTATCAACTGTGTTTCAGTGTTTCTACTTCAGTGTCTCCAAATTTTGCTAAGTGTGAAGTTTGAAAAAAAAAAATCCAACAGTTTCAAAAATATTTTGGAAACATTAGGTGATACAAAGGAACATATCCTTGTAAATAAGGTACAGTTGATACTTTTAAAACCGTTGAATCAGCCAATTTAAAAAAAGTCACTACATTCTAGGAAACATAAATGCACAAATTGAGGAAATACTTTTCAAAAATGTATAAATACTATCGCGATCATGCTTTGCTCCTCAGTCGGTGACGCGACGTTCCGACGTGAGCATTCCACAGGCACTAGACTTGCATAGCATTCGTATACGGCTGTGCACTACGTACTGTACGTACGTACGTACTGGGCATGACGTTAAACTGCATCCAGGGTGTGGCTTCTGTTCTATTCAGCCAGTCTAGAGCAGGACCACACATGTTTGCCCTTTAGAGGGCGTAATTGTCCATTCGGGACGTTTAGCTCCTTAAGGGAGCAGAACTCCTCCGGGAGTAAATGTTTGGTTTTCGCCCCTTGGCTCTTCGCCAGAGAGTCGGGGGACTTTTAGAAAAAAAAAACGTACTGTACAGATTATGTAACGTAAGGTTATGTAGACTGTAGTATTTACATTCTAGTCTAGACTAGGGCTCACATATTTTCGTTGGGGTCTTTAATTTCGTTTGTGCAAAGTTTTCTGTGTAGCTTAGAGCTTTTAGCTGTATAAACTTTTAGGATATATCCATTCGTTGATAAATTATAACGACACTGGAACAGAAATTATAGGTAATAAGTGTAACAAGTATGACTAGTATAATTATGGCCATACCTGTAAGAGCTAGTTGACTGTTATCGGATGTACCCTATCGGAACACTCTTTCCTAGAGTGTGGGCTTAATGCTAACACACGTTAGGCCAAAGTTTGAAATGGACGTGTTGGGTCTCGGCGTTCAACTACAGGGCTTATACCCTTTGGCTTATCGGACTACCGGGAGGCTGGTTTTCGACTGAACAGAACGGTGTGCTAGGCGAAAGTTGATTTCTTTTCAGCCTAGTATATCAGTGGAGGCACCAGCTGGGGGCCCTCATAGTCAGACCTCCTTCAATCAGACGTGCATGAACGAAATAGTGAAAACTTAATATTAGGCCTGCATTTTCTGAGACTTTTTTCCTGATACTTTTTCACCTTAGGCCTACCGCTACTAATGCCTCAAACTCCCAGGGACTGTGCTCCTTGGACTCCCTCTAACTCTTCACTGTGGCCAAGCCCCATGTAAGCCAATGGAAAATAAACGCACCTTGCCGCTTGTCTTTCACGCAGACTTGTGCAGTATGCTGTAACCTCACAGCTTTGGAACCGGACCATATTGCCCCATAGACCCCAAGCCCATCAAGAGTTTTCCAAATGGAACAGGGTCCTTGGTGGTTCATGGATCAATCTTCTAGAGTAAAATATACATATGCTTAGGCTTTGCAGCCACAGATGTACTAAAACCTGAAGAGCATTTGGGCTCCACTGAACCCCACCAGAGCTCTAAGGCCGTCCCATTGACCCTGTCCTAAAGAGCTTGTTTATTAAAACCTCACGGAGCAGTCTCGGCCAATGCTGATCAAGGAATATGACCCATAGTGTGGTACGCAGGCAAGTGCTTTGGGTGACACTACTTATTGTCCCAAACATTTTCCTGTGCCCTCAGTTTTCCCTCTTTCACACTTTTGATATCATGGTTCTTGTTGAAATCACTGACAAGCTGTCATAACTTTCTTTTCTCAGACCTAACTGAAATATTGCAGCTGTTTTTGATCACTTGAGCAATGGGCCCTTAAAGGGCCAAACCTCTCACCCCAAACTACAATTTTGGTACCGGTGTACCGAAATTCTAAATTGGATCAGCTCTTTGACTGACAGCCAGTTCAAGCAATGCAGAGTACCAAAGCTTATATTACACAGCATGAATGGTACTGAGAGTGTTTTGATTATGTACATTGAGTTTTTCTATACTCACCTTGAAGCAATAAACTGGGATTGTATCTGGATGAGGATGAATTTCAGATAATTGTGGGATGGGCTTAAGTAAGGAGGGAAGGAGAATTGGTGCTGTTTGGGGTGAGAGAAGTGGGCCTTTAAACTCCATTTAACTCTACTTACTTGATCATTTGATGTCTCTTGAAAGGTCAAAAAATTTAAAGCAGGCTTAAACCACTTTGATTACTGCGACTTCCAAAAATGTAGTGTAGCTTTCGAATTGTTTGTTTACCACAGAGCATCATCTACATCTTCTTTAACAGATTGCATGGTCGAGTGGTTGCATGTTTCTATAGATGAGGGAGTTCTAATTTTGGCAGAGAATTATCGAAGACTACAAATGAACCCACTGTCGTTGTGCTTCGGATGCTCAGCATAAGCAAAGGAGTTCCTTAGTTCTACGGCCCAGTTTCAACCTTTCGGTTCTAGTCGAGCCGGTCATTGCCTTTTATCCAGTTGTGGCTCACTGGCGTGTTTTCCCTACAGCGTAAGCAATGGAGTAGGGAAAATAGGTCAGTGAGTCACAACTGAAAAAAGGCCGCGACCGACTCAACTTTAACCAATTGGTTATAAGTTAGGCGGTAAAGCCCCATCTGACTGACATATTGACCGACCGACCGACCGACCGACCGACCGACCGACCGACCGACCGACCGACCGACCGACCGACCGACCGACCGACCGACCGACCGACCGACCGACCGACCGACCGACCGGCCGGCCGGCCGGCTGACTGGCTGACTGATGTCACATTGACTTGACGAACATAACATAAAACTGTTCCAACAAAGGGTAGGATATGGTGGATATTTTCAAGACCGTATACAATCGGGAGTGAGGGTAGGGTAGGGTAACGATTATTTTTAGTAATTATCAGAAAGTACTTTTTCGTTCGCGAAAATATAAAACAAAAACACGGTGAAAAAAAAGAAGTTTAGTAAACGTAATGATTTGAAAACAATCTTGAACAGGCTACATCAACGCCCGTCACGCTTGTTTCCCAAATCTATTCGTTGCGAAACGCGTTTCAGCGGACAAAACAATGAAAAGAGTTATGTGAAAACCTTTAATCCAGATGTTTACCTTCATAAACCTTACCAGGTTTTTACCTACACAGAGAACATTTTTCTTTGTTGTTATTTGTATTCAGAAGGGTATACACTGTTTCCAGTTTGATATTTGTTTTCTCTGTTTATTATTTTCCTTTTGAACAGTTCAACTATGAAGACTTACTGCTGCTCAAAATATACAAGTGATTTTATCCTGGTATGACAGAAAAGACAGGAAGTTAAAAATCAAAAGGATCATTTTACCAGCACAGTGCGTAAGCTACATGTAAGTACAACGGGGAGCCGTCAACTGAAAGAGAACGTGAAGGACTGCACACGAACCACGTGATCAGTTGCAAGCCAGGTAGAGAATTCAATAGAAGGACAAAAGAGAGACTTTTGTTTGATCATAACCAGTTGACGGTGCACACCTCAAGCAAGCCCCCCCCCCCCCCCCTTAAAAATCACCTTTCAAATCACAGTTGCACGCTTTTGCAAGAAAATGTATGTTCCAGATCCTTGTAACTGACTTTGTTCTTTTTATAGGTTTTGTTATTGTAATATTTTTTAATGCTCTCTAGCGTTTCTTTTTCACTCATAAATATAGTATTTCATATGAATTGTTAAAAAATTATATCCATGAAGGGTTAGTTTCCATACCCAAAGAAGGTTTGTTTTGGAAAAAAAAAAGTTGCTTTTTAATACTAGACCTCCACATCAGGAATAAATGACCCAGTTTAAGTACATTTACTCGAAAGATGTTCAATGTTTCCCTTTGCAATAACACAGAAGCTTAGGTGTTCTGAACCAGATTTGCCCAATATTGAAAATAAGAGCTTATTTGTATGAACAAGCCTGCAATGTTAAAAATTTCTGTAAATTTACAGACTTTTTTTAACTTAACTTTTTGTATTTTACTTTTAATAGAGATTTTCTGTATCTTTACCAACAATTTGTATTGCTACAATAAAAAAGGTTGTTTAACATGTATTTTCTGTTTATTTGAAAAACCATTTCTGTCTGCTTTTTTAACCAAATTTTACTGTTTTGTAAAAATTTTCTGTAAATTTACAGAAATTTTAACTGTATTTTGAATTTTTCTAATTTCACATAAATATACTGTCATTTAACAAACATTCATTTTGTTTTTAACCTGAAAAAGAAACAAAAATAAGCCCAAACAAACAAATAAGAAATAGCCCGAAAATTTTCAGTCTATAACATGTTTCGTTCTGCGAAGTTTCAGTTTAAAAAAAAACATTTTTGGCAACTGTATGGGCCTATTTGAAAATTAACTTACATTTATTATAAAAGCATACTTAGTTATTACGTTCTTAGTTATAAATATCATACAACTGGTGTTTTGTCACACATTTTTAAGTAAAAAGAAATTGTAAGGCCCTAATTTCAGAGCACTGACAATTGGTATACTGATGTCAACTCATCGCCACAGGCGCTCATGCACTTGATCGGGTCAAATTAAAAACATTTCACAAATTTACTTGAAAGAATCTGTAAATTTACCACTTTATGACGTGAATCTAATTTTGCATGAATGGGTGGAGCTTATTTTGTAGGCATTTTCCTAACAAAAGGATTGCTGTTGCTGTGAATGATATCTTCTTTGGCGTTTTTTAATCAGGAAGTGATAAACTTATTGTTTACCTTGTCTGAAAATGTTTGCAACCAATGTATTTGCATTCTTTGTCATATTTATTTTAAAAACAATTATTGTATTGTACAAAAAATGTGACTTTCCAATTACAAAGTTCCTAGAGATAGCAGTCTACTTGACAACAATATGACAACATTGAAAACAACTTCGTAACGACACATTATGTTGATATGCAAATACGTAATCTACCTAATGGTGAAATGCATGTTACGTAATAACATATGAAAGGTAAAAGAGCAATATTATAGTAAATATTAAAACGTCGGGAATGAAAACAGTAGACTGTAAATTCACATAAAATTAAGGTTAACAAAACAGAACAATTCTGCAATTCGATTTTACAGTAGACTTTTGTAAACTAATTTACATGCAAAAACTGTTAAGAAAAAACAAACTCTTAATGTTTTTTCATGATTACAGTCTTGCTGTAAAAAAAAACATTATTTGGTTGCAAAAAAAAATTTGCCATAAAAATTATGTAAATTTACAGAAAAATTGTTTTACAGTGTGTGCAGAAACTGAAATTGAAAATAAAAAAGCCTGGTTTCTGATGCTGCTAAGTGCGGTATTGAAAAAATCGTTCCAAGTCATTACCAGCAGATAAAATAATCATCGTTAGCCCTGCAATTTTTTTCTTGACGGAGGGGTCTTTGAAAATCATTTTTAGACAGTTTCGGTAAATAAATTGGGACACCGAAGTTCACCTAAAAGTTTTGTTAAAAAAATCGATATTAACATTAGGAACCGTGGTTTCAGTATACCTGGATCTTCTTCAAGTCTGTGATATTGCATTTATGAATCCCCAATGCAAAGTGAAAGGAAAAACCTATATGTTAAAAAGATGTTTAAATTGCTCCAGAGTGAAGGGTGAATTGTCATCATTAAAAAAGTCACTTACGTACATCACATTCTTCTGGAATAATTTCTTATACATTACAATATTGTTATCAACACGTATATAAGAATTGTTCCAAATTACTTGGTTATCAATTTAGTTATTTGTTAGGTTTGTAATGACAACATCGCTCCAAGCTTCAAGTTTGTGCCTGATAAAAAATATTATTTATAAATTGGACGTATTTGTTACAATAATTGTATCGAAAAATAAAGTCATTTCCGTAGTAATTAAATAATAATACCCAAGTTCTTGGAGTCCCCATACAATAGCTTTAATTCAGGTACATTTCAAACTATTTATAAAAGTAGGCACATGAGTTACATGCAAACCACCCTCACTTATTGAGCAGTTTATAGTAAAACGTTTAAATTTGTCAGGATTTCCTCCCCAAATGGAATCTTAAATTATTTTCTCTACCTCTTTTATAAAATAATTCCGGCGATTAGGAGAAAAATGACTTGGGAGAGGATTAAAGTTTTAAAGATTAGGCTTTGACCGATCGGAGTCAAATCCCTAGATAAGAAACACTTAGACAACTTTTAAGGCGAGGCAGTTTTAGGGGTTTATTCAACGAAAAAAGATCATCTCCATTGCCTAAGAAGAAGTTGAACTTGACCATGCGTAAGCTTAATATTCAAATCACATAGACTGAATGGGATATTTTGTGGCGTAAGGTCCCAGAGGAAATAAATTCGATTAACCTAAGTTAATGGATTAATTCCCTAAAATCACGAATAGTCGTCTCTCCTTTATAGACGTTTTATTAGCATCTAGAAACACCGTTGCGTAATCTCTATATTACATAAGTTTCACTCCAGCATTTTTGATGCCTATACCACAATAGTATTACCACTCGCTTAAATTTTAACAGCTACAAATTAAGCCGAAAGGAGAAATAAAAAGTTTGATATTTACTGACATTGGCTATACGAGACGGCTGGCGCGGAATCGCGTTGCGCTTTCCCCCCTTCATTCTCATTAGTTGTGATCTTCTTGTAGAGGTTTGGAAAAAATGGGCAGTTTGAGTTGGAAGTACCAACTTTTAATTGTGTCGAAAACTCGTAACCATCATTCCCCAAATTCTTAAAAGAGCGAAAAAGCAAGCATCATTGTCAATAAAATCAAACGTATGCGGAAAAAATTCAAACAGTCTGTAAAAGAATAATGAGTACTCAACGAACCCTATAGACTTCCCCTCCCCCGCCCCCGTCCACCTTGCTTGACATGGTAAAACATTGATAATATTTATTGATAAGGATGCAAAGGCAAAGGGGGATTGTCAATGTTTTCAGCTGCCATATGTTGATAACAAACAAGCCTCTGATGAAAACACAGATTCATATTAAAATGTGTTTAATAATATGGCATTAAAGGGTTAATTCTCTCACCCCAAACTACAATTCTTGTAGGGGATTACAGAAAACCTCAATTGGCTCAGCTCTTTGATTGACAGCTAAGTCAAATATTACAAATAATCAAAGCGTATTTCCCACAACATTAACTGTACTGAGAGTGTTTCGATTATACACACTGAAGTTTTCTATTCTCACCCAAAGCAATAAACTAAGATTGTGTCTGGATAAAGATGAATTTAAGATAAGGGCGGCGTTATATAGAAATCTCGGTCAAAGGGGGCAAAAATGGCGTTCAAGAGCACTGCTTTCTACAAGAGTGAACCTTCAGCCTATAGGTGAACATATAAACCAACTTCCAAGACGTTCCAAAATGCTTCACACTACAGAGCTTGCAAAGTTGCATACAAAAAATTGAATAATTTAAAATTTAGTGATTCACAGCTGCAGTTCACGGTACCAACCTAGTCAGTTCAGGTGTTGTACAATGTGTTGCATGAGGGTTATAGCAGTCTCTGCAGAGGACCACAAACATAACTCTGTGCATGTAACACTTTTGGAGGTACCCATGTTGGATTAAGAAGTTTTGCATTTCTCAGTGCCCGGCTCGGTTCTTCCCTGCTGTATTTCGATTAACAAGTTTAGTGGCTGATATGTGCAAATAGGCCTACTCAAGCTCAATTTTTTTTAAATACTACTTCACTCAATATAATACTTGTCTGACCAAGTTCATTTTCGGTCGGTGAAATGCTTTGTTTTTCGGGAATAGCACCCATTATGACAATATATGCTTGATTTAAGCAAAAGCTTTTAATTCCACACTTTTGGGGAAATTTTTGTCGTTCTCAAAATGACACGTTAGCATATTATTTTTAGAAACCAACTAGACGGGTTTCTGTTCTTGGCTCTTTACGGCAGAAAATCATTACCGGTAGGTGTAGCTTTTTCACAATGGCAGGATTTGTCATTTAACTTAGTAAATAAATGCAGCTAATTGCACAGTTAACAAAATATCGTTGCACCTTATACGGACTAGGGATCGGGGAAGGGGACTTTATATAGAGAGCACATTTTTCAGATTTGGTGCCATTTCATTGGCAACAGTCGGATTAGCGGGAGACAGACGGAGTAGTTACTTTTCAACTGCTGGTGTTTTAATTTTCTCAAAAATGAAGAGGATGGTACTCCCTGTGTTTAGAGGAAATGTCTTTAGTGGCTCAGGCGATCTCTTCTGGCAAGTGTAGTTTCTGGTGAGAAGTTACTCTGTAAAGCAGCTTCCCTTTTCTCGGAAATCAATTTCTCTGTTGCATGTGATGTAGAGTATTTAAGCAAATCCCTTTTTAAAAAGCCTCTAAATGTGACACGTGGGTATGCAGAGTAACGATCGAAGTTTTAGTGGGCGCAGGGTATTGACTTTAGTGTCACGAAGGCCGCTTCATTGAAACTCTGATCTTTTAGTAGATTTTATAATCTGGGAAGGTACCTCAGTTTCAGAGATCCCCCCTTGTGAGTTACAGAGAAAAAATGACTCAATCCATTATTAACCACTTAACTCGAAAGTTCAGGTGCCGCTCCTAAAAGAAACATCGAGAAAAACCCTTTATATTTATTTGGAGTCTTTGTTTTGAAAGATGTAGCAGTCTCATTTTCCGTATCAGGTCTTCATTGACAGATGAGTAAATTGCTACGTTTAGTCTTCAACGGCATTTCAATGAACTTTAAAAGCTGAAATTTCGTTTGAGTACGTCAAGGGGACGACGGCTCCACCCTGACTGTATGACAGCTCCACCACTGACTTCAGACAACTGTGGAGAGGGCTTAAAGTGTACCTCTAGTGTATCTCAAGTCAACATTTTCAGAAATATGTTAAAAGCTGAAATGGGTGCCTGTATTTCATTCCGTCCGTTAGGGGGCGACGACCCCGCCCTTACTGTATGGCAGCTTTGTCACTGATTTCAGACAATTTTTTGAGGGGTGTTAAGTGCAGTAACTCTCAAATAACCAAACCCTCAAAAATACAAATGTAATTTGAGTAGTACAACAATGACATCACAAATTTTTATTCAAAGTACACTTTTAATATGAATGAATAAATTTCTATATATTACCGTCTCGACATGGGAAATGCCCTTCTATTCGGACCCCCCAATGATTTAATTCGTCGACTTCAAATGAAACAAAATACCGCCGCTCGTCTTGTTACTCGTACTAAGGTGTCCATGCACATATCCCCCGTCCTGTCTGATCTGCACTGGCTTCCTGTTCGTTTCAGGATTCAGTTTAAAATACTTCTCCTCACTTATCGTGCCATAAACAACCTAGCTCCACCATACCTAACTGAATTGCTTGTTTTTCCCAAACACGCCCCGGTTTGAGATCAGCATCCCAACATCTCTTGGCTGAACCCAGTGGCGTAGCCAGGAGGGTGGGGGCCTAGGCCCCCAGATTTTTTGCGTCCAGATAAAATAATTGAAGAAAAAATATAATGTTTGAACGGAAATTAACTTTGAAGTATTCCCTTCAAAACAGTAAATAAATAAAATGTGTAAAAAATAAAAAAAAAAAAAAAACATGGATGAATGTGTGTAAAACACATTTTGTGCGCACGTATGAAATCAAGTAGTAACTTCAAAATGTCTACTTTCACCAAATTAGATACCGTTTGTGATCTGCACTGTCGTTTATTGCATTTCACTTCGAAGATGAAACGAAAGTCTCGACGACAAACTTTAATGTGACTTTGTTAGGTTAAGACCCTTTCTGCCTTTCGGATGGCTGATTGATTTACTGAAAATAAGGCAACCGTACACTGGAGACCACTCTTACACGACCATTCCTATACTTACATACTTACCTACATACACAAAATATGCCGTAAGCAGGTTAGGGCAATGTACTGCCTTCGGATAATTCTTCTCTTCCATCCTTAACAAGTAGGCCTATGTCGTGCCTCACTCCTGCCCATGACAAGTGCCACTTTAGGACGATTTTTTTCGACGAGTCCTCTTTTTACTAGTTGGCACTGGCGTCCGGGGGATTTGTAAAATGTCCACAAGGTCCAGATTTCATATGTTTCCCACATGATCCATACTTCTGTTTTGCGGTTCAATTATTTTGAGAGATTTATTCGTAGTATTTTAATTTTGACTACGTAATGTACCGATGAACAAATAGTACTGCATCATTTTGCACATTGTTTCTTTGGTACTATGTATGTCTCTTGTAAAATCTCTACAAAAACTAAAAATATTTTGATATTTTTCATGCTCCCCAAAAAGGGAAAATCATAAAACTTAGGCCTATAGGCCTATAATCAGTTCAAAGTTTTGCCAAATATAGCACCATTTTGCATCTAGGAAATCTAACGCACAGAAAGTTCCTCAGAGGGGTACACAACTACTTTGGGTTTTCTGTTAAAGGGTAAGGTACTGTTTTAGGTAAGCTGAAATCCATTCAAATATTGCGGCATTTGCGGCTGGGTACACTCAGTTTAAAACACGTGGGAAGTGCCGTTTCCGGCCATCTGGAGGGGTTTTAAAGCCCAAAATTTTCTTGTACGCTCCGCGCCAACTGATGGTGGCGCTCCGCTTAGATTCAAATATTGCCGCATTTGCGATCTACGTCCATCTAAAGTTTACACTTTTTCCCAAGGGAAAGGGAGACACCGGTTCCCTTTAGTCGTATCCCCCAGGTCACAGATCAGAAAGTGCCCAGTTTGTGGGTCCCTAAAAAGTGTATGTATTACCATTTTTCATAGGTTGATTTTTTTTTATTCTCATTATTTGAGAAATCGCAGACATGAGATTGGTATTTCAAGGCTGGGTACATCCAGCTTAAAACACATGGGAAGTGCCGTTTCCGACCATCTGGAGGGGTTTTAAAGCCCAAAATTTTCTTGTAAGCTCCGCGCCAACCGATGTGGCGCTCCATTAACATAGTCTTGCCGTGCCTGACCCTCGGAGGTACCAGCCCCCCCCCCCACTTGTCACCTAGCCCCCCCCCCCCCAAAAAAAAATAAAATCCAATCCTGGCTACGCCACTGGCTGAACTGAAAACTTCGCGGTCCTGGGGTGACAGATCTTTCTCTGCTGCTGCTCCTCACCTTTAGAACAAGCTTCCCGAACATATTCGTTTTAGTTCAACTTTACAGACATTTAAATCTAGACCTAAAACTCATTTGATGGACATTGCTCTTTCTTAGGAATTTATTTAGTTTTTATTTTGTGTTTTTTTGTGTGTGTGTGTGTGTTTCGTTTTGTATCTTTTTGAGATAAAAATAAGACGTTAGTGAAACAAAGCTTGCAAAGAGGACTTGCCCAATGGCAGAGTCAACGGCAGGGAAAAATTGGGTTGCACCCGAATCATATTTTGATCTCCAAGGGTAAATTTACTTGCGTATTTTGCCTTTTTGCTATAGGGTTAATTTATATGTAAATTTAAAAAAAAAAATCAATCTAAACGGGTGAAAACCTCTATTCCCGGTGATATGTGAAGTACTCCTTACAGAGTGCAACCTGCATCTCCATTCTCATATAGTCTTATGTTTTAAATAAAATCCCCCCCCCCCCCAAGTACACTATGAAAATTTGTTTATTTGCAATAGTATTTGAGGGGCGTTACTGCGTAATGGTATTACCGTTGTAGCAAAATCTCCGACGTAGGGTAGTCCCAGTTCTAAAATACTGAAATCAACATAACGCATATCGTTTCATCCTTTCTCTGTTTGTAGCATTTTCAAGTAGATGAAATCCATTTATCCAGGATTTCTTTTTTCTTCCTTTAACAAGTGGTAATAACAGAGACTATTTTTATATTTGCCCTAAAAGATTTATAAAATGAGATAGTCCCGCTTAACTAATTCGGGTTGAGGCGACTTCATTTTGCCTTTAACTATAATTCGTCCGAAAAACTCTTGAATGTCATTTTGTTTCTCGTAAGTGGTACGCAGGCTGTGGCTTGTGAATCTAGGTCTAACGCAATCAAGTGGTCTGAGCTGTGGCTTGCGAACCCAAGTCTAACACAATCAAACTTTTTTCTTTACACTAGGATCATATAGGACATGGAACAGTGCATGGATGAAAATTATTTTTGAAAATTGGCGTAGATCCCGGGGATTCGGAGATATAGCGCCCAATATTTGACAAGAGGGGATGGTCAATGTAACCGTCCCCCAATGTTCAATCTACAAATTCGTAAATGCTAACATTTTTGCTGGCAAGTACATTTATTATCCACCTAAAAAGAGAAGTTTAAGAAAAAGCTAATTTTTAAATGTGAAAGAAAAACCAAGTATACACAGTGTTGTAAAATTTTCATTGCAATTGTACATGTATCTTTCGAGATATCAGGAAATGAAGTTACTAGATTTGTGTTTCAAAGTGCAATTGAGGGCAGCAGAGTTCTATAACTTCCTCACATTAAGAAGGAATCCTTCGTTTCCCTTTGTCTTTAAACTGCTGTGCTGACCTTGAATTTGATAGTATTAAGACCTTCCTATGGGGAAGCAAAGTTTGTAAAGTTCTCATGCCACTTGTGCAATCCCCATTCTGATAATATGGCATTGTTGATGAGGAAATAGGCTGTAAAATCATTAAAGTATAAGACTATCCATCGATGTGAGGATATGATGTCATTTGTGCTTGCTTCAAGGTCATTTTTTGTTGAAAATGTGACAGCTTTGCTTGCTCATATCTTAATAACCTCTCCTTGCATTTCAATGCAAATTTTGCGGTAATGCCAAAAATAAGTACCTCTCTAACATGTCAAAACTTGATATAATATTTAACGCTTCCTTTGGAGGCATATGCTGGTGGCTTTCCACCCAGGCCTTGGACAACAAAATTATTCTACACGATGTACTTCAAACCCAGTCTTAATACCCTTTTCCAAACTCAAGATATCTCACTTTAAAGATTGGTTATTTTGTTAAAAAATACCTCTGCTTCTCACCAAAGTCACAGAGAAGTATGTAATGAGTGTACATTGCCTCAAATTCCTTTTGTTTTTCTTTATAATTGAACATCCTGATTGTCCTTGAAATTTGATACTGTTGGAATGATTGAATATCCTGTCCTGTAGATCTTGCATAATCCCTTCAACATACGTTGAGTTCAACCAACAATGTTTACTAATATTGCCTAGCTGCAACGTCATCAAAATTATTAACAAATTGGATGCAGTGTCAAATTAATGTGCCACGATGACATCACACAATGTCCATGATGTACAAAATCTCATGAAAAATGGCATCTCTTTAAACATGTATATCTTTGTAACGATATATGCCATTGAGATGCAGTTTTTACCTCCTGAAAAAAACATTTTTTCTGCATATTTTGAAGTTAACGAATTTTGCCTCCGGAATGTTCCTTCAAACCATGGAAATAATACTTTGACAAAGTAGTACTTAGGTCATAGTTTTATAGCTCCATTGTTAGGTATTCATCTAAACCACGTGTGTAATAATAAGCGAGTTCAGTAATTCGTTACAGCGTGGAATTGTGGGACACAGCGTGGGATGTACAAACCGAGATCCGCACATAGTGTACGGCGTTCCTTTGTTTTTATTAGCAAGTGTATAAAAAAAAAAATGTTTGGCCAACGTTTATTCACACAAAATGGTACATTGCGCAATATTTTGTGATAATTTCGGTGTACTGCTTAAACTACAACGTTTTTATTGCTTTGCTTTTCTGAAAGTTATTCAGCTTATACCAAAGTGTGGTACTTTAATAAAACTCTGAGACTAATGAGGTGATATGATTAACTAAGCCCTGTCTGCTCTGCAAGCAAACAGGGAGTGTTAAAGGTCATAAAAACTTTTTTTTAAGTTTAGAGGAAACAAAGAAGGTAATGTGGGTTTTACAAGAAAGTCACAAATTATTGCTGAATAGACAATTTTTTTTTTAAAGTGAATAAATTTCAACATTTAATACCTAGACTCAACAATGTCTTATACAGGTGGAAGTTGGACTGTCATAATGCATTTTGCATGTTTTTTGATCTATATTTTTGATTTTTTTTTTTTTTTTGGGGGGGGGGGGGAGTACCCTTTTATACGTATCGTTTATTCAAGTGTCTTTTCATTGTTCATGAACAAGTATGTCGAGTACACTGTTAAAAATTTCTGTAAATTTACAGACTTTTTTTAACTTAAACTTTTTGTATTTTACTTTTAATAGAGATTTTCTGTATCTTTACAGACACTTTGTATTTCTACAATAAAAAAAGGTTGTTTAACATGTATTTTCTGTTTATTTGAAAAACCATTTCTGTCTGCTTTTTTGACCAAATTTTACTGCTTTGTAAAACTTTTTCTGTAAATGTACAGAAATTTTAACAGTATTTTGTATTTTTCTGATTTCACATAAATATACTGTCATTTAACAAACATTCATTTGTTTTTAAGCTGAAAAAGAAACAAAAATAAGCCCAAACAAACAAACAAATAAGAAATAGCCAGAAAATTTTCAATATATAACATGCATCGTTCTGCGAAGTTTCAGTTAAAAAAGAAAACATTTTTGGCAAATTTATGGCCCTATTTGAAAATTAACTTACATTTATTATACTGACAATTGGTATACTGATGTCAACTCATCGCCACAGGCGCTCATGCACTTGATCGAATTAAAAACGTTTCACAAATTTACTTGAAAGAGTCTGTAAATTTACCACTTTATGACGTAAATCTCATTTTGCATAAATGGGTGGAGCTTATTTTGTAGGCATTTTCCTAACAAAAGGATTGCTGTTGCTTTGAATAATATCTTTTTTGGCGTTTTTTAATCAGGAAGTGATTAACTTATTGTTTACCTTGTCTGGAAATGTTTGCAACCAATGTATTTGCATTCTTTGTCATATTTATTTTAAAAACAATTATTATGTTGTACAAAAAATGTGACTTTCCAGTTACAAAGTTCCTAGAGATAGCAGTCTACTGGACAACAATGTGATAACAAAGTATCCTCATTGTGTTTTGATTGAAGACAACTTCGTAACGACACATTACGTAGATAAGCTAATACCTGATCTACGTAATGGTGAAGTGTATGTTACGTAATAACATATGAAAGGAAAAAAGCGATATTATAATAAATATTAAAACGCCGAGAATGAAAACAGTAGGCTGTAAATTCACATAAAATTAAGGTAAAAAAAAAACAGAACAATTCTGTAATTCGATTTTACAGTAGACATTTGTAAACTAATTTACATGCAAAAACTGTAAAGAAAAAGCAAACACTTAATGTTTTTTCATGATTACAGTCTGGCTGTAAAAAAAACATTACTTGGTTGGAAAAAAATTTGCCATAAAAATTATGTAAATTTTACAGAAAAATTTTTAACAGTGTATATAGCAGCAAAACCTAAGATTTATGTGAAGGAAATAATGCAGCATTGAAACGAAAAAAAAAAAAAAATAACTACCGAATCGGATTAAAAGTGAGGAATAGGGCCTTTGACGACCCGAATAAACATTTCACTTCGAAATCAAGCTTCCTTAACCGTCCCTTAAGAATCAATCGTTTCGTTAAAGCGCTAGACAATCAAACTTTCCGTTAGTAACACACGAATAAGGAATACTATTGTTCGTTGATAGTGGTCTATGGTCTTTCGCTTCTAAAATACAACTGCATTAACTACCTGCGTTCAAACGTGCGGAACAGGTACTGAAAGACAGGACCAGGCCCCCCAAATCCAACATTCCGGACCAGGGGTAGAGTGGCTATTGAACAAACACAGCGGATGGTGACTCAGCCATAGCCGAGGAGCACACCGAAAGATACCCGTGTACTGCATGCTGTTGAGTCGAAAAGTAGAGTCCTGAACCAGCTTATAAGATTTAGGTTCAAATCATAAATACTAATGGTTTTTAAGTACTTTAAAATTGCAAGAAATATGGAAGTGAGATTTCTAAACAATATGTCAAATTTCTATAAGGAGTTTCGAAACAGACTTGAGGTACACTTAAAAATAGTCTTTCTGTTTCTCCTGAGGAGGTAAAACCCAGTAGCTTCCGGGCGATTCAAAATTTGTTTTTGCACGACGTCTCTTAGGCTGGATAAGGTTTCCCCTCAAGCTAACGGCTTCAAAAACAAATAATAATAAAAACATTTCCTCTGATATTTTTTGTTTGAGTTTTTTATGTTTATTATCCTCTATTTTTTTTTTCAATTTTATTACAAGCATCAGTGTTTGGCCTTTATAGGTTGCGGAATATATTTTCAACAAATTAGGTGTTGGATATAACGATCTAAATAATAAATGCAGCTGATTGAATAGACAGTTTCACTACATTCCCACTTACACACGAGAACAATTAATATACATGATATATTCTTCTTAGTCATTGGATATATCTATCAGGGCAGGAAAATGTCATGTTCTATGATGTAACTGCCAGTGACATTTCTAATAGAAGAAGTTAATGAAACCATAGTTACCATAACTTTCCCTGGTTGGGAAACTCCGCGAACTGACTGCTTATGTTGAGATTCCGGTTTTCGTCAGGCACGTGAAGTTGATAGTACACGAGAGCCTAGTTGCTGGACTCCCCGTACGTACTGCATATATGCAGACAGGGTAAACTGATTTCTTTGAAAGTCTCTTGCGAACAATTATCAAAATGTAATGACTTCAATTGGGCGTATATTATGGCGAAAGGTTTGATGAAGATTTCTGTCTTAAATTAGAACGGCCGTTAAGCGAGAATAACTGCATCCAAACTAAAATAGGGAGAGCAATCGAAGGCTGGGCTAGCAACAGTAACTTGGTAAGCACACTGAACAATTCCGCGAAATTGAGAAGCACGTAGCAATCGCACTGTTAAACGTTAGACTAGTTGGATTTCACCATTTTGACAAACGAGTGTAATGGTTCATGAGACGAGTGTATTATACAATATTTATCAGTTTATTTTAGGAATTCCACCTAGCGTAATGAAGTAGGGCTACTTCACCCTTACCGCACACTGACTGCGGTAAGATACGCCTGTAGAGGGCCTACTGAAGGTCCTCAGCGAAGGTCTACAAACGCCAGTCCTCGGAAGCAATATTTTACGCTAAGAAAGAGAAAATGAAACCCGAAAATATAGGATTTCTTCATTTATTCAAAAATCTTAAAAACTTGCTGATTAGGAGGTCTTTTGCAGTTCCCTTTTAGCCCTTTGGTCAGCTTTAATTTCACCTCTCAGCAGAAACAGTACATCACTCAACTTTTTTGAAGGGCTCAATATGCTTTTACGGACAGTTACGGACGCACCTTACAAAAACTATGAACGTACATACAGCTTATACGTCTGTGCATACACAGTGTACGTTAGGAGTTTCCCAAACAGAGAAAGGTATAATAACTATGATGAAACTGCCTGTCCTATCCATTTTACCATAACCGTGGGAATTCCCGACGCACATAACGGATAATTCCAGCTCAATAAGGTATAGGTATGTCAATGCTTACAATACCACCACATTATTAAGATTGGCTTCAATCTATACTCAAGAGTAGGAAACATGGTCACAACAATAAAAAAAAATTACTCTGATAAAAATCTGAAATGAATTGGTGTTTTTTTTTTTTTTTTTTTTGGTTTTTGTTTATTGTTTTTAAACAATGACACAAGTCTCCCTTATAGGGCTAATCATTCCATCCGCAACTAAAATTGTTGTAGTAGTACACAGAAATTGTGAATTGGCATGCCTCATTGATTGACAGCTACTTCAAAAATGCAGACTAACAAAAGCTCATATCATATTTTACAGCATTTACTGTGCCAAGAGTGCTTTGATCGCTCAGCGGGTTCCTGTATACGCATCCTACAGGAATAAATTGAGATTAAGCCAGGAAACAAATGTTCATAACAAAGACCAGTATGTTATTGGAGTTAAAAATATGCTTAATCTCTTCAAAATTAGATACTTTGTTAAGCTGGTGAATAGTTTTCTTCGTTTTTTATGTCATGAATAAACAATACTAAACTCTTGAAACCCAAATCCTGTTGGACTGTTTTGTAAAATACATTGTTTGGAAAAACCTAAAAAGGAAAAAGCAACTACTTTTCACTTTTTTTTTAAAGAAAATTAAATTTAAGTTATTGTATCACCAATCAGAAATGTGCGAGACGAACGAATGGGCATGCGGACATTTCAAAATTTCAAACTGCAAACTAAATAAAAAAAAAAAAAAACATGGACCTACAATCCTCACTTTCATGTACTGGGGGAAGAAAGGAATTGCGAATGAACTCTTAGTTCGTGATCGTAACTATTAGACCTTCTAACACTATGCAAAACGTAATTGAAATTATTACAATTGATATAAAGTAACGTACTGATTTGCAGTATAAATTACCAATTTTTTTAAGTGATAAAGTGCATAAAACATAAGACTACTCAAATGTTCAAGTATGTCTTAGGTCTCAACACATTCCACAGCTGTGTACTGCAAAATTTTACATAAATTTTACTTGTAAAACCAAGCAAAATTAGTAGCTTAATGCAATGCAGTTTTCCTGCAAGGATAACTACTGTAGCTACTTTCTGTATGATATTTCTATCAATCAACCACGAATAACTTCGACTCATTCAACTGCCACAAATAAGACTAAAAGATGCACTGCTGTGTACTGAACTTGTTTACGCTCATATGTCATGAGAATAAAATAAAGATAAAACCTTGAGATGAAGAAAATGTTACAAAAAGATTACAAAAATGTTATTTGTGTTTTTTTTTTCTTACTAATTTACGAAGCGTTTTTGCAGTAGATGTATTATTACAAGTTATATACATTTACTTTTTTGAAAATAATAACCATTGAAAATCCCAATCAATTAAAAATATTTGAATGGAATAACAAGCAATTAGTTTATACCTCCAAACCTCTTTTCACATATTGTTTCACATTGAACCCTATTGGCAATGAATTCTTTGATTACCTGTCAATTATTGTTTGTAGCAAGTGTTTTTTCTTGTCGTAAGTAAATTCGCCACAAGATTGGACATGATTTTTCATCTCATTATGATCCCTTTGTTAATAACCCTTCATGTTATTGTGGTTTCGTTTGATTAGCCGAGATATAACCAGGAAAAACGTAGGGATATTTGAGAGCGCGAAAAGAATGAATTGGGTGTTTCTTTCCTGCTCTTTCCTTTTTTCACACTCTTTTACATTTATTTTCACAAAAACAGGGGCCGATCGCTCCCTGTCCCCTCTGACACCGCCGCTGTTTATAATATCGACAACCGGCAGAACACTGATCGACTCAGCAAGGAAACATTAACCACAATCAACTGGTTGGCTTTGTTCCAGATACACTCCAAAAACACTGGGGTTAATTTAACCAGGTTCGGTGTTCTATTTACTTCAACATAATCCTATTTTAATTTTCCATGAAATCTTGGTTAAAATTATTCGCAAATCCCAACAAAAAATCTGATTGATGTAACTAGGATTTGAGATATTTAAACAAGGAAACTTAAACAGGATTTTGTGGCTGTAAATAGAACACTGGCTTAAATTTAACCCCAGTGTTTTCTAGAGTGCATCTTTTTAACCACATGGTTTACGATATATGACATAAAATTTGATTGAATGCTGACAGAAAACAAACTGTTTGATGATATTAACAATTACTCTTGTATCTAGGATTTTCAAGTTCCACCTTTGTGTGAAAACATTATTTAACATCATTGTGATTGAGGAATGTGGAAATTTTGATTTTTTCACATTTTGGGGGAAATATTTCATTAAATTTGCAGCCATTTTGTTGTTTTTCCGCCATCTTGGTTAACCTGAATCCCACAAAAACAGTCCAAAATATTAATTCTGGAATACTTGTTATAAAATATGACTAAATTTTAAAATTCGATCCCTCAAAAATATTTTTTAAGAATATTTTCTTTATTATTATTTAATACAATTATGGAAAATGCTTGCCACCATTTTGTTTTGGCAGCCATTTTGAACGGGCGAGACCCAAAATATTTACTAATACCACTTGAATTAGTGTTTAGCAGACTGAAACGTTTCCAAAAAAATATTGCGACGGAGAGTTGTAGGGTTGCCTGTGAGATGCCTGTGGGCCATAGCCTATAATGACCACTCCAGGTGGCACTTACATCAATCCCCTGCTCAATTTGAAGCTAGTAGTACTGATATTTCATTGTATTGTTTTGCACTTTTTAGGTACTAAGAAGGGACAGAGGTATCGATATGGACATGTAGATATGCAATTAATAAATTTGCTATAACAAGGAATGCTTAAATAAATATAAAGATGATTTCGAGATAGTGAACAGCTTGTAAAGCTCATTAACCATGAATATATTGCAATTTCCGGATTGGAAAACAATGTTTTTCTTGTACTAGTTAACATTTCGTTCGACGCTGGTACTTCCTAAGTACAACCCCTGGAACATTAGTAGCCTTAAATTATCTGACGACATGTAATATAATCATTTCATGTCAAACTAGGAAGCCGGGCTATTCTGCTCTGTTTCATCCACCAATTCAGTGAGCCACAACAGGACAAAAGGTTGTGGCCGGTCCGACTTTAACCAGTATCTTCAAAACTCAGCTGTAAAACTCCATCTAAGTGAACCTACCAAGCGCCACCCGATTTGATAACAACATATTACCATTTCTTTAAAGTTGTCTTTGATGCTTTCCATGTGTCGTTCGCTGGTTCGCCGATGGGGCTACTGTACTTGAATTATCCCTGATTCGGAACGAGGGGCATTTAAGGTGGGAAGTCATGATACCTAGGAAAATAAATAAGAAGCGTAAAATATAAACATACTGTTTTATATATATATTAGATTTTATTGTTTCATAGAATTATGATAATCGTATATTTGTTGTCTACTTTCATCCCAATTCGATCTTACAGAAATTTCTTACCGCTTTCCTTCCTCCTTCGGGACTAATAATGCTTTTTGGGGGATAATTTATTCATAACATATTCAATGACAATATGTTCAGGTGTGAAATTTTGGCGTAAGAAACAATGCCTCACATTTTACGAGCAAAGTTTCACGTATACAGTTTTCCTTCATAAAAGTGTAAAATGAAAAGTATTTGATGTTAAATGGCAAACTGGCTTTAGACTTTACAGCGTTCAGGATTTCAAAACAACACAACAAGGTAAAAAGACTTGGCAGGGAATGTCCATGGCGAGCCCCTCCTATTAACTAAACTAGTGCCCTTTCAAGGTTAGATAAGTAAGGTTAACATAAGTGAATCGTGTTCATTGGCGTAGGTACAATCCTTGACAAAACTGGTGGAACAGAGCAAGCAAAACAAACAATGAATTGATCACCCCCCCCCCCCCAAAAAAAAAAAAAAACTTCCGCATTCAATTTTGTGGGATCTTATGGCGTCCTGGATCTTAAACGTTGATGCGGGGAATGGGGTTTGTCCCATGTTTTGTTGTCGAGGAATGTAGAACATTTTCTAGGGGCACGCACATACACTCTTCGAATTCCTTTCAAAAACTTTCAATACTATCGTAAGTAATGTTGTAATTTTGGCGTCTTAAGGCACGCCTAAAATTTTTGCCCTTTTTACAGAAATATTTGAAAACGTAGAGTAGTAGAAATATTGAGATTCTGAATTCCCCGTAACAAAATTTCAAAAGTGCGGGGACTGTTGAAAATCTGAACTTCCTATAAGCAAATGTTAGATTGCACGGCGAATGAAGGTCGTTGCTGTAACGTAAGGTTTCCTAAATCTTCTGTGTTAAGGCTCTCAGACGGCTTTCACACGGTTTCCTTTTAATAAAAAATATTTCTAAACCCATACTCAACTGGGAAAACTTTCAGATTTAATGAAAATGTAGAAAAAACGGCGTCTTCCTGGTCAGTGTTACTATATGATTTGATGTCAATTTTTTTTTTTTTTTTTCATTTCCAAAGCTCGAAAAATTTTTCCAAAATAGATTTCTGAACGAGCAGTACTTTTTTATAGAGATTACAATTTGTCGCGCGTGAAGCACGAGGTTTTTCTCCCAAACAAGTATGAAAATTCAATTAGTTGTACAGAGAATCAATTAATTCGTGATGTTATAAAATGAAAGTTCGGAAAACCGTACTGTATTTGACTGGTGTCCAGAATGTCAAAATTGTGTGTGTGTATGTGTGTGTGGGGGGGGGGGGGCCTAGAGGTAACAAATAATATTGGAGTATTGGAACAATTTTCGTGCGTAACCCAAACATAGTCCAAAGACACCATATCTGAAGTGGGGTCCAGGAAGCGAAGCCCCTGAAGTTCGAAGGTTTCAAAATATCTCTGGATGGAAAATGAAGTCTCTGCATAGGTACATATTTTTATTTTTTCGGTTAACTCAACTCCTAACTGATCTAAGGTGAGGAGGAGGGGGGGGGGGGTGGGGGAGAGGCCAAGGGGAAAAGTCCCCTCTTACCCCCCCCCTCCCGTTGAGCTGCCACTGCTGGTGTCCTATGTAGATTTTTTTCTCTTTTTATTATTCAGGGTCGGTGGAGTTCTCTCTCCCAAATGTAGCTTAACACTAATTGTGTCAAAGCGATTCCTCATTTACTTTGGTAGGTTCTCATTTTAATGAGAGCAACTAACTTTTATCATGTTTTCCCTTAACTTTACCTCTTCTGGAAAGTCACTTACAAATACTTTACAAAAACCAGAATGCAAAAATGCACTGAGGCTTCGATGATACATAAATGTTCTGTTTCAAAGAGTGCCATCATGCACCATTATCTTCTCTTTCAAAGGTTATACTAGCATGTTCAAACAATAATTTTGTCATTCCAGATGATCTTTTGACTTCAATAAAAGTCATACATAGCTAGACAGGCAAACAACAGACAGACAGATGGACAAACAAAAATCCTGAAAGATAGCTTTTAAAAAAGTTCCTAGACTTTGACCCCTGGATACCCCAGATGACCTTTAATTTCTGCCAAAAACAATGGGGCTAAATCGAGGGTGGAAAATCGCAATTTTTCCGCCTAAATCCGGATATTTGGCATTTCAGCCTTTGACCTCCACCAAAAACCATGAACCATTTCCTGACCATAACCCATCCACATACAAAATATGAATTCTATTCGGGTTTCCTATCTTAAGATATCGCATAAAAAATTCAAACTTTGAACCCTGGTGACCCCAGATGACTTTTGACCTCTGTCACAAATAACAGGAGCATCTCCTGACCATAATGAATCTACATATTAAATATGAAATCTATCCAAGCTTCCCATCTTGAGATTCATGATGACGAAATTTTCAGACTTTGGACCCAGGTGTCCCCAGATGACCTTCGACCTCCACCAAAAAAAGTATCATTTCCTGAACATAACACATCCACATACCAAATACGAAATCTATGTAAGTTCCCTACCTTGAAATATTGCATTAACAAAATTTTCAGACTTTGACCCCTGGTGACCCCATATGACCTTTGACCTCTACTACAAACAAAGGAACCACTTCCTGACAACAACGCATCCACATACCTAAATATAAAATCTATACAAGCCTCCTAACTTGTGATATCATGTTAACGAAATTTTCAGACTTTGACCCCTGGTGACCCCATGAGACCTTCGACCTCCGCCAAAAAAAAAGAAAAAAGGGGGGGCCACCTATTGACTAAAACGCATCCACATACCAAATATGAAATATATCCAAGTTTCCTACCTTGAGATATTTTGTTAATGAGATTTTCAGACTTTGACCATCGGTGACTCCAGGTGACCTTTGACCTCCACCAAAACAATAGACCATATCCTAACCATAACGTATCCAAATACCAAATATAAAGTCTATTCAAGTTTCCTACCTTGAGATATCGCGTGAACGAGATTTTCAGACTTTGACCCCCGGTGACCCCAGATGACCTTTGACCTCCACCGAAAACAATAGGGTTCCTCCTCACAATATGGCGCATCTATGTACCAAGTTTGAAAACTGTCAGACATTCCTATCTTGAGATATCGTGTTAACAAGCAAAGTGTCACATACCCGCATATACAAACACACCTATACATACACACATACACACGCACGCCATGATGAATGCATTGGTTATTTGGTTTCTCTTATTATCGAAACCAAAAATATTTTTACTTTATTACAACAGCAAAACATCAGCTACTTTCTCTGACAGACGATAACCTCCACGACAGTCTTTATCATGAGTAACGTAAACTGCACTGAGCAATATGTATAGTATTATATGTGTACAACCAGGTGGGATGAACATATCATGAGAAGTGTAATCTTTGTAAGTCAGTTATCCAAACAGTAAAATTTCTTCAAAGTTTTTCTATCGGCTACCTTGCCGCATTTTGAAATAAACACTTTCTACTTAAATCAACATGCTCACTAATGCCTCATTCAAACATTACTTATTTTAACATTACCATTTACTGCGATGCTTCTACATAAGCCAGCCATTTCACATCAATAAATAAATCTTTGCTACTTAAGACAACATTCTTAAGGGCATCTTAATGTTCCGGATAATCTCATCAGAAAAAACGATTTCAGCTACATCATTTTGTCATGAGATCCTACCACAAGCGATAGACGTTAAACATGTAAACCAAGGGGAAAGTGTGGACCATCAATGTCAATGCTCACAGTATATAGGCTATATGTTGCGGTGGAAATTTGGACAATATGGCCATGTAAGGAAGTGCTACTTAATTTTAAAAAAGTCAGCTTTCCTTAAAACAAAAAAAAAAAAAAAAAATAGTGAGTATATGATCTGAAGGCCGTGAGGTTTGTCATGTGTTGTCCTTCAGTGGACTCGTAGTTTCTTCGGGAAGCAGTTAACTGTTTGGTTTCGCCGAACGGCCCCTTGCTAGAGGACCTGGAGGAGTTAAAAATGTATATTGACTGCATTGAAACTACATTACCTCTTTCCTCTCTTCATCTCCTTTTTTGTCTGAATCTACTCGCCTGTTGATAAAATACAGAGTTAATGTTATGAATCACTAATGAAAAAAAAAGAAAAGCTATATGTCAAAGACTAATTGTAATCACAGCTTTGACTGTTTTATATGTAATATGCCAACGACGGTGTTGCTCCTAAATTATGTAAGTTGCGTTACTCTTCAACACGTAAATATTGAGTTTTCTACGGAGAATACTCTGTTAGTGGCTGCCGTACCAGCCTTTCCATCCTCATCAGTCATCACCAAGCCAAACTTTTAAGAGACAAATAAGTGAGTTATGTTTGCAAAAGTGATGGATCAATACCTCTCGGAACTTTAGATAGCATTCCGCCAAACTTCACCTAGTTTGCGTAGATGGCAGTTTGTGTAAATATTCCTTCAAACCAATATAACATCGATCATATGAAAGGTGTTTTTAAGGTGTGTTAAGTAGCCTAGAGTAAATCGTGAAAACCCCTGTTCCAACTCTATTCGTTGCGACTGACTTTTATTGCAGCCTGGATATAAATGACGTTTTGAAATGAACTTTCAATACTGGGGTTTCACTATATATATATAGTGCAATTGTGACAGGATTTGTTTTGTTTTTTTTTTTTTCTTTTTTTTTTCAAGAAAGAAGGACGTTTTTTGTAATAGTTTTAAACTTCGAATCACAATAACCTTTCACTTGGTTTGATAATGGATATGATCGGACATGTTTAAGGCTCATGGGGATAATTGGTATGAAAGAATACGTCTTTTGTGGACACAAGTTTGAACTCAATTTTTTAGGATTTGGAGAAATGATATTTTCCTTTTGTGCAAGATCCCTTGCCGCAATGTACGTTTGTTGAAAAGACAATCCGCATGGGATTCGCTTCGAATTGTTAAAAGGAGTTACCAAGGAAAACAAGAAAAAAAAATGATTGGTGTATTCCTGTAATCATTAGTCGCAATTGCCGTCATCCCTCCATGGAGGTGTTAACACCTCCCTGATCCCTCCAATATCAACCTGCCCCTCCTCTTTACCAGGCCAAACTTTTAAGAGACAAATAAGTGATTCAAGTTACATTTACAAACGTTATGTGTATATACATCTCGAATCATTACATTGCATTATGGAAGATGTCACCTAATCTGCGTAGCTGTCAGTGGATGCAAATATTCCTTCAAACCAATAAAACATGAATCACATGAATGGTGCATTTCAGGAGTTTCATTCTACAAACCTCTTCAACCAACTGTATTCGTTCCAGATGGCTTTTGTTGCAGCCGGGATGTATGCTATGTGACGTTTTAATGACTTTTCAATACTGGGGGTTTCATTGTAGCTACTCTACATATGAATGACACAAACATTGTTTATACATGGATGGTGTCATCAAATGTTTTACATGAATGAAATCAAGGATGGTTATACACGATCGACATCAGCAATGTAAATAGTATTAGTACTTTAAAACTCATTTTACTAAAATAAGTATTGCACCGAAAAATTGACTCCCTATCCTAAAGACGAGTCAACTTGTCTCTGTGGTGACTCATTTTAGATAAAGTGGGTCATCACAGGGACAAACTGACCCAGCTCTAAGATAGTGACTCACTTTGATATTTCCTGTGTAACGGTTTGGTTTCATGCATAAAGTTTTATCGGTACGTAATCTTCCGTCACTTATTTAGATTCACATCGTAGAGAGTTTCCAGGGAATATCACACGTTTTACACAATTTCGCGAGTTCCTGTCAACTTATGTTATCTGTGTATTAATTGACTGTAAAAACAGGTGTTTGCAAATAAACGATGCAGGATCTTTTGTTGAAAATTGGGATCACATTGTAGGTCAGCATTATAGAAATTCAATTAAAATGGCATTGCCTTTTAGGCAATATATCCGTATTTCGAAATGAAAGCCCTTGTTGGAATCGCAACCATCGTTTAAACGAACCCGATCATCGATTGGAAATAGCTTCCTATCAAAATACCATCTTTTCCGAATAGCGGCCGTGATCCTCGTTTCCGGGCAACGAACTTAGGTAAGTTATGGTCATTTCTTAATACTCGTTAATCTGACCTTATACAATGCACGGATGATTTTCATGGGGACTCTGTTTAAGTATACGGTCGTTCGCACTTGTATATCAAAAACCGAAAAGTGACAAAATAATCAGACCACTTTTCAATGAGTCAATACATATATGATGGTATTTGCACCAATAAATAAAACACACAGACGGTTTAGACCTACAGTATACGCAACGAAGAAGCCGCGATATTTTCAACAGCTGAGGAAACTGGATGACGTCAATTAAGTAAGCCCCACACCTGTAGATGAACGAACTAGTAGTGTAAAAACCTAAATTTGTCGAAATAATTCTACGTCAGTCATTTTCAGGTTATCTTCTACTATGTTTAGAGAATGTTAGGCCACTCTCTTAGATACCTTGCCTTATGAAATGGAATGTCATTATCAAGTACTACCATTGTGTTACCATTATTCGGTCAAGTAATACCGGACCGACTCAAGGAACCGTGACTGCATATGTATAACCATGCGAATCGAGGGTTCATTTCTTACTCCCGAACCAATCAATTGAGATTCTTGTCGTTTATCACAGACCACAAAGTTTTTGTGATAGGTATGAAATGGTTTAATCGACTTACTTTTGGGAAAATGGGCTAAACGCATTAGCTGTATTCTCTCTGAAGAATTGAAAGACGATTTGATATTATCCTCCCATTAGACCGACAGTGACTAAGTCTACCTTACCTCTTCCCGATACTCTTCACCTGTCATCTGTTCACCATCACGAGGGGAGTCCCGATGCTGCGAAGAAATTGAAATAAGGTGATATCAGTGCCCAATGTATTTAATATATAGACTAAGTTCTAGGAACGCTGGTATGAATGTGAGTTATCCAGTATCACTGGGCACTGTGTTTAACATAATCGTTACATGTGTTAACAAGCTTTTTCAGGATTTCTTTAAGTAAATGAAATTATAGTATATTAGTTACATGATCCATCAAGAAATGCCGTAGAATGTAAGGCCAGTTGAAAGTTAGTTCATTTTCACATCATTTAAAGCATTGTGTGGTGGCGCGCTTATTATATTGATGTACAAGATGTTCTTTGTCTCAATAAGCATCAACACAGTTTTGCAAACGTGAGGGAATTTTCGAGGGGATCATTCACCTTGAAGAAAAGGCCAAAATGAGCAATCGAAATATTTTTTTCACACAGGGAGAAAAGCACAATTTCAGGAACAGCTTTTAGTTCAGCTGTCCTAAATGTAACAAAATAATAAACAAATGTGATGACATTCTCTTCAACAATACATACCTACTGTGACTAAGATGGAGTCAACAACACAAACCTAATCAACGTGGAGGTTAAGGTGGTCCTCATCTTACCTGATCTGCGTATTCACTGATGGAGCCTACACCCTCCCTCCTAACCTTTCTAAATTGACTGCGTTATAATGTTATTATATTTTTAATAAGATCCAGTAATCCGGACCCCACAAGTCGAGGTATACCGCAAAACGTTTCCATAAAATAAGCCGACAGTATTCCTAAATGCAAGATAAGGGACGCGTACATCCCAAGTAGCTTACTGCCTGTTTCAACGGACCAGCTTTCCCAGCTGATTTATTACTTATCCTTACTTTCTAGTATTTGCTCATTTCTACAGTCTTAATCATGGATTAGAATTAAACGTTTTCCCACAGCTTTATTTGTCAACATAAAAAAGTAATTGTAGAATTTCCTGAAACATTAGAAAGTAACAGCTTAATTTGTAAACAGAAAAGAAGTAGGTACTAGAACTCCTTGGGACAGGAGTAGCTGGCATGAAAATGATTCTTGTAGATACACTCTACTATAACCAGGACAAAAAATGTATAGGGTGGTTTATAAGGACATAAGAGTTTTAAAAGCAATAGCTGTATTGCGGCTAACGAGAGACCACCTCTGAACGCCTAATAACGTCATTTCACTACATATTGTTGTGTATTTTTTTCATTGGTCAAGTATGTCAGTATCAGACGGCTTTAATTTCTTCGGCTACGTGTACTGGGTAATTTCAGTGTAATAAATATTTCTTCTTTTTTGTATTATTTTATTTCGATTAACTTCTACAGAAATGTCTTTTTATATGTATTTTCATGGAAAGTTTAACGTAAATTATTGATTGGAAATTTATTTGTGATATGATCAGTCGACAAGAGGAATCGGCAACACGTTGTGATTTAGAATTCCAACAGGTTTAAATGACATACCAAAACTGTCTTTTTATCATTATACGGAAAATGTTCTTTCTCTTCGAATATTGAAGAAGTTACCGAATGTTAGTTTATATGTGATATGACCAGTTATAAAATATCAAGAACATCTATCGGTTGAATGTTGTTGTTTTTTTTTTTTCTTTCCATGCTGCTAAACAATCGATAGGCCACGTAATGAACACAAGATGAACAGATAGTGATAGCGTGTTTGCAGAGCGTTTTGCGAGGTGCTTTTAAATGATTCTTCATTGACGAGCCTTCGGCTAGCTCAAACTACCCCCATATTCATTGCAACATTCCATAATCATGCAACACAATCATGCTTAAGAGTTCTGATGCCTTTTAATGACTGAATTATTTTATTACATTCATGACGAAAACACAGATTGCAAGCTATCTGTAGGAAATAACCGACACCCCAACGTTGACCTGACTCGATGACGCTGTTTGCATTCTTCAGTGAAACGTTTTCGCTCCTAGCACTGTGGGTTCTATGTAGAATAAACCCCTAGCTGCCTAAAGTTACATTGTCCATGCACAAATCACTCTCTGCCGTATTTTGGGAGAATTAATGGTACATCACACCAGGGAGGTGTTAGGGTGGAGACACAGCGTTCTATTGAGGCAATGTTTGTTGCCGACAATAATCTTCCTTTTGTTCCCAAATATTTTATCTCAATACCTAGACCAACTAGGATCAGTGATACATTGTTAAAATCCCAGTGAGAGGGGCACGCCCTTACGTTGTATCTCTTTAACTTTTCGTTGCCAGCCGTCATGAAAAGATATGAAATTTTACACTTTCGTCGTTTTTCGTCGTAATAAATGTAATTTCTGTTTATTTCTTTGGAGAATTTTAACGCTATATATATTTCGAATGGGTTTAGGAGTTATACGGAAAGTTGTGAAAATTGGGTTAAATGATTTAGCCTTAAACAATGCTTATAGCAGACGACTCATCGAATTCGTTGTAAAACAAAGAAAGTAAACTATTTTAACTTTCATTGACAGTCGTTTAGCTAAAACTTTTGATTAGAGTTTGAAACCTGTCGGCAACAAACCTCAGATCGAAGCATTTTTAAACAAAGACAATTGTTTCAGGATTACTTAGGTGTGAAAGAGGCAAATCCTCTTAAGCATGGGACAGGTCAACAAGGCTTAACAATAGGAACAAAGAGACTTGTCAGTCAAAGTTTGATGCTTGAATGGGAATTGCTATTTTTGAAGTACCTATTATGTGACAGATAGGGCTGTTGTGTCTCCATCCTAACACCTCCCTGATCACACTTATTATTTTTGGTTTCCCGAAAGGGAAAACCTATGGACTCATGTATACAAGACTCTTGCAAAACGTGTAGGATCGTGCAGGCAAAGGCTGGATTTATCAAAAATTTGTTTGATGACTCAGCCAGACGAGGCCATTCATGACGTAGGCAACTGTGTGCTCTGTTTCTACAAAATAGTATTAATTGCAATGGAAAAAAAAAACCAACACTTTTTATTCTGTTTGCTTCGTTTAATGCGTATAATGATAACAAATTTTCACTTCATAGTTTACACTTTGAGGAACAGCAACTTCTGACAAGAGAAATATTTTACCTCCTTTGAAATGTTTTAAACCTTCATTGGGCATCGAGTTACGTAATAGCTATCTATCGAGTTTCAAATAAGATTTAGAACCTATGGAAGCCGAGAGAAAGCTTACAGAAGAAAGGCATAGACGTTAGCACTTTGGGGGAAGGCATCATTCCCTCGGCAATTGTTTAAAGGCCTTGTGGTGGCTTTTCGCTTGGGTTTTGTAAAAAATATATCAAAAAAAGATAAAAAATATTCCACACTGTCTCCTTGAAACCCCGTGGTAATTCCTTTTCCGAACTCCACATATATCATTTTAAAGATTGGTTACTTTTGTTAAAAAATACCCCTGCTCTTCAACAAAGCCACAAAAAGTTATGTAATGTGGGCACATTGTCTCTCATTCGTTTTGTCTTTCTATATAAGTTAAAGTCCTTTGTCCTTGAATTTTTATACTGTGGGAATGTTTAAAAATCTTTGCCTGTAGATCAAGCATTACCCTTCACACCATACACAGAGTACAACTACCACTGTTGGTTAATATTTCCTGTAGTGACATCCAAGTTTTAAATAAATTGAATCTAATATCAAATTAATGAGCCGCTATGATATCACAGATTTACAGGATGCACCAAATCAAAAGAAAAAAAGTTTGCATTACTTTATACATTTGTATCTTCCGAACGCTATATTCTATTGAGATGAAATTTTCGCCTTTTAAAAAGGGAAAATTTTGGTGCATATCTTGAAGTTAATAAATTTTGTGTCCGAGAGTATGACTCTAATTATGCTTTCGGGAAACGTTTCACACTTCACTTTTAATTCATTTCTTACTTTGTTATTAGCATCATAGTTATTATACCTTTTCCTGGTTTGGAAACTCAGCGAACTGACTGCTTATGTTGAGATTCCAGTTTTCATCAGATACGTGACGTGATAGTACACAACAGCCTTGTTGTCGGACTCTCCATACGTACTGTATATATGCAAACAGGGTAAACTGATTTCTTCGAGAATCTCTTCTGAACAATTATCAAACTGCAATGACTTCAATTAGGGCATATATTATTGCGAAAGGTTTGATTAAGATTTCTGTTTTAAATTAGAACGACCTTAAAGCGAGCATAACTGTACCCAAACTAAAAAAGCTTCACAATCGAAGACTGGGCTAGCAACAGTAACTTGGTAAGCACACTTAACAATTCCGCGAAATTGCGAAGCACGTAGCAATCGCACTGTATAACGTTAGACTGGTGGGATAAAACTATCTTAACAAACGAGTGTAACTGTTCATCAGACCGTGTATTATAAAATATTCATCAGTAATTATGGTCGTACAAAATTTTAGGAAGCCCAACTAGCGTAATTAAGTAGGTCTACTTCACCCTTACCGCACACTGACTGCGGTATGAAAAGCTTGTAGGGCCTACTGAATGTTCTCAGCGAAGGTCTCCAAACGCCAGGCCTCGGAACCAATATTTTATGCTTGAAAAGAGAAAATGAAACATAGGATTTCTTCATTTATTCAAAAATTTTAAAAACACTTACTGATCAGGAGGCCGCTTGCAGATCCCTTTTAGCCCTTGGGTCAACTTTTATTTCACTTCCCAACAGAAACAGTATATACTCAATGGAGCGATATCTCTACCGATCGATCGTGTGCATCTTCAAAGTGACGTGATGAACTTTTATAAGAGCTCAACATGCTTTTATGCAGTTACGGACACACCTTACCAAACTATGAACGTACATACAGCTTATACGTCTGTGCATACACAGTGTACGTAAGGAGTTTCTCAACCTGGGAAAGGTATAATAACCGTGACCGGACAACTCCCACCTGGACAATTGGCACCCGGACAACTGGCACCCGCACAATTGCCAACCCGGAGAATTCCCATTTCGGACAACTCCCACCCGGACAATTCGCACCCGGACAACTGGCAACCGGGCCACTCGCAACCGGACAATTCCCACTCCGGACAATTGCCAACCTGGACAATTCCCACCCGGACAATTACCCCCGGACGATTCCCACCAAAGAATTCCACCCTTACGTACGAATCTCGGCCACGAATGGCTCTAAATCATGCCATTTCCTGAAAGATGTGCAGGTAAACTCATCCCACAAAATCACACTATACTATGTGACTTAAAATGTAGGGTTAACTTTTATTTAGGGTAAAAGTTATTCCCTGCAAGAAAGGGTTGAACTGCTATTATATCAGATTGTAATGTTTTACATTCATATAACTGGGGTATCTAAAATATGTTAGAACTGGAAATTGAAAACGAATTTAAATACCTTAAAGCCCTTTTAGAGAATTATCCTTTGGTCAATTAAAAAAGGTCTGTTTGCTTCACCAAACTCAGGCCCGTATCCAGGCCTGAGTTCTTGCGCCTTGGAGGTTCAGGGGCGAAACCCCCGTAGGTTACTGTCCTTTAATGTTTCAGAAGCCCCAGATAAGACTGTCCTAAGCCCTGGTGTAGCCAGGATTTTTTTATTTGAGTAGCCAATTGTACAGGGTCTGATCGCCGGAATGGGGGAGGGGTCTAAGGAAATTTTGAATATTTAAGTACCCTCAGATGCAATCTGATGTAACATTTAACATCAATTGAAGTAATTTCTTGGTTTTAATGACTCAAACAATGAATTGCTCTGCAAAGAAATATTGGTACACTGAGTCCGGCACTGAACTGTCATAAGGAAAACTTTGCTCAGCAAATCAAAAGTTTTCAGTTCTACGGTGTAGAAGTATAACCTACAGTAGTCAGGTGTCTTCCAGCACTAATTTTCGTTTTTGTTTTTGGATTTTCTTTGGAGGGGGGGGGGGGGGGGGAAGGCTTCACTTCAAATGGACTGAAGGGATAAACGTCGACGAATGACTTGTAATTCTTTCAAGTGTGTATGGGTTATGCGTATTTGATTGATCCCTTGGCCCCATATGTCTATGCCAGAGTGTATTTCAGAGATTTCTTGGGTAAACATTTTACCAAAGGTCAAATGTAGGTATTGGTAATATGGACAACACCAAGGTAAGGCTAGAAACGCACAAAGAGCACAAAACATTGACATTTTTAGAAAGATTTATAAAAGGGCATAATCAAAATAAACCATTGACTCTGTCGAAGAAATTTCTCAGCCAGGGAGGTTTTTAATGACACTTTTAACACGTCTTTTGGGGAAATGAAAAATCAATGGCACGCGCATCCATTTCCCCATGCAAGTTGGTCCCACTGAGGAATAAAGTGTAAATCATAACAAGAAAAACGGAATAGAATTATCAATAATACATAAAAGAAAAAGTCAAAACAAGCAAAGATTAAAGTGCGCTAAACGCAAACAAAATTGGCCATTTATAAGCATGACAACATTATTTTGGTTGGTTTCTTACGATCACATGACCATAATTTGTCTCGTTCCGTTTATCAGCCGATTCCCAGAAAAAGTTTCGTACAGCAGAAGAGACTAGTATGTGACAAGTTTGGTTGGAAATGTCGCCATTTACGAAAAGTGGGACATTTTGCCTCAAATGCGCGAAATTAAGTAGGTTAATTAGGTTACTTATTATATAAAGTAAGTTCATTATAATATTAAGCAGATTGATTAAAATATTAAGTAGGCTAATACGCCAGATACTTATCATATACCACAGTCATGAAAGAGGGATGCTGTCCTACGTTGGTCCATTTTTCTGTTCTCTTTCCAGATCGCATGGTGTTTGCTATCGTATTATGTGTATTTATATCATGAATTTATTTAGAACCCTTTGTCACCAAATTTGTGAGTTTTACATTCGTTTCATAAAATGATCATGACGGCACCTGTATACATTTGAAAACGTGCGTTTAACGTTTCTCACAATTTTTTGGAATTTCGACAGAGCAATATGCTACGATGTCTCCCTACGTTTGAACTGTCTTTAGTTTAGGAATGTGCAATATGCTGATATGTATATATTAGTAGCATGCACGTATATTTCAAGTGCCGGGCCGGGGGTTGGGAGCATGCATCGTAGAAAGCCAGCATGTATACGGCACATTGCGATCCCTGTACAAGCGCTGTGACCGATTGAACAGAGTTTCCTAACGTGTCTAAGGAAAATATTTCTAATAAACAAACGTACAGAAGCCAAGAACGATCTAACCTCAAGTCAGAATTTTCGATGCAAATCTCGTATTTTACCGGATGTATTAACCATTTGATTTTCAATTGGCATAGGCCACTGCTAAGCTGAAGTCAAACGTAGTCGTAACACATTAACTGTGCGTGCATGTGCAAGATTCACTTAATTTCGTGCCCTTATTCTATATTAGAACAAAGGTTATTAAACACTTGCTGCACTCCATGCTTGGACAGTGGCGTTATTCCTGGAAAGGGGGGGGGGGGCAGGTAGGCAATTGCCACTCCAATGAAAATATGGGGGTCAACGTGTTTTTTGTCCCTCCAATAATTCAAATAGATTTAAAATAACAAGAAAAACAACAAGCAGAAGAGACAAAATTTAACATTGTGGGATATGATGCGCTTCCACAAAACGTCAATTTGAGTGCGTGTGCGTATCACTGTGAGTGTGTATGTAAATTTGGTCTTGTGAGTATGTACGTGTGCTTACCTGGTTGAAGGCTGTACGGCATGTTCCTTTTTTAGTCATATCCCTAACGTTTTGAAAGCTGCTGAGAAGCTGAGAAAGCTACGGTCCGCTCCTCGGGGTACTCGGCTGGCTTTTGGAATATCTTTTGTGGAATATATCCCTATCCCCTGCCATATACGCCCACTGTGATACTGCGTGCTGAGTTGTCAAATCCTAGTGAAAGTTGGTCCCCTTGAGTTGATACCAGATGAAAAAACAATCATTGTACCCTGAGGTAATTTAGATATTCTAAGCGCCTGGGAAATCACATACCAGATACTTACTCTTGAATCCATGTACTCCACCACAATCGGGTTTTATATAGGGTCATGTCCTAACGAATAGGTGTCGGTAACGTAAGTACAAAGACTGGAATATCAGGACCGATGATGGATGTTACTGCCCAAACTAAATGATAGACTACGCAGTGCTCTCACCTATATTAAAGCTATTAAAGCTAATAAAATCTGGAAGTAAATTACACTGCATCATGGCAAACAGGCGTGTCGGGCTCTACACTCGCGCATCACTTCCCGGTGTAGATCGAGGACCTTCGCCCTAAGATGTTTTCATTTTTTTTTTCTTTTGAGATACTTAAGGGTAGATGATGATCGCTACTTCTTTTTTTGAAACTTACCATTGTCGGGAAATCATTAGTTTGTGACTACAGGAATGTGAAGAAATGTTATCTGCACACCTTCTATTCAGGTTAATTAGAGTGGTGGTGACATCCTTTCAACACATTGAATCAAGGGGGAGAGCCCTTCCAGATGCATCTTACATTAGGAAACTATTGTTTTTTATGCAGTGTAACGGTACATATTTCTGGAAAAGACACATGTCAAGTTTCCACGTCATGTGATTTCTACTTATGTAAGACATTATCATTCGTCGAAATCCAGGCTCTCTGAAAATAGCATTGCATTGCAATGGAATTAATTAGCCTCATCGTAATATCAAAGACTTATAATGTGGTTCAACTCACCTTGACTGCTGTGACGGGATAAAGTAACCCGTGTTTAGTTGCGTCGGGTACGTGACAGTAGGATTTGACTACGCAACTAACTGTCGGGAAAATGTATCTTAGCTACCGTATACACTTTAATGTATCGCAAATGAGGGCTAGAATCGTGAGTTTTTGCAACCGTAGTTTGATTTAGCAAACCATTCGTTGTGGTCAAGTCATTTAAAAATGGATGGTTAGCTTTTCAGGAGTTGAGAAAAGTTATGTTCAGTGTACAAACCGAAAAAATAATGTCATTTTTTTCTTGCAATGTTGCAGAAAATGTCACCAAACTGCATATTAGCACCCACTAACGATAACTGTTTCAGCTCACGAATTGGGAAGGGATACGGGTACCGTACAGATTACGACGGCAACGGTAACATATAACATTTGGCGTTTTGGTCCTGGCATGTTGGAGTATCAGACAGATGACTGTGAATATGTTGATAAGCAGAATTGCCCGAAGGGTGCGATATAGGCGCTTGTTGTCCATTTCGTAAAGCTTATTTTCAAAATAAATATGACTATAAAAAGGCATGTTCCAACATTATCACAGAATTTATATGGATATCTTTAAAAGTCTAATTTAACTTTGGGAAATGTTCAATTATGGTAAATATGATTATCTAATTAAAAATGTCAAGAACTTTCTCAGCGCAATTCGTTCTCATCCCTACAGAAAGCTAACTAATAAAAATTTTGTCTACTGCGGCATTGTAAAATTACTTTCAAAATATTGTAGTATATTTCTGGTATTGTAACTGAAGGTTTAAAATAAGGGGTCATTGCAAGTAATGATGTGTGTCCTTTAGTTACATGCACCATGGTATTTGCAAGCAAAATCTCCAACCTTATACTATTTTTGGGATAGGACAATGCAATTGTAATTTTTAGGCTTTTAGACGTGATACACGAGTGTGTCGTAGTACTGTTGTTATGCTGTGCGTATTAAAACTTTGGTGAAACTGTTTCTTCTTACTTCCTTTAGGTTAGTTAATTAGTTAGATGGAGTTTTACGGCCCAGTTTCCAAGCTATGGTTGCAAGTCGAGTCGGCCTCGTCCTCGTCCTTTTTTCAAGTAGTGGTTCACTGGCTTGTTTACCCTACTCCAATGTTTATGCAGAGCATCACGCACAGCGGCAGTATATTCCAATTTTTAGAGCCCTTGGTATGACTCGACCTGGGAATCGAGATCGGGCCTTCCGCGTGAGAAACGAACCCGCTCACTCACTCAACTCAATCAAACTTCACCAAACCTCTTGCTGTTTCCGGCCCCATACACTACCATAATCCTCAGCATGGGCGACGATCCTGGGGGAGGGAGGGGTATATCCCCCATGAAATTGGATGGGGATACTGTGAACTATATCCTCCCCATGAAAACCAACCTTCATATTCGGAACCTTGTAAAATATCAATTATGCTTTTATGAAAACTTCTTTAATAGAACGAAAAACTAAAAGATTACAAAATCCACGCTTTAAAATGTAACATTAAACCGTTTTTCAAAAAATAGAAGGCAACGTATAAATGTGGCTTGACAGTTTTGCACACCCTCCCATGGAGGGTTCTTACAGTGATTTTTACTTTGAAAAATACAAATCTATTGATTATACAACTATAGAGAGCCCGAGGAGTGTCTACAAGAAACTTGAAATGCTTTGATATGCACCAACACGCCTTGAAATAAGTAAAAAAAAATACTATGGGAATGGAAGATATGCAATATAAAGAAATGAATGATACTCAATGACAGTGGCGAAGCTACAGAGGACAAGTGGCAATTGCCCCCTGGCTCTATGTGAAGGGAAAAATTCGGAAATTTGGTATTTGTGACATCAGTCAACTATAGTGTGGTTTTTCCAACTTTTTCTTCAATGAAAATGTTATTCTCCTCAATAAAAATCTCAGTGTATGTAATTATTTGTTTAAAATATGAAAGACTGCTCTCGCGCTTCGCGCGCAAAAATTCTCATTAAACTCCTTGCAGTTGTGTTCCGTCATATATCAGTTTGGTAAAACTTTCCGAACTCTGGAAATGACAAAATCACCAGATCATCAAGTGATATCGACAAATAAAGTGCTATTTTCATGAATTTTCTACCATTAAATTCTCAATTTTCCCTTATATAAGCTCTTGGCCCTTAAAATATCAATTTACAGCCTCAATTTAAAGGTCTTAGATAACTCTGTGTAGCAACAACAATCTTTGGTAGCTGTGCAATCTCAAACTTGCCACTAAGAAATAAAAATTCTTCAGGTACCCCGAACTTTTCACATTTCCTTGTAAAGAGAATCCAGAGTCCAAAATTTTCTCCCATTCAAGTTCCACATTTTCAAACCTCTGCTGAATAAAGCTTCGCGCGTCCCAAATCACGACCCCAGAGGAATGACGTTCACGATGAAAAAAATTCGGTAAATTTGGGTGCTTGCCCCCGACCCTCACCAGACCGGAAAAGTCTAGCTTCGCCACTGCTCAATGATGTTCTTTTCACTCGAATCATAAAATTAATCCCCCTTTTATGGCCACCAGACAAATTTAACTTTAATATTCTTTCCATTCTAGTCCATTTTACCTTTTTATGAAATACGATTCTGACACTTGCTATGATATCACGTTAGATAATCCGGAAAGGGCCACTTTCGGTGATCTTGTGCGTTTTTTGGCAGAAATTATCTGTTTACGTTCTGCGCCAAGCATTGGTGGCGTTCCGCTTAGATAGTACGACACCAACTATATCCCCCCACTTTCAAAGACGGATCGCCGCCTATGATCCTCAGCAAATTGACTGATGTTTATACGAACTTAAATTTGTAATCATTATGAACTGATGAAAAAATGTTTCATTCGCTGGGGTAAGCAAGATGTCCCCCAAAGATGGCACTGAATTACGCCGAATTAATGGCATATTAAAGACAAATAGCTTGAAGGGAAAATCAGTCCCCCGAGGCTTTGGCTTAGCGATTCGTCCGCTAGGCCGGGGTTGAAATTCCCCAGTCAATTTCTTTAGAAGCAGTCACCATTGAAAATTACCCCCCCCCCCCCCGTCCCTTAGACTGACGATGCCTTTGGTAACGTCCACTTAAAAATCGGCACGAGACATTTGATTATTTTTTTTTTTCAAAATCGTGCACTTCGCAACCTTCAAAATTACACTACCATATTCTTCACAATGAGTTGTAGGGGCTTGTCCCAGAACATCTGCAAAAGGAAAACTTGAAAGGAAAACCATAGAACAGAATGTAGTGTTCTATATCATGTCCTCTATGGAAAGAACGGGCACTTGGGAAAGTGGGACTCTTTGGTTTATCGAAAGGAAATACCTCTCTTGTTGTGCAGGCATGACTTAGTTTGCAAAAACTAAGGTAGTAGGATCGCGCGTTTTAATGTTGGCGCAGGGAGGTGTGTCACCCTGGTTGGCGTATACTACGGAGGGTCCGCTCCATAGTCCACCGTCTCATTGGTCCCCCATTTAGCGTTATTCGTCTCATTAGTCCCCCGTTTCATTGGTGCCCCTCTCATTATTTCTTCTCATTTGCCCCCGTCTCATTATTCCCCCGTCTCTTTAGTCCCCCTTCTCATTAGTCCCCCGGTTAGGGTTTAGGGTTAAGATTTAGGGTTAGGGTTTAGGGTTAGGGGTTAGGGTTAGGGTTAGGGGGACCAATGAGACGGGGGACTTATGAGACAGGGGAATATAGACATTATCACCGTAGGTACTCCTAAATTATTGAAAAACAAGACAGGGCTATTACTTTTGTTCACTGTCTGAAGCCAATACCGAGTTTAACTGATTGAAATTGGACTTGTTGAACCAAACCTTTTAAGAGACAAATTTTAATGTGAACACTGTGTCTCAAAAGATAGCATTGTTTGGAATAAAATAAATATTGTAACTATTTGTTTCACAATGTACTCTACCTAATAAATGTATTTTTTTTACTACATTTTTGAAACCTTGAGAAAAGGTAACTTTTGATGTTAGAAATATTTTAACATCCTTTGAAATGTGTCTAACCTTTTTGGGCATTTAGTGACCTAGTAAGTATATAAAGAATACAAGGAAGATTGAGAACATACATAAGCCAAGATAGGCCTCAATTTCAATTTCGTTTTAAAATTTTAGAATCCAAACTAAATTGTGGAACGTCAAAATAACAAAAAAAAAAAAAAAATTAACAATAGTATTGCCATTACTAAAATGCACAAACCTGCACTAATTTTGCAAAGGTCATGTCTGCTCGACTACATACGAATCCCTTTCAGGAAATCAAAACTACAGGCTCAAACGGGCACATAAAATGTCTTTTCCGGTGGGCGCCGTAATGGAAAGGGACAAGAGCTTAGCGAAAGGAGATGCAGACTCTCTTTTACGACACTTTTTTGGCAGTTCTAGTACTCATTTCGCTAGAAATTAAAACCAAGAGATTTTACAATGCATTTATATTCCGGAATTTCTTAAAGTCATTGTTCCAAAGCTCTTTGAAAACCTACAAATAATCCAAATCCCCCTATTTCCCCAATCCCATTGCATTGATAATCCCAGCCTTCTGTTTGGTTTGGTTTAGGTTGCTGGAGTTTAAAGCCTCAACATCTAACCTTTCATCTAGGGGCACCTTTAAGCGTTGGGCACTTGATTTGTTTCTCCTTTATTACTTTTGAGGAGTCATTCGGGGGGGGGGGGGGGGGTACAGTTAAAAACAAGTGAATGTGACCTGGTGAAAATGCCCGCCGAAAGCGTGGTATGGATACATAAACCACACGTTGAGTGCAATAAGATTCCTGAGTTTGAGTACCCTCTTTCAGGAGGCTGATGTGTACTGTCAAACAAGAAATTCCCTAACTAGTTAACGATAACCCTAATCACTAACCTAATCCCTAACCCGAACATAGAATACAATCGATACAATACAATGACAAAGGCCAATCAAGAAACACCTTGTTAAACAGTGCGCATCTACTCCTTACAGGAAGCTGTTCACCGGCCCTCTTCAGGGTCTCCCGTCGTTCTTGAACATTTGTAACTCGAAGAGTGAAGAGCATCTTTCATCCATCAGAAGGGAAAAAGGGCATGTGAACTAGTCACTCTACTTTAATGTACTGCACTCGGCTAATGAGGAAGCTAGTACTTTGAAAGGGCCAGAATGTTCGGACCCGACGCAGCCCATTAACTTCACATTTAACACATCATGGAACTGAAGTGTATTTAAGGGAGTTGATGGAGGCTGTTTTCTGTTTTTAAAATATGAAATATATCTTATCCCCCAAAATAGCAAGGATCCCCTCTTAGTGTGGTTTCGCCGAGGCTTGCACCGAATGTGTGCAAACTCTTGCTTGACCACTCACAGTGCATACTAGATTTCTTATCGTTGCTTACCACCACTAAATTCTGAATCCGTTTTTTTTTTTCATTGTAATATCCTACTCAAAATTCGTGTTGACCGGTATTTTTTCATTCACATATTACCGCTCTACAAATAACTGTGATAACTGCTAGGGTAACAACGGCCCGGTTTGTCAATCGTCGGGGTCATATATTGTCTGCATGTTCATTGTCCGCGTGGGACTTGTCCGGGTTGGCAAATTTTCCGGGTGGGAATTGTCCTGGTGGGAGTTGTCTGGAGTGGGAATTGTACGAGTTGGCAATTGTCCGGGTAGGAATTGTCCAGAATGGGAATTGTCCCGGTGGGAGTTGTCCGGGTGCGAGTTTTCCGGGTGGGAGTTATCCGGCAACCCTTTTTCCTGTGGCAAGACTGTACTGCTGACTTTACTATCTCAAGCAGGACCCAATTCTGGGGCCGTGACGGTAAATTCAATGCATCACGGCAGTGACATCGTCACAGGTTACAGAATACAGTACCCCCCCCCCCCTTCTCCCAAACATTTACTTTTCTATGGTTCATTAAAAATTTGAGCGCTTTGTCAAGCACAGTAACACCTGGTTAATCAATCTGTCCATCAATTCCTAAGTGCGAGCATTAATTTAAAAACTCCTGTCTAGCTCATTTGATTTTCAATCATAACATATATATGACAAGGATTAGCATACTTTTTATCCTCAACTATAGTCCTGGGTACTTGTAACGTTAGTGTAGTCCTAGGCCGAGACTACTTGTTAGTTGCTAGTGTTTTATAACTTTGATTGTGCATTGAGACTGCCTTCAAACGACCCCTGGTGCTGTTTGTATACACATACTCACTTCCTAAGGAGTAAGGATAACGTTAGGCCTAAATAATAAACGGTTAGAAAGGGATTATACCTTGCGAGGTACCGAGCAAATCTTGTCATGTGATCCTATTGTGACCTGAATAGAGATCTGTGATTGGGTAGTAACTACGTCATAAGTATTTTGTAAACGAAGTACTTTCGATTCTTTTGCGAAAAATGTGATTGAATTTTAATCCTGTTCTCAATAATGTGTAATTATTACGATTAGGAATCATCCTTTTGTCAATGTAAATATTTTAAAGAACATTTTCAGTGACATTTGTGTCGTCCCCAGATGCTTGCCACGGAATGAAAGAATTTTGGACTCTGTCCCATGGTCTAATTTTTTCAGTTGCGGTGGCGTCATTTTGAGTAAAAGACACGTTTGGAATGGTACATTTATTTAGTTGACCTTACCTCCTTCGTCACTTTACCGACCCAGATGGCTGTTATCTGTAAATGAAACAGAACACCAAAGTTTAAGTGGCATACACCGGTCTCTCAGTGTAAACATGACTGAAAAATACCTAGCGTCGGGGCGGTAGTGCTTAAGCAGACGATGACTGTGATACGTAAAACCTTATAGGTGTGCCGTGCAGTGTTGTAGTGATACCGGTTTTTGCTGGTATCAGTCTCGGTTTCGGTCTCGAAACCCTGCGGTCTCGGTCTCGGTCTCGGTCTCGGTCTCGGTCTCGGTCTCGGACCCTTGCGGTCTCGGAAATTGTCCTGGTCTCGCTTCGAGACCGGCCAAAAATTTGTTGTTCTATTTTTTATTTAAGTAAACTAATTAATGTCTAAAAATAATAAAAATTGAAGTGTTACGTACATTGTAAGATGCATGGATAACTTTTTTATGTATTAATTTATTTTTTGAGTGAGTGCTTTTTGTCCATTGTTTTTTATGATGGATATCAATAAATTTTTTCTTATTCCACCACTGAAGTACCCAGGGAGGGCATTGGGCAATGCCATCCAACCCTTTTCCTCACAGAAAGTAGCATATGTGGCACCAGATTGCATGTAAAAACACCAACTTTTACAAACAATTTCAAAGCGTAAGGAGCATCCCTCAGGTTCGTTCCTCAGCCGGTAAAGACGTACGAGAAAGGGGCAGGGGAGTGGAGGATGGTCAGGTGTGCTGAGCAATAGTTTTACATTTATCATGCAACAGGTTTTTGGAGTAAAACCATTTATAGTCGGGAGTTCGGACAGTAACATACAAAACTGCATCAATTCAGCGGATGTTGAGTTTAGTCAAGGGTTGCAATAGGGGAACAGCATATTTTCAATTCCGTTGTAGTTTTCTCCCCTTGAACAGCCTACCATTTCATCTAATGTTATGGTACATTTTGTGGTATGTTTCTGATCTCTTAGCGAGTTGATGGTTTTTAATTATTGCAAAAGCTAAAATAAAGGCAATTTAGATACACTTTTAAAAGCATGATAATACAATTTTCGGCCATCTGAGGAATACCAATTTTTCGAAATTTTCTTTCCTCTCCACACCAACTGATAAAGGCGTTCAAATTAGACAGTAGTGTATTTATGGTAGAATTACTTTTTCGTGCATAAAAATAATAAAAAAAAAGACATGCTCCCTTGCCCTTAACCCGTCACTGATGCTTTTTAATTTGACTTCTAAAAGCATGCAAAATTTAAATTTTTTTTTACTTCGAATAGGTACCGGTGGCGTTTGGCATCTGATTGCATGTAAAGACACAGAATGTTCAGTTTTACCCTATTAACCACCACAATTCAACTTTCAGGACTATTCCTGAAAAATTAAAAATCTTGCACCATTTTGCATTTAAGCTCCTTGAAAAGTTAAAAAATTTTCATCGGGGAAAGAGATACCCTCTCCCTTAGACCCACCCCCTGCCGGCAATTACGCAATATACTGCATCCCCCCCCCCCCCTCAGAGAAAAATTGCTTATTCCACTGAACCTCACCTTACCGTAATAAACTCATACATTGAGTTTACGTTACAAAAACGCCAACTGCCTTGTGTAAGATAGAGTTTTACGGCCTAGTTTCCAACCTACTGTATGGTTCAAGTCGAGCAGGTCATGCGCCCCCCCCCCCCCCTTTCAGAGAAAAAAATGCTCACTTCACTGAACCTCACCTTACCTTTTCACAGTGGCGTAGCTACGGGGGGGGGGATGGGGACTGGAGCCCCCATTGAATCGCCCACCCCCAAGCGCCCCCCCCCCCCAACTGGCGACCTGGGCAAAAATATTATTCATGCTGGCCGATGATAATAATCAATCCGGGCTACCCGGCTACTATGACATGGATACACTTGCGATAGATCCACGCAGTTGCAGGGTATTCTGCAATTGTGGCATACTCTGAATTTTGGAATAAATTCAGGTAGACTGTGACAAGCATCATACCTTCGGAATCTCTTGACTTTTTACTCGTCGGGTTTCTCGATGTTTAATTTTCTAGCAGATCTTGGAGTGGATTAAAGTGTGCCCATAGCGTTTGAACTGCTTCTATCTCCTGTAAGTTTTTGTTTTCAATTCCTGGGAATGCACAAATTTGTTCCAAAATCATACTTGGTGTGGTGGGTAGAATATTTGAGTCAAATATTGTTGGACAGTCGCAATAAAATTTTCATGAAAAATCAAGTCAAGATTAAAAAAAAATCGCTATACCTTCGGGCAGCGCAAACAGCTATTATTCGTTACTTTTACATGACAGATAATCACAACTTAATGCCCAAAATTGTCGAATGTCCAGATTATATTATGCATGTGCCCAAAAATGGAAAAGTGTCATCGTAAGGGTAACATAGTTGCGAAAAATCAAACAGATAAAAAACCGCAACACACCTGGGAAGTCTGTGGCTTAAAGGAAGCAATTCATTCTTAAGACTTTTTAAATCTTGTGTAACACAATACCCGAAATGGCCGATTATTTTTTGAACCTTCAAATCTTTGCCAAAGGCAGAAAAAGCTGTATTTAAGGTAAAATTTTCATGGAAAATAACAAAGATTTGCAACAAATTTGGGTAGAATGTAGAAAAAAGGTTTTCATCGTCCCCACTTCATACTGCAGTCTTGCAAAAATTGGCCGAAACGGTCAAATATTCGGGAAAAGGTTAAAACAATGCTGGGACGTTTTCAATTGCCAAATCCAAATTAATTAAGCGGACCGCGGACCGACAGGAGGGTGTTCAGGTACCCAAAAGTTTGCCTTCTATCCTGCTCCAGGGCGAAATACATGCGATTGTTATGAAAATCGGGTAATTTGTTTTGCGATACTTTAATGATTCAATGTGAAATTCGTTTAAACACTTCTTGTTATGTTACCTTTTTCAAAAGTAAAACCATATAAAGTCGGAAGTTCAGACAGTCACACAATTTTATCAAAGTATGTTGAATTTAGCCGAGGGTCACAATGGAGTGAAATAGCATGTTTTCAATTCCGTTTTGTAGTTTTCCCCCGACAATATGCTGGACCATTTCATCTATTGGTAGTGATTCATTTTTTATGGTAATTTTTTAATCCAACAGCGACTGCTTATCTTACCATATAAGCCCGGGAAATTTCATTTTCAGCTGTCTCAGGGGTCCAATTTTTCAAAATTTTCTGTTCGTCCCGCACCAACCAGTGGTGGCGCTCCCCGTAGATAGTTTTCCCAGCAGAATTTTAGTTTCAAGTGAACATTCTTTGCCAACGTAACCTCGAAAAAATAACTACTACGACCCTATTTAGAGTCAACGTTCATCTGCAATTGAAACTTAAAACAGCGACTGCTTGGATCCCCTTTATAAGCCTGGGAAATGCCATTTTCGGCTGTCTGAGAGGTACCAATTTTCAAATATTCTGGACGCTCCTCGCCAAAAAATCTTTTGTTCCCAAACTGAAATGTTCCCCTTCGCCTATGAAATTGCGTTACTCAGGCGTGCACTGCAACAGCTGCTTGCAACATACAGCATGATTCCAGATTTGCAATCCGAGGATACATAGTCCAGTGGAGTAATGAACTGAGCTAATCAGTATCTCAAAAGTGTGTTTGAATCTGAGCAAAATAAAAAACTTTTTCTCATCAGAATTAGAGACAATTAAAACTGGCAAATGCCATTTACAGCCATCTGGGAGGTGCAAATATCCAAAATTTTCCTTGTACGTTCCGCGCCAACTGATGGTGGCGCTACACTTAGGTAGTAAACTCCGCTCCCCCTACAAAAGTATCCAGCTCCCCCATAGCTCCCCACGAAAAAACATTCCAGCTACGCCAATACCCTTAGAAACTCATTGATTAGATTTACTTTACAAATACGTCAATTGCCTTGAGTTACATAGAGTTTCACGGCTTAGTTTCTAACCTATTTGTTCAAGTCGAGCGGACCATGGTCTTTTTTTCAAGTTTTGGCTGACTGGCTTGTTTTCCCTACTCCATTGCTAATGCGGAGCATCGCGCACAATGGCAGTATAGGTTCCACTTTTAGAGTCTTTGGTATGACTCAACCTGGGAATCGAAGCCGGGCCTCCAGCGTGAGAGGCGGATGCTCTCACCGTTACACCAAATACGAGGTTATTTCTGTAGACTACTACAGTTATTGTACAAGTTTGGGGTGAAAGCACACGCCCTTTATCTTTTTCCTGTGGGTTAACACCTGTAGCACTCACTGGCTATGAATTGATCAGGGCCACCTGGGCCGTACTGGACGGGGGCCGGGTAGGGGGCTACCACCCCACAAATGACCATTACCTTCCCGAATCTGACGGACTTTGGTCGATCCGTGGGGCAAAGATTCTGCTCTAGTTGGGAACCTGGAGTCGGAAAAAAGTCACCAACCACTGTGAGAAAGAGTTCTGTACGGCAATGATGGCCATATTTGAAAAAAAAAACACGGAGTTCTGTACGGCAATGATGGCCATATTTGAAAAAAAAAAAAAAAAAACACGGATTAGTGTTTAAAAGTTATTCATTCTATGTTAGGTTAGGCAACTGGAAGCTTCCTGTTCTGGCATATCATCATAACCAAGACTGGCTCTTTTTCCTAAGTACCGTGACCTTTAGCACTTTTCCAGATCCTCAACTAGGGCATTATTTCTGCCCAATGAGGCACTATAGTCTGCCCGATTCAGCAAGCAAGGTCTTGGACAATTGGGGTAATGGCTCTGGCCTTCTGTTGCGTACAATCATGCGTATGATAAAACATGTACAAAATCAATGATGATGCACTTGCTCCTACATTAGAGCATAAAGTAACTTAAGCAGGTAAAAACGTATTCAAAATTTTGGACAGTTTATTTTCTTATGCAAAATGTACATTCGGTCTCGGTCTCGGACCTTGTCGGTCTCGGTCTCGAATTTTACCCCTGGTCTCGGTCTCGATCTGGGACATGCCTGTCTGGACCACAACACAGTTGCCATGTGAATGCAACTGACGTACCAATAGTTGACATATTCAAAACATTCTGTCCTGTTCACCATCCCCACTAACCGTAATGTATGATGAAGTACGAAGCAGGGTTGTTTGATTAGAATGGACTAAAAACTGTCTCTTAAAAGACACATACTGAATATTACGGTATATCTACCGATCAAAAGATAAAGCAAATGAAGATAACACAAAAGTTATGGAAACCTTTTATAAGAATTTATCTGTAATATTTATGTTTCTTTATTTTTGTTCTGTAAATGCTCTGTGACATGGCCTCCCACACCCTATAGTTTAATGTTAACTGACAGTCTAAGTGAATTATGAGTTTGAAGCCCTATCTCCTCAGCGGGGATATTATTTCGTTTAATTTATTAATATTGAAGAGCTGATATAGCAAATGATTACTTAATTGCGGGTTGAGAAATGTTCCAAACAGCTCCCTTCCACTGCCCAATGTAGGCCTGAAGGATTTTTTAAAACATTGCTTGAAAAATTAAGAAGAATTGATCAATTTTTTCGACTTCATTTTTGTTACCCAGCAGCTCATCGAAAATAAGTAAGAGATTAAAAACCGTGCGGCGGTCAGCTGGATTTGAATGAAGAGAAATATCAGGTGAGTGCAAGAAAAGGGATCTATTTCCTCGAAGCAAGTCGGTTTTAACACAAATTTGACTTGACGTTTTGTACAGAACATGGGGAAGTTCCCACCCAAATGTCAAACCGTTCCAAAGTGATATCCTTGCAATCAACTTTTCAAATTACGCTTTATCCCTTATAAATACTCCACACGAATTACGTGAGCCAACTTCAGATTTAGTGTTGAATTAAGCCTATATTTTTGCGGTATCCATGAAAGTGCGGAGTATATAACCGTTGTAATATGGGGTAAACGGTTTTTCATTGAAATATCATTTGATTTTTTTCATTTGGTACAACAGTAATTATTATTTGATATTATTTGATATTATTTTTGCATGCCTTTAAACAAAAGCAGCAGTGAGATTTCCCATTAGCATGCCTTACAAGTAACTTCATTAAAACAGGTAGTATTTATATTCATACTTTATAACACTCCATTGATGACATGGATTGATTTAATACGATTTATTCAAAGTCCCTTGTTACGCGTAATATATTTCGCTACCGGGGATTTACCGGACAGACATCCGACGAGCTGTCACCATTGAACAATAGTTTCCGGTCAAAGTAAGTAAACATGTCAACATAGAATGTTACATTGTGACATGTGACAGTTTGATTGACACCTTTAATAGGTGAATGCTAACGTGAAGGTGGCTTGTTTGGCTGGGATTAATGTAGAACTGCACTGGAGTAATAATTGTACACTCTAAAATCAAAAGAGTGAACTAAGTCACTCTTTGATCGAGTGAGAAGTGTAAATTCACTCCATTAGAGTGAAAATTCACTCCAAGGGGAGCGAAGTTCCCTCCAAAAAGAGTGAAGTTCACTCCAAAAAGAGTGAAATTCCCTAAAAACGAGCGAAGTTTCACTCTTGATGGAGTGCCCACAGTGATCGCTCTTAAAAAAAAAGAGCTATCATTGCAGGCACTCGTGGAAGAGTGAATTTTCCCTCTTCCTCTAGTGAATTTCACTCTTTTTGGAGGGAACTGTAAACAGATGTAAACTTTGGTTAGTTAATTGTACAATGTAATTTTATTTTTACAGCAAATCAAGTATGTAAAACTTAAACATGCTGTAGCGAATTTACAATTTTTACATCAGCCTCTAACAAGGCTGCTACAATCACCAGAAAACTACCAGCTTATGAACAAACGAATTTCACTTACACTCTAATATCCAAATATTGATTTTAATCACTCTCTAATAGAGTGAAATGTGTGAATTCACTCCATTAGAGTTATAACAGTGTGGATTCACTTCAAGAAGAGTTAAATTTAGTCTTAAAAAGGCGAAATTGCCAATTTGATGTAGTGCTACGATGGTCACTTTTAAACAGAGTGGCCGTTGCAGGCACCCCTGGAAGAGTGAATTTTCCCTTTTTCTGTAGGAAATATCACTCTTTTTGGAGTCTATTAACACTCTAATGAAGTGAATTCTTACTATTCTTTCTACTACGGAGTGACTATTACTCATTTAATTTTATAGTGTAATATGCAGAAGCAACGTCACACCTGGTCCTAGGTCGTTATTTTGATATATTGTGTTTAAAAGCTCGGTTGTAAACCAATTGGTTTTAGTCACGCAGGCCACGGCCTTTTTGAAATTTGTGGTTCACTGGTTTATTTTACTAATCCTTTTTTTATGCACATTAGCCGTAAGGTTCGATTTTCAAAGTATTCAGTATGACCCGAACCTCCAGACTTCCCGAGTGCAAGTCGGATGCTCTAACCAAGCACGTATTAAAAAAAAATTATACATGCGGCATGTTCAGGTATCGCAGTAATGACATTGTATTTTGTCTCTCTCTTCCTCTCCCTTTACTACTTGCATAACTTACACCCTTTATTTAAGGGGGGCGGGGGACAGTTAAGTGTTCATGAAACAGTTTTTAACAATCCAGTATAACTAAATGATGCACGGTGGGCGATGCATAATTCAATGCCTTCTTTATATTTAATATTTTCATGCAACTAGCAATCAAAGAAAAAACGCTGTAGTAGAAACTTTATGATTAAACCTTCCTGCATATTGTAGCAGTAATACCTACTTTTCCTTTCACTTGACAAGAATACGTAAAGGTAAACACATGTATCTCTGATATCATAACCAGATTAAAACTTTGTAAAGTAAAACAAACACTTACCTCCCATTGACCTGACTGTAGGTTCAGTTGATATTTTTGTACACGACCCTCCCAGATAACTGAAATAAACAATTAAGACATCTATGACAATATATGCAATAGACTTTACGGTCAACGTTATGGCTGTATTCGATACCCAGTTCTTGACTGTTCCTGGACCTGTTAAGAACATGGGAATCCCTTCTGTAGTGTCGAATACATTCAGGGATAGTAACCATGGGTATACGTCACTCTGTGCATGTCGGCCTAATGTGCCGCCGTACCTTGTCTTTCTTTCACCACTTGACTTCGTTTAATTTTCATGATAAGTGCTGAAGACTTTTACACTTGTGATTAATTCCTCTCGGATACATGTCCCCCCCCCCCCCCCATGTTCAGTCATTGTGCTGCTGATAATTTTCAAATTCTTTCCATGAGAAGATATCTCCGCCATCTTTTTTACTGTTCGTTCTCGCTGCACCACCGGGGAGGAGGTGTGAGATTTGGGTGCAAGAGCATGTTGGCGAACGTGTTCTTCAATGTTCGACTCGTATTGAAACACTGTTCTTAGTTCCCGCACAGTTAGTCGAATACAACCCAAGCTACCACTAAATAAACACGACACAGAAGATACCTTTTATTATTATTCATCTTTTATTGTTATTCATTGTTTTGTTAAGTTCTTACAGATTTTCTGGCAATAGATTTTATTCTAAGATTATTAAATAAAAGAAAAGCGTTGGCTGTAACATGATTTAAACATATGAAAGGTCATATTAATGAATACGTTTATGTTTGAGCTTGAGAATTCATTTTTACAGCTATCTTAAGCTAGGTTAAAAATCATTAATGGACGAAAATATTTCTTTAAGCATTTTACAGTAAGGGACTAAGTTTTAAGAGAATATTTACGTTTTTTACCGATATGCAATAAGTAGGTTAATTAGGGTTAGATGGAGTTTTACGGCCAAGTTCCTAAACAATTGGTTTAAGTCAGGACGTCCTCGGCCGTAAGTAACACAATTAGTTCTGACTTCTTCGCCGCTATCGAAGGGACATTACTAAAAGCACAACGGATTATTTATATCATTTATATATTGTTTGAACACGGGGAAAAACATTAAAGCACAATTTATCTTTGAAGCACCCAATCACACATATTTCCCTCAAATATAGCAAAACCTACAACTACAAACGAAATTGTCAACCCTGAATATAGAGTGTCTGCAAAGTTACCCAATTCTTATGTTGTAATCAATGTGTTCGTGTTTCTGTTATTCATTGCACACAACATAATAGTAGTCACAGGTAATCTATCTTGTCATACTGTGTACATTAAATTTATTTTCATTTTACACAGTATATTAGACTGTATGTTACCTTTAACGTTTCTTGATCTAAGAACAGAAACAGACTCAGCCTGAACGGATGGTGGCAGCAGACACCATTCTAACCTGATAGAAGAAAGACGACACAGGGAAGGACCAGTAGATTTTACATTCATACAAGAATATTTATAATAAAGGATAAAACTTGATACTTATTTTCACTGTTAAAAATCTTTGAACAAATTTACAGAATAAAAACAAACAGATAAATAAAGATTACAGAGAAGTTATCTGGCAAATAATTGTCAGTATTTTTTCAGTAATCCTCATATTTCTTTTTATTTTTTCTGTTAATTGACAGCGATTTTTAAAAGCGTTCTTGCTTAATAGCTGGCATAACATAACGTTTTACAACTGCTGATCATTGTTATCTCATCTGTTTAAAATTCACATTATTTTAGCTGGAAGTGTATTCAATTAGTACAAGCCTTAAACTTTTTGCAACTAATTTTTGAAAGTTTTTTTTTTTTTTTCCATAAAGGCATCTTTCATTAAATGTATCTTGAATATAATTTCTCTAGGTCATCACAAACAGCAGTCAATATGTTTCACAGTTCGTGACAATAATGAATAACTCACAGTGTTGTATAACATAAACTCTAAATGTGTACGGTGTGTTTTATTATTTGCCGATCACTAACACACGCGATTTTCCACCTGTTGATGTATTATTATGTAAATGAGCTAGTTTGTTTTAGGTTGCATGATTGTAAACGATGTGTGTATTCACTGGTCGTGTATTACTTTGTACTGTATATACACTCTTAAAACGTTGGGTAAAATATCCGTTGGTTAAAGAAGTTTATGAAATGTGTTGGTTAAACTTTGCCCAACTTTGGGGCTAATTGGTGCAATGTTTAAACGCTGGGCAAAGTTTTTGTTGAGTAAAAGTAATTGCTTAAGTGTTGGTCAATCTTTGCTCACATAATGGTTAAATTTCCCCTTCCATGCACGCGTATACTGTTATACCCAACTGACTGGTCAAAATGACGATAACATTTTATTCTACAGTTGAGCATATTTTCCCTTTACCCACTTGTTGGGTAACTTTTTGCCAATTTGTTGGGTATATTTTTGGTTGCAGTGTTGTCACCAAACAACAGTGCACTTGACCCGATTTGTTTCACAATTCTTCTCATAATCAGACCATGGTACCATAACCTGAAAATTCTCTTTGGCATCTTTTATATTGGCCAAACAGCTAAACTCGTACATTACTTTAGACCATGAAATCGATCTCTATTTCCATAAAATTCTTTAAGCAGTGCTACGAACTAGAACACATTTGTATGGGATTCCATGATTCGTATTTGGCGCAAAACTGCTATCCAATGAGAGGTCAGGATCTGGGATATTCTCTTTCACGTCCGAATGAGCATTTATATAGTATTATTTGAAACATAACGGCATAACAAGAAACCTGTCTCATAACCATGATAACAGTGTATGACAGCTACGGACCAGCTAATTCTCATGCAGCCCTTGTGTTCACATTTATGCATTGATGAAACTACAAGATTTCATCACATCATTAACACACATCATTTTACAGTGCCTTTTAAAAATGATAGTTTTGGACGTACCTATACGAAACTCAGTGACAAACCAAATAGGTTATTAAGCCAGGGTTTTTTAACAGGGACCGATGGGTTGCTATAACCAGGGAGCTGCAGTGGCAGCTCCCTGCCATAACCTACAACCTAACATGTAAAGAAAGCACCAACGTTTGAGGAAAAGATGATTAACATATAACCAACATTTGGTTAATGCATTTGCCCAACAGCTTAATAAAAGAAGTGCCCAACAAGTGGGTATGTTTTAAAATGCTAATTTACCAAACAGTTGGGTAATCTCCTGCCCAACAGTTGGGTTCAAACTTTACCAAATTTGGTTGGTTAAAGTTTTGCCCAACTGTTTAGGTTGTTAAATAGATGCCCAGTGTTGGTCAAAAAGTTGGGCAAAATTTGCCCAATTTTTTTAAGAGTGTAGAATATTTTTGCAGTCACAGCAGAGACAGTAAATACAATTAAAATTCAAGGGAACTTTTTGTTTAGTTTGTTGAGATTTAAGGCTAGATAAAGCCTGTAGTAACAAGCTGGTTAGTTAGTAGCCTGCCGTAAGCAAGCTATTGTGTTTGCGTTTCAACTACTACATTTAAATATATAAAAAAAATCTTACTTTCGCTACTATAAATAATACAATGAGTCTTTCAACGGCTTCACTGTTGCACAGTCGACGTTTCCAACTAAGTTACATGGCATATACCTACGGTATACAATAACCTGCCAACTTTCTAGCGAATCTCATTTACGACCACCAAATATGACGTCACGACAAAAATTAAAATACTAAATTATATCTCGCGTAATAGGTAATATTTATGCATCGAACGCTTGGCCTGGTACACATTTTACACCTACAAAAGCTAATTAGGTTGTTCGCCGTTCGTTGTATCAGTTGTATGTACCAAAATACACTATCATACTTGTTTCGTGCACCACGTAACGATTTCATGTTTACTAATTCGTCCCTCAAAATGCAGGATTCCTGTAAATGGAAACTGGACGAAGGTTTGCAGGCTCTGTATATTATACTGTTTATAGAGGTATACATTATGATTTTGAGAGAGCGCCATCTTAAGGCTACTACAGAGTCTGCTCCGCAGGCTAATTAGTTAGATGGAGTTTCACGGCCTAATTTCCAACCAGGCAGTGGCAAGAAGAGGCATGGCATGATTTTAGAGTGTGTACTTTTGTTAATTGAAGGGTGAGGGGTCTCTAATTATTTGGCGAGATCTGATACAATTAGCATTATTTACTAGAATGGCAAAAGTAATTATCTATTTCTATTTTAAAACACACGTTACACAGTCACTGAACCATCAAACACATATATATTTTGTTTAAGACTAACCTCAATTTATTTTTGGATGAAAAAAATAATAGTTGACCTACTTATGGAAAATATGAAAGTATGCACGAATTATTTCGGTGGAAAAGTGCATAATCTACACTTAAACATTTAGTTAACTTGGGAACAATGTTAGAGTCTCAGCTGATTAGATTACACAATATTTATCTCAACTTTTATCAAATATTTTATACAGTTCCTGATACTTTTTCATTTTTTTTTTATAAATGATTTTGTAGTTTGTTTGTTTATCTTGTAAGGACAAAGAGAATGCTTCCGGTTTTAGCGAAACATTAACCATTTTGTACGCTAAAAATAGACCAAATACATTCCTTACTTATTTCAGTGTTGATGTATTTTCCTAAAACACGTATGTTTAAAAAACATTTAACTTATCATTGTAAATGTGTTTATTCTAAACCAAACCTTGAAGTTAACTATTGAAGCAGTCACAAAAGTTGACTATAAAACATATTTGCATTTAAGTAGAACTAAGTAGCCAAACAATTTTTTTCGCTGTGCTTCTTTCAAATATATTATAAGCAACATCTGATACCATACTACACTAAGTTTAATTGTTTTAAAGGTGTTTGTTTCTTTAATTGCTGTTTATCTTTAAAACAAAACACCAACTTCTAAAATTATTACACGTTAGTATCGTAAAATTAACGTTTTTGCACACTAAAAGTCTCACAACAGAAACGTCAGTCCTTACTAGAATTGCGTATCTATGACAAATAAACCATGACACCGATTAATTTCTGACAGTTTCATTTATATTACTTACATTTTAATTACAATACTTACTTCAGTTCCTTCAACGCCAGACACTTTGATGAATACTGTAAGATGCCTGTAAATTCTTCTGAAGTTATTTCTCTGCCTTCATCGTACATGTTTACCACTAGCTTGTTGAGTGTAGTGAGGACTGGAATAGAGAGATTGGATTTTAACCGGAGATGATTTCCGCCACGCAGGTCCACTGTACTGTAGCAATCAGTCAGATACACACATGAAATGGAAATCTGTAAAGTAAAATAAAGCAGAGGATTGGATTAAAAGGAGAAATATACATCTTTAGTGAATCGGAGAAAAGAAATATATGAATTAAATGATAGACTGTATCCGTGTAGATAAGAAAGACTTTTATAGGAAGGAATGTTGACCTTGAAATTATAAAAGGTAATAAAAAGTCATTAGTGGAGATATAAAAGGAGTATTTCAGGAATAAATACTACATTTATGTTATGGAGTGCCGTTTTGTATCATGGGGTTTTTTCGTTACTCAGATTCGTTTTTTTTTTTTTTTTTTTCCATGGAGTTACAGTTTTGTGATGATAGATGACAGTACTATGGTGATAATAGTGACTATTTGGAAACAATTCTGTGAACTATTATAGGTTGAGTAAGATTGGAAGGTTTGAAACAAGAATTCACTGGATGAAGGGGCGTGTCGTTTTAATTTTATGAGAAAATGTTTGAAGTTATTCTAATTATTATTATTTGAAAAAAGTTATTGTAACAATAGTTCATTTTCTTAATTGATTTAATTTACTTGGAATGTAACATATTTCACAATGAAATCATTTTTTTCACTCTGGTTGTAGTCACTTACATCTTTTTATTTCTTCTCTCGTTGGTTAATAAACATCATTTTCGTAAATTTTAAGATGTGAACCTATTATTGTCGTCTTGTTCATATTTTACAGTGGTTAGAAAGTATAGCTAGTCAATTTTGCTACCAACCTGTTTCAAAATGAAGTCCGTTTTTCTTTTTTATTAGGCTTTTTCGAAAATGTTTCAAGTTAAATAGTGCAGCAAGTTTTGCTAATCGTGAATAACAATTATTTCCCTTAAAATTGGTTCGTTTAAACTTAGCAACTATTCAATTAATGAATAAAAAAATATCCATCAATTATTTTTTTTTTCATTTTAAAAGATATTCTTATAGGTTTATATCGGATTGTTGACATCTATATTAATTGAGCTTATCTTTACTAAAGGCAAACTTTAATTAACCTTCTCCCTGCAAGCGGTACATCGACTCACATCGGCTGCGGACAACTTCGGTAGACCGGTTTTGGTTATGCACGAACAATTTAGCAGTAGTGCAAATGAACTAAAACATTTCAAGTTCTAATTTTTAGTACACTGTAAAAAATGTGTGTAAATTTACAGAAAATAAAATTAAGAACAACAAAAGAATACATAAAAAGTGCTCTCAGCTCATTGACAGCACGTTTTATGTATTCTTTTTGTATATCTTTATTTTTTCTTCTGTAATTGTACAAAAATTGTGTTACACTACAGACATTTCTTACAGTGTAAGATATGGGACTCCGCAGAAAGAAAGAAGGTGGTAAAACTTTCAAAGGCCAAATAAGAGAAAATACTTCCGTCTTCAAGAAACGACCTCAATTGACAAATGTTGGTGTTTTTTCACATGGGTGTGAAAAGGGATTTGTACAGGTCTCATTCTTTCGAAATCATTTGACAGGTTATCTATTGTGTAGCGCCATGTCATAGTACGAAGATAGGTTTGAAAAAATGCTTTTAAAATCACTAAAAATATTTCCATGGCAGGCGTGATGAATATTAATCATCTTCTGTTTTGAAATTTTACGGTATGATCTTTCAATTTTAATGTAATAGTTTTATCTTGTCCATGATAACCGACATGATTTCCTCACTTTTCACCCTTTCCATGGAAAATTGTCCATCTCTTTTGTCCCTATACATGCAGACAACTTTAACATTTAGGGAGAAAATTTTAAATCTATGGAAACGTTAAGGTACCGTCAAATTACAAATCTAGTCCCTCTATTATCTTAACCCTTTACCGTTGTGCTCCGATCGGGGCATGGTTGCGCGCCTCGGTAGTGGGGGGAAAAGCGGACGCAGCCCGCCCCGCATCGGCATCCGTAGGTCATTGACCCCGTGACCTTAAACTATTGTCTTTCTCGTTGTTGAGGCCGAATTTTCGGGTAGCTACTCGCAGTTTCGAGCTCCGCGTGAAACAGTAAAGATGGGTGGCAGCCGAACTCTCCGCATGGGTCCAAAAGGACCCCAAAAACGGTAAAGGGTTACAATAAGCCTGTGGAGTGTGTTTACTGCAGAGCTGATGCCACTGTCTCTGCGTGTGTGCACGCAACCCTTTAGCAGACCGGTGCCGATGTTTTATTACAATTACGCATTTAAAAGATCTCATCAATTTTATATTTTGCAACAAAATGATAAATTACTCACTTATCGGAATTTACCAATTCAACGTTTTGCAGAATAATGATGCATTACGTACGGAAGCGTATAAGTGCCACAACATCACAAACAAATAACCTGACAATTTGCAATAATTTGTTACATTGAGCACATATATCTCAACAAAATGCAAAAAAATTGTGCCTTTTCACAATTACTCATTTTCTTGCAATGCAGCAAAATATTGATTAATACGGAAGCTTAAAAGTGCCACAAGATCACCATATCTTTTTGGCTAGTAAGTTAACATTTTTCAGAAAAATGTCAAGATGACAACATAATATCTCGTCAAAAAACACAAAAATTATGAAATGAGAACTTGACACATTTCGTCATTTCAACAATTTTCTGCAAAATGTTAAATTCCTCACATCTTTCCAAGTGTGGAAAGCTACATTTTTCTGAAAAATTACAAAATGACAACTTATTATATCTCGTCATTTCAACAATTTTCCGCAAATTGTTGAATTTCTCACATCTTTTCAAGTGTGTAAAGCAACAATTGTTTACGGAAGCTTAAAAGTGCCACAAGATCACAATATCTTTTGGCTAGTAAGCTAACATTTTTCAGAAAAATGTCAAGATAACAACATAATATCCCGTCAAAAAACAGAAAAATGATGATATGAGAACTTATCACATTTCGTCATTTCAACAATTTTTTGCAAAATGTGAAATTTCTCTCATCCTGCCAAGTGTGCAAAGCAACAATTTTCTGAAAAATGATGAAATGGCAACATATCATATCTCGTTATTTCAACAATTTTCTGCAAAATGTTGAGTTCCTCACATTTTTTCCAAGTGTGCAAAGAAACAATTTTTTGAAAAATGATGAAATGACAACACATCATATCTCGTCATTTCAACAATTTTTTGCAAAATGTTAAATTCCTCACATCTTTCCAACTGTGCAAAGCAACAATTTTCTGAAAAATGACGAAATGACAACTTATAATATCTCGTCTTTTCAACAATTTTTTGCAAAATGGTAAATTTCTCACATCTGTCCAAGTGTGCAAGGCAACAATTTTCTGCAAAATGTTAAATTTCTCATATCTTTTCAAGTGTGCAAAGCAACGGATTTTTGAAAAATGACGAAATGACAACTTATAATAGCTCGTCATTTCAACAATTTTCTGCAAAATGCTAAATTTCTCACATTTTTCCAAGTGTGCAAGGCAACAATTTTCTGAAAATTGATAAAATGATTACATGTCTTTTAATCAGTTTTCTACTGTGATGCTGAGGGGACATTGCATTTTCTCTCTTCAAATAAGGGATATGATTCATTACCCAAAAAGTTGCTTTATTGACATGTTTTAATTTTCGGATTATTGGAGGACAATTGGAAATGATCAATTGTCGTCATGTTGTTTTCATAGTTTGTTGAGCAACGGATGAAGTGAGGGAGACAAGAGGGGGGTTAAAATAAATTAACACCAAATATTGTAGATGCCTGGTCACCAAAACATTTGGTTGATTAAGAGTATATGGCTTTGGACAACAAATCAACCGGTAGGCTGCAATGGGTGAAGCCCTTAGAGGGGCAGTTTTTGACACTAAGCTGAGCACCAAGTGACGCACCCATAGATAGTTGACACCCGGGCGGACCCCCTGTGTAGACCAATCCAGGATATTGTTGTCACTTTGAATCATCATGAAAAACCAAGCATATCCAAAGTATCATTTCTCCATTTTCCAGTGCTTACAATATTATTTTGTCGAAATCCAACAATTCTGAAATTAGCGTTGGAGTCCCCAGGCATACGCAGTATTACAGGGGCAAGGGTATACTTCCCCCACACTTTTAAAGAGTTTAAGGATAAAAATAATAAGAAAGGGAGAAAGGAAGGGAGCCCAGAGAAATTACAAGACTTTTCAATAGCCTATTATGATTAAATTTTGCAATGTTAAATGAAGGAATACATGATGAACATCAAAAGCAATAAAAAAGTACGAGCAAAATTTTCTCCGCGCGCATCACGCGCACTCCGAGAACAAACTCACTAATACGAGTGAAATTTGAAAATTCTTTTCTCCTACGCGCCAGAAAACTTAGACCAAAGACAATATTACTGGCAGCTTAAGATTTTGTGCAACTTTAAACAAACTGACAAGCCGTAGTATCTGACGGGGGCAGGGGGCAAAGTGCCTCGTTGACGTTTCGACCGGGAAGATCAGTTCAAACATCCGGATTGAAAAAAGGCAAATAAGGAAGAGAGAAACGTAGAGAAAGGGATAAGAATATGAGTGAAAGGGAAGGAGATTATTTAGCTTTAGAGAGACTGACAAGATCTGCCTCTGTACAGTAAAAAACATTCCATTCCGATGAATGTCCGTCTGATTAGCGCAGCGAAAAGTTCAAAACAGTTCTTTGTAGCATTTCTCATCGTTTAATCTGTAACATAGCATACCGATGATACCGAAGGTACAGCACTGATACCGTACCCCAGCAGAGGCGTAGCCACGGGGGGGGGGGGCATGGGGGACCTAGCCCCCCAGAATTTTCTTCAGGCCCCCCAAATTTTTTGCGTCCTGATAAAGTAATTGAAAAAATTTAATGTTTGAACGGAAATAAATTTTGAAGTATTTCCTTCAAAACAGTAAATAAATAAAATGTGTAAAAATTAAGAAGTAAAAAACATGGATGAATGTGTTTAGAACACATTTTGTGCGCACGTATGAAATCAAGTAATAACTTCAAAATGCCTTCTTTCACTAAATTAGATATCGTTTGTGATCTGCACTGTCGTTTATTGCATTTCACTTAGAAGATGAAACGAAAGTCTTGATGACAAACTTTAATGTGACTTTGTTAGGTTAAGACACTTTCTGCCTTTCAGATGGCTGATTGATTTACTGAAAATAAGGCAATCGTACACTGGAGACCTCTCTTACACGACCATTCCTATACTTTATCGTACACAAAATATGCCGTAAGCAGGTAAGGATAAGGTACTGCCTTCGGATAATTCTTCCATTCCATCCTTAACAAGTAGGCCTATGTCGTGCCTCACTCCTGTCCATGACAAGTGCCACTGTAGGACGATTTTTATCGACAGGTCCTCTTTTTACTAGTTGGCACTGGCGTCCGGGGTATTTGTAAAATGTCCACAAGGTCCGGATTTCATGTGTTTCCCACATGATCCATACTTCTGCTTTGCGGTTCAATTATTTTGAGAGATTCATTCGTAGTATTTTAATGTTGACTACGTAATGTGCCGATAAACAAATACTGCACCATTTTGCACATTGTTTCTTTGATAGTATGTATGTCTCTAGTAAAATCCCAGTCTACAAAAACTAAAATTATTTTGATATTTTCACGCTCCCCAAAAAGGGAAAGTCCTAAAACTTAGGCCTATAATCAGTTCAAAGTTTTGCCAAACATAGCACCATTTTGCATCTAGGAAATCTAACGCAAAGAAAATTTCTCAGAAGGGGACACAACTACTTTTGGTCTTCCTGTTAAAGGGTAAGGTACTGCCTTAGGTAAGCTGAAATCCATTCAAATATTGCTGCGCCCTCACACTGCCACTACGCGGCAATAATTATTATCTCTCACGTTGAATTTATCAGCCCCAACAATCTTAAATAACTTCCGGCTCCCCTGGCCTGTGGCTTCCCGAATCGAGGGCACAAGGGAGAAGCGCGCAACCGCCATGGAGGTGTGCCATGCAACAGCAGAAAGTCCGAAACTGTCGTAAATTATTAAAATTTCAGATCTTGTAATAAGTCCAATGCTGGTATAAAGATAAACCACTTTGGATCTCGAAAAACTTAGAGTACGAATCATTTCTTAGTGAGAAGAGGTGGCATTCCTCCCCTCAGGCAACATCACTTTCGACTACACACTACCAAACCTGAACAATTCACTGAATAATGAGAATTCCTAAACGTACAAACAATTCAACCCTTAACAAAGCTTTAGACTACCAAATACAGCATTTTACGTCAAAGCCACATCACATACACAAAAATTTCTCAAAAAGTGTAGGGTGTTGTCCCCTACTCTAAGAGGGCACCTCTTACCTTACGCCCAGCCAGAGACAGGAAGAATATCACTAAACATTGACAATTTGTAAAGGTAGAATCAGTGTAAAGTTTTGATAAAGATAGCACAATTTTTCACCTGAACAAGACCTTACAGTCTTCCCCTCAGCACCTTGCCCGTCAGGGTGGCGTCAGGATTTACCCGACGAAAGAGGGGGGGGGGGGCTGGTTTCCCCGAAAGGGGGACTGAGCCCGAATTTTCGATGACCTTTTCAAGGGGGCTTTTTTGCAATTCAATTCTTGGTGACCGATTTTCGAGGACCTTTTTTTTTCTTTTTGCTTTTTTGCACTTTATGGAGATCGACGGCATACTTGTACTGTCCGAATTTTCGAGGGCCCTTTTTTATCAAAAATAGGTGAGGTTCTTGCTCCCCGACGACAATTATTTTTCTCCCCGACTGGGGGGGGGGGGGCTAGACTTCCAGGAAGGAGGGACTGTAACCCCCTGTCCCCCTGGCGCCACCCTGCGCCAGTACCCCAAGAATGGCTGCCCCCGGAGTATACACAGGCAAAAATAGAAAGTGTCCGTCCGGGTGGCCAAAGTCTACAGACAACTTGGTGCTCGGCTTAGACAGTGCACGAACTGCCCCTTGGGATTTTGCCCAGGCTAAAGCCCTGCTGTTCATTGCCAACGCCTATATATATATGGCAGTCTGTTCTGCGGGGAAACATCTTGGCATGACTGAGTACCTTGCTCCTAACCTAACATCGATCAATTCAACCGCCAGGATTCTCCCGGAACATCCGAAAATTCTTGAGTTTCTAACTTTGGTAAAGCCTACATTAGTTCAAATCAATTTCTTAGGACATTAATTACTTTGAAATTGACGATTGGTTGTATTTGTTTAACTAGCCTGAACACCATCACTTTGTAAGCTAAGCTTGCAAGCTAGACTGAAAGAAACTTGTATTTCTTCTCGACTATTGAGTTCATTAATTTATTTTCTGTTTTGAAATTGTCTAATATTGCAAGAGGTTCCGGGGGTTCCCCCTGGGTCCCCACTTGGAGAAAGAGGGTGTATACCGCCGGGGGAAGCCATTCTTGGGGTACTGGCGCCAGCAGGCCTCCAACTGAGAACCTATAGGATTTAAAACATACATGCAGTATCTGTTACATTAACTTTTCAACCACCATTTATCGGTCCGTTTCGTGGCCACAGTTTGTTCGTAAGTGGTGTCCAGAACATTTTAAAAGAAAATCATTCTGAAACATCCTTATATCAACCGTGCGGTTGCACTAATAATATTGGCATCATAATAATAAAACTCTAACTAGCATTATCTAAGAAAACATAGGCTCTAATATTTCAGCGCGTGGAATTTACGAAAATTTTGATAGTTTAGGAAGCCTTTAAAATAATTTTTGATAGTTTGAGACGAATTTGTGATAGAAACTGTTATTAACAGTTTCCTCCTTTTTCTTTTTCTCCCTCCCTCTTTCTCCCCTTTTCGCTCTTTTTATTGTATTATTATTATTATTTATTAATGGGGAATGGTCCTCTCCCCTTGACTCGCCACTGATTCTCACCGACGTGTCATCAGGGACCCTAAGTAGTGGTACGTACGTCAATCAAGAGTTCATGTGCGAAAAATCCTTTAAACCTTGAATGCACTGTTTTCTGCACGCATCAGGTACGGTTTGCACTCAGAATGAGGCCCCAGCCGGCTCCTGTGCCATTGTTTACAGACGTTACTTCCTTATTAAGTGCTGGAAATCTGTATGAATTTTAGGAGCACAGGGCCTTCAAAATCGCTTAAAGGGGCTTACCATTAAAACTTTCCTAATCAGACATCCTGTATCTCGCCCTAGACACAATCATGGTACTCTTTTTAAAGGCTGTAGCCTGGTGGGTTTCGTGTGTCAGACCCTCCACTAAGAGGATCGAAAAGAAAAAGAAATGAAAGAAAAAAATATAGGCAAGAGAAAAGTGGACGGAATTTCGGTGGGAGAAGGGATGGGGATAGGGTTAAGGGACAGTTGCGCTTGACATTTCGAAACCATCAATGGAAGTTTGCGTGCATGAGAAAACATACTGAAATGCTGAAAATTTCACTGCCCAGGTTATGATTTTGATGTCCTTAGAACCTGTGAAATCACATATAAGGGTTGAACCCAAAATTTTTCTCTTCATGGAACAGTAGATCCTTCTTACCTGGCTTACTTCTCCCGACCAATGAACGAATCCTCTTCCCTCTACATGATGCACAGGTTGAGTACACCTAAAGCACGTACGCAGGCTAAAGACATTTAATATTATTTCTCATACCATTCTACAGAATGCTTTTATAAAATAGCCTATAACTACCCTTAATTATGTGCTTGATTCAGTTTTCATAGAAAGTAAATTTTAATTTGAATCAAAAGTACCCTTTCGTTTTTTAATCTAAATTTGATCCTAAAGCATCAAATTTTAATTAAGAGAATATTTAGATGGAACGTATTGATATACAAGGTAAGGGATATGCCATTTCCCCACCTAGGAGGTATCTTTCACCAAAACTTTCTTCCAAGGTCTTTGCTACGGCTACACACCAAGCGGTGGACTTCCCAGTGGAGTACCAAAAGGGGGAGGGGTATGCGCTGCATACCAGTATTTTACATGGGTGTCATATTACTACGCTAAATGAGTAGGATTTCCAAACATATATTCAGCTCAAAGCTTTTCCAAAGAAGCATTGGTTTGCCCCCTCCCTCTATTTTTTCTTAACCATTCTTTATTATTTACCAGTATTTTACATGGGTGTCATATTACTACGCTAAATAAGTAGGATTTCCAAACATATATTCAGCTCAAAGCTTTTCCAAAGAAGCATTGGTTTGCCCCCTCCCTCTATTTTTTCTTAACCATTCTTTATTATTTACCAGTATTTTACATGGGTGTCATATTACTACGCTAAATAAGTAGGATTTCCAAACATATATTCAGCTCAAAGCTTTTCCAAAGAAGCATTGGTTTGCCCCCTCCCTCTATTTTTTCTTAACCATTCTTTATTTCAGTTGATATTTGTGTGTTCAATTTACATTGTGAAGTTACTTGAAAACAACATTTCAGCTTGAAAGCATTTCCTTGCAACAGGAGAACTAGGATCTTATTTCCTTTTGGTGAAAATGCAATGGAATTAAGGGGAAGTGGCAAATAATTATAAATTTTTAAAAAAACCTTATCTGTAGAGCATACATAAACAATAGATACCGTTCATTTTGGTAGGTCAACTGAGATACTAAGAGAGAGAGAAAAAACACACTGAAAATAGAGAATCATATTTAACAATGGAACGGGGTCTTATATCCGAAAAAAACTCTTTCAGTTTCAACGAACGTACTTCATTATCCACTCTCTTCAAAATAAATAGCTCTTCTTCCATACAAGACTGAAAATTACTGTAGAAAAAAGCTCATTTGGAATCCTATTGTTTATTTTACAATTAAAGATAAAGTATTTTGTATGAAGAATGCAGAAATTTATTAAATGTTTAAAGCATGTACGTAACAAGGGATTGGTAGTGCAGTGTTTAAACTCCCAACTAACCAACCATACTATCTTGTCGTTCTAAATTTACAGCGGTTAAAGGCACGTTCTGGTGGGTTTTCGCCTCTGTCTTGTAAGAAAAACAAAAATATTCCACACAATGTCCTTCAAACCCTACCACTATACCATTTTCCTAACTCAAGATATCTCACTTTAAAGATTGGTTACTTTTGTTAAAAATGCCTCTGCTCTTCAACACAGAAAGTTATGTAATGTGGGCACATTGCTTCAAATTCTTTTTGATTTTCTTTATAATTGAACATCCTGTTTGTCCTTGAAATTTGATACTGTTGGAGTGTTTGAATATCTTTTGCTGTAGATATAGCATTACCCTTCACCATATGTAGAGTACAACAGCAATGTTGATTAATATTGTCTGCAGAGGCATCATAATTATAAATAAATTGAATGCAATGTTAAAATTAATGTGCCACGTTGACATCACATTTTTCCCATGATGCATCAAATCCCAAGAAAAGTTTACCTCGCCAGGAATTTCCTATGCTACGGCACTGAGATTTTTCCAGAGTCACGGATCTTTATCGGCCAAATATCGGGGTGACCATCCCTCTGCAGTATTCGTGCTGTTAATTTGTTTTAGACCCACCCAGTGCCCCCACCTCATTCACTCCACCCCCTGCTCAACAAACAGTAAAAAACACCATGTCGACAAATAATCTGCTAACAATTCTGTCATGTTCTAGTAGAATCCGAAACTTAAAAGATGACAACTAAGCAAGTTGGTTAAGTAACATCAACTAAAATATTCCACGTTTGAAGAAAGGAATGCGATGTCCTGTCAGAACCACGGTAGAAATTGATAGCAAGGAAAAATAATGCTAAGTTGTCATTCAATCATTTTGCATAAAATTGTTGCAGAAACCACACGATCTAATAAATCGTCATTTCAACATTTTTCCGAAAATTGTTGCTTTGCACACTTGAAAAGATGTGAGAAATTCAACATTTTGCAGAAAATTGTTGAAATGACGAGATATGACAAGTTGCCATTTCATCATTTTTCAGGAATTTGTTGCTTTGCGCACTTGGAAAGATGTGAGAAATTCAACATTTTGCAGAAAACTGTTGAAATGACGAGATATGATAAGTTGTCATGTCGTCATTTTTCAGGAATTTGTTGCTTTGCGCACTTGGAAAGATGTGAGAAATTCAACATTTTGCAGAAAACTGTTGAAATAACGAGATATGATATGTTGCCATTTCATCATTTTTCAAAAAAATGTTGCTTTGCACACTTGGAAAAAATGTGAGGAACTCAACATTTTGCAGAAAATTGTTGAAATAACGAGATATGATATGTTGCCATTTCATCATTTTTCAGAAAATTGTTGCTTTGCACCCTTAGCAGGATGAGAGGAATTTCACATTTTGCAGAAAATTGTTGAAATGACGAAATGTGATAAGTTCTCATATCATCATTTTTCTGTTTTTTGACGAGATATTATGTTGTCATCTTCACATTTTTCTGAAAAATGTTAGCTTACTAGCCAAAAGATATTGTGATCTTGTGGCACTTTTAAGCTTCCGTACTTTTAAGCTTCCGTAAGAATTTGTTGCTTTGCGCACTTGGAAATATGTGAGGAATTCAACATTTTGCAGAAAATTGTTGAAATGATGAGATATGATAAGTTATCATGTCGTCATTTTTCAGAAATTTGAACTTGGAAAGATGTGAGAAATTCAACATTTTGCAGGAAACTGTTGAAATGACAAGATATGATAAGATGTCATTTCATCATTTTTCAAAAAAATGTTGCTTTGCACACTTGGAAAAAATGTGAGGAACTCAACATTTTGCAGAAAATTGTTGAAATGACGAGATATGATATGTTGCCATTTCATCCTTTTTCAGAAAATTGTTGCTTTGCACACTTGGCAAGATGAGAGGAATTTCACATTTTCCAGAAAATTGTTGAAATGACGAAATGTGATAAGTTCTCATATCATCATTTTTCTGTTTTTTGACGAGATATTATGTTGTCATCTTGACATTTTTCTGAAAAATATTATCTTACTAGCCAAAAGATATTGTTATCTTGTGGCACTTTTAAGCTTCCGTAGCAAACTATTGAATTGATGATATCCACTAAGTGAGTAATTCATCGTTTTTCTGCAAAAATGTGAAAATGTTGAGTTCCGATAAATAAGTAGTTTATCACTTTGTTGAAAAATGTTAAATTGATGACATTTGGTAACTGACTAATTCATCATTTTTCTGTTGAAATGTTGAAAAATGGCACGATTGTAATTCATCATTTATCTGCAAATTGTTTAGGTAATAATTGAACATTTCATCATTTTGTTGCAAAATACTAAAATAATATTAGGAACTATGTTTGCAATTTGACGGCACCTAAACGTTTCCATATTAATCAGTTTGGATGAAAATTTAAAGTTCTCCACAGAAGACACAAGAAGAGAGGACACCCTGACATCTATCCGTCTGTGACATACGGAAGTAAGATGGGTTTCAGTGTTAACTTCCCCTAAATTCTGAACAAATGCACCTTGATTTGGTCTTTTGACTTTCACAATTGAAAGAGAATGAATGCTATGGTACTCAAATATGGATGGTGGAAATTCTAGTAAAAAGTTGTAGGAAATGTTAAAAGATTCCGACATTTGGGGTACTGCCCTATTGAGAAGCTATTTGATTTTTGAACCAAATCGAAGTAACATATTTTTCACGTTTTTCATCAATCATGAATTGCTGTGAACCCTGGGTAACAATGTACTGGATAGTGAAAGATTGCATAGTCTGTTTCAAACAGGAGCGGTGCCGGCGGGGATCCGGGGCCATGCCCCCCCGTCGGGGAAGGTTGCCCCCCGGCCCACCGTCGGAGAGAAGATCAAATTTCGTCGGGGGAGCCTTCATCTATACAATAAGAAATGTAGGCCCGATAAAATTCAGTCTCCCCCCCCGACGATCTTCTTAATTGTATTTATTAAACCACATTTTTCAAATAAACTCTCACAATTTCGAATTGTTTCTCACAAGAATCCTCCAGATTTTCAACCTTTTTCAAAGTAAAGTTTAAAATTTTCCATTTCCATCTCACGACAAATCATGAAGCCAGCTTGAGTCTCGATTTTGGGCAGATTGATTTTAAATGCTACAGACTCCAATTTTTCCATTCTCCTCTGCAGGTAAAACCAATTTACTTAGGCGTACCAAACGAGGAACAGATTGCCGCCAACTTTCGATAAATTTTGCCTGAATAAATGCTTAATGCACAGTTATTTTTTTAAATATAAAATGATAAATAAGATTTGCAAAACACTCGGACGGTTTACGGATTTTTTTTTCCTAAGCCTCACTCCATACAGTATTCTTGTAAAAAGTTTGCCCGAAATAGTAATATATTTCAGTGAAGGTTGAAAAATACTGTTGGGATTTTACCGACGAAGGATGCTGCTCATGTACGGTGCATCTGGCCTGCCCGACAGTCGACATATTTTCAAAGACGTTGGAGGTAAAATCATTCCTAGTCGTGAGTTCGGGCAGTGACATAGAAATTTCTTCAGTTCAAAAGACCATTCAATACAACAAAAAGTCGCAACAAAGTCCACAAAATTGGCAAGTTTTCGAGTCCGTTGTATAATTTTCCCCCGAAAAGAGAGACATTTCATCTTATGGTATCTGCGGTAATTTTCTGATCACTTAGCAAGTTGTTTTGTTTTACTTTTGAAGTGAATTTTTTATTGCAAAGGAAAATTCAAACCAGACAGCCTGTGCTTCCAGGCAAGTACATATCGAAGTCCCTGACCCTTGATTTCGGGATCGGACTCTGTTGAATACTCGGAAAATGGCTTATTTGGCTGGGTTTGGACGTATAAGTTCTGGAATGGTTGACGGGTACTTAATTATTCCAAGATCTTGAAATTTGAAATGTGCATTGAAATCCGATGTCTTCCAGATGCGAGCAAGTAACCTTTTGTTGCATCTGATATTGGTCGAACTCTAGTTTTTCATGCAATTGTGCCCCCTTACCCGAACTCATAGACTTGACCCTATCATAACCTTCTACCAACAACCCTTATCCTAATCCCGATGAGTTGTTAGGAAGAACGTCAATGAGACCATGCAGGGACTAATATGATGTGGGGCACTATATAGATCGAGCAGACCCATGTGATTGCACAAGAGGTAGGTCAACTATATAAACTTCAACTTCAACTTCAACTTTCCCCATAAAAGAGGTCATCATCAGCGAGGCGCTGCGGAGCAGAAGGTCTAGTCGTTGGCTGCAGCTGGGACATCATGGGCCGCATGCCCCCATGCACTTCTGGGTGTAGGCCTAGTCGGGGAAAATCAGCAAGTCAGGGGAAATCCCAGTCGGAAGTCAGTAGTCTGGCGGAGTTTGTCCAAGCAGTAGGAGTTAAATTCTACAACTGACGGCCGTTAGGCGTGTTTCAATATGCTTCCACATGTTTTCAAATAGCACCATTTTACATCTCATCCCTCTTATAAGGCAAAAAGCAAACATTTTCCGAAGGGGCTTGATTCAGGATATAGCAAATTAGCCGAATCATTGCCGACGTTATATGTAACTAATTTCCATATTTTTTCTTCAATTTGAAGGCCCAACTACAAACAACAGGCAATTGAATTCCTGACATAGGCCTACCCCTAACTCAGTTACACCTTCCCATTGGTCACGGTGGCATTACGAGAGAGGATTTTTTCAGTGAGCCGTTTTGATGGGGAAAATGATCGGTGTCCCGGTACCGGCCGGCCCCTGCCCATTTCAGTTTGTGGAATTCACCCCCCCCCCCCCGACCACCTGAATTAAGCTGCGCATGATAGGTGAAGGGTGCCACAGAATGTTAGGAACAATAACCCTTATCCCTAACTTAACCCTTATAACGACTTTCCCTAATGCTACGTTAACCCCAACCCCCACACTGAACCCAAAACAACTGGCTGGCCGGGAAAAACCGAAAGGAAACTCTACATTCCATGTCAATGTCAGGAAGAGACATAGGAGCATGCAGGAGAGGTCCAGCCTCTAGCTGCATGTCCTTAAACTCTCTTGGGAAAGTTTGCCTCAGTTTACACTACACACAGTGTTAAATGCACAGTGTAAAGGCTAGTACTCGATCCAGGGAGCTGCAATGGCAGCTTCGGGCCTCTGCTCGATCAGTGCCACGGTCGGTAGGCCTCTATAGTTTTACGCTTCCAATACAGCACTTGTCCTTGGGGCTCAGGATAAGCAACGAAGTAGCGAAAACAGCTCGACTAAACCAATTGGATAGCAACTGAGCCGTAAAACTGCATCTAACGATCCGACTAACCGATTTTACTGAACAAATTCCAATTGTGCATTGCATGTTCATTTGAGCCTACATGTTTACATACACGCCTCGCCACGTATTGCCACCGACACGCACACTTTCGTACGGTAGGCATACTGTTTCACACTAACAGTACAAGTATTGTACAGATACGTATTTCCACGAAAGGGGGAGTTGAATCATTGAACATCACTTCCACTTGGAACAACACTGGTGGGTGAATTTCCAGAAAAAATAATTTTTAGAAGTTAACTGGATGTTTTGTCATTCTTTACATATGTTTTAGCCCTGCTAAAGAACAAAAATAGCTAGAATAAGATGAATTTTGTATAATCCAAGCACTGAATATGAAAATTAAGGTAATTTAGACGATAATCTGGGAAATTGTTTTTAAAATATGGAAACACTGGAGGAAAAACAGAATCCCCTTTGACTAGGCCTTTTGACCCGAGCAGGGTAATTCCACTGTTTCCATAGAACTGATCTTTCAATTTTGAGGAAAGAATTATTTGGCGAGTATTATCTGGATGTTTCTCATTCTTTTTATGTGCGTTAGTCTACTAAAAGAACAAAAGTTGATACGAAAAGGTTACTTGTATTTAACCAAGGCAATAAATATGAAATTGAAGGTAATATGGGACCATGATATTGAATACTCCCTCTGTATGTATGGAAACACTGCGAAACAACGTGGCGAAATCTCCCTGTGTAGTTGTCCAATGGTGTGGATACGCCTGCAGTGATCGCGTGCCAATCTATACGGCAGATAAGAAAATGCATCTGAGGACGAGCCACAGAAGAAGGTGGAAAAGCACCCGAGCAATTCTGGAAATCATACAATCGAAGCCGTATTTCGCTGAAATAACGACTGCGTCATTTCTAGTTACAAGCCTGGGAGATGCTATTTCCGGCAGTTTGAGGGGTCCGACTGTTTAAAAAAAAAATAGTACCCCCACACCAACAAATGGTGGGTTTTTTATTGTTTTAGTTAAACACATTACTGAGCAGAAAAATGCATGATTACAAATCGTCATCGCGCGAGGCAAGATTAGGAATTGTTTTTGATTAGTACCTTCAAAATCTAAAGAGAGTAGTGTATTTTACCCGGTATTTTTATCGCTTTGCAAGCTGTTGAGTTTTCTATTAAAGTGAAAATTTTATTGCAAACGAAACCTAAAAAATGACTGCTTTGTCTCTAATTAACAGCCAGCGAGTGCCATTTACGGATGTTTGGAAATTTTAAATTTTTCAATTTTTTTGGAATGCTCCATGTCAATGGATGTTGATGCTGCGCTTAGTCTTTCGGACAGAATTACATTTTTCGGTAACCCCAACAAACTACAAATCATCCACCAATCTACTTCATTTTATACATAAATAGGGCAGATTCTTCAATAAAAACCGAAAAATATGTCATAAAATTACAATTACAATATGTTTAAATGGCAATGATAAGCGGAAAATTTACCAATTTCGATGAATACCTCGTCAGCTCGTAGAAAAGAAAAACCAAGTCAGCTACTGTTCACATGGACATTCTACTTAATTTTTGCTTTTGAAAGGCAGATCACTAAATAAAAAAAACCCAAACTTTTCAATATCACCTTACCAAGAAAACAAAAAAAAAAATTCTTCCGTTTAATATTTCTCCAATATTCAAACCTAGTCTTCAGTTTCGTCTGAAAGCCTTAGTACGTAGGGTTTCAATGAACCACAAAAGAATTTCAACTGCCACCCATACAACTGTTTTGATTTTGCGTATATGAAGGGCGGGTTCCTTAACAACAAAAAAAAAAAAAAAAAAAAAAGAAAAACGACTTTTTTAACGGTACTCGCAAAAAGCCAAGTCTTTCGTAAAATTCAAATTTTCTTCAAAACAAGCTCCAAATTTTTAAATAATTATTTAAATGAAAGACGAAAATTCCGGCGCCCTATTGCGCGAAATTTCGCAAGTGACGTCCCACCGGGAATTACTTATAACCTTTGTCGGGGCTTTGGCATCCTGGCCCCCACGTCGGGGAACTTGACCCCCCGTCGGGGAAATCCTGGCGCCATCCCTGGTTTCAAATTTTAAATACGGTTTAGGAAAGAAATTTAGGCCCCAAAGTTCTCTTTTGTTTAAATTAAAGATAAATTCCGTTTATTTATCATATAATTTAATTCAGTACTTTTCTTACAAATGATGCTGCAGCAGTAAAACTGGAATTATAGACATGCTTGAAAAAATGAGTAAAAGAATGGTTGTTGAAATTAAGTTACATTTGGCCTTTAATCAGTTTAACTCAAACAAATATCCAGCATAACGCTACTTTACTACATAATTTAATTCCTTTTAACTAGGAGGAGCGGATCGCGGTCTTGGCATTTTTTTCTGTGACTAACGTTAGGCTTAACATACCGGTATTTTCTTTCTCTTATACTTAGTAGATTACAAGTCTTATAGTAAATTGATATAGCCTAAGAACCCACATGTTTACGAAAGCACTGGGCCCAGTCACAGGTTCTGTACTCAATATTACAATGGCGCAGCACTCTTGTAGTATTTTTATTGCTGCGATCAAGGAGGTGTTAGGGTGGAGACACAACGTTCTCTTGACTCTTTGAGGCAATGTTTGTTGCCGACAATAATCTTCCTTTTCTTTTCAAATATTTTATCTCAATACCTAGACCAACTAGGATTCAGTGATGCATTGTCAAAATTCCAGTGAGAGGGCGGGCCCTTACGTTGTCTCTCGTTAACTTTTCGTTGCCAGCCGTCATGAAAACATTTGGAATTTTACACTTTCGTCGTTATTCGTCGCAATTAATGTAATTTCCGTTTATTTCTTTGGAGAATTTTAACGCTGTGTATATTTCGAGTGTGTTCAGGAGTTATACGGAAAGTTGCGAAAATTCGGTAAAATGATTTAGCTTTTACAATGCTAATAGCAGACGACTCATCGAATTCGTTGCAAAACAAAGAAAGTAAACTCTTTTAACTTTCATTGACAGTCGTTTAGCTAAAACTTTTGATTAGAGTTTGAAACCTGTCGGTACCAAACCTCAGATCAAAGCATCTTTTAACAAAGACAATTGTTTCAGGGTTACTTGGGTGTGAAAGAGGCAAATCCTCTTAAGCATGGGGCAGGTCCTGTCAATCAAAGTTTGATGCTTGAATGGGAATTACTATTTTTGAAGTACCTATTCTGTGACAGATAGAACGTTGTGCCTCCACCCTAACACCTTACTGCAGCGATCATGCAAGACGGTCGACAGCGGGTAACCGTTCCCACCCGGCTAACTAAACGATTCTGAAACAGGGAGAATTATTGCTACAATATTCTTGGCTTATCAAGTGTACGTTATTAATTTGTTCTTATGTTTGCAAAATCGCCGATAAAAACATTTCTCGTTACATAATGCTTGATATACAGAACTTGAAATTGGCAAACAAGAAATGAAAATTTATGGAAAATTTTATCCGTTTTAAGAAATTTAAAGATGGTTAAGCAAACCTTCAACCAGTCTTGCCACGGCAGACTCATTAATTAGCCGAACATTTGTTCATAATATTATACATACATAAACCCCGTTTTTTGTAGTGTCACCTATGCATCAGACCTCGTTCAACATTTAATTAAAATTTCGAAGTTCATACTCCTCATGATCGCTTGGGTTAGACTGTCAAAAATATTAACTTAATTAATACAAATAAAAGGAACGTGTTATCATAGTCCTTTTCTGAAATTTTTTAATAAAATTATAAGTCTTAGCCCAACTTAGAATAAAAGGTCGGCTACAAAACTGTCTCCCTGATCATTCAACTTCCTGGTCATAGCAGACGATAATAATGTTTTGAGTAAGGCAGATCGTCTGAGTATTTTGAAGACCAAACTTAAACGTTAAAAATACATTTTTGTTGAACAGTACCTAACACATTCCGTTCAGCTGATGGAAATTTAACCAAGAGATAAAATCCAAATAAACCAAGTCGTACATTATCAAAAGTTGTAAAATATCTCTAACACCATCCAAAGTATTTCCGTGTCAAGTTTAAACATAAAGACTCTCAGTCTCAAGTGGTCACCGATAGAGGCTGAGACACCATAGTTAATGTATACTCCCCTGGTTGGGAAACTTATGCTGAGAACTTCAGAAAAGTGAGTCACGTGACATTGATGATGCACACGATCAAATCGAGTGTAAACACTGCATTAACAACCAACAGAAAAGTGTAAAAAGTGCAAAAAGTACGAATGGATTGATTGATGTTTGAGTGAACTGAAGTACCAAAAAGTAAGTGGTCACCTTCCCACGCACCCAAAGAGGCCATTCAAGTTCTTTTGTCCAGCTGTGTTGGGCCCATTCTAAAATACGAGACACTGCGAAGAGCCTGTGAGATCACTTTGCAACCGGAATGTGCCATGTTATATGTGTGTTAGCCTGTGTGGGCTTAACGAAACGAATAGCCAGCGTTCGTCGCAGAGGAATGCATGCCATAAGATGGAGGAACGTGTTTCAAAAAAGGTAAGGGCTGGGAAAACCGTTTTCTGAGTTGTACTCTGTTAAGTTAACTAGAAATTAGCTCAGTGCTGTTTAGCGACTGCTATGTGCCCGGGCTAGCATATTACGTAGTAATGAAACTACACTGTATAACTGTTCACTAGCTGTACCGTTTGTTCGGCAACCCCTCGCGCATTACGACGTGCACTATGTCTGTCGTTTTTTAACGAGCTGGACTGCTTTATTCCTTTTAATTGCGACATTAATACCAACATCATGTGCGAATTTCCTCCTCCCCTCGGGTGGGTCACAAACGTGTTTTAAAAGCCTTTCGACTGCCTTCGACACGATGAAAACTGTACTGTATATTGTAGTGTATATTGTATAATAGAGTACCGACCATTGTTGTGCTAGGGGGGTATGCACTCTCACAGACACGTGACCACTAAATATGCGGATTGCAACATACTGCCTTCACACGTTGAGTTTCCCGATCAGTGTATAATATAATAAATATGGTGACACTAATATTAGCGCGTGCATTTTTGTACAGTTAGCATGTACTACAATTATGATCGCAGCCAGGCCGCCGTATGAACAGTTGTACAAATGCACATGGCTTGATAGATAAAACAGGTGGAACAACATGCACGAGTCAAAACTGTTGTTTTTACCTCCCACCACGCCATACCTCGTGATTCCAAACGGTTTTAACATCTTTTTAAGGACTGGGCTTCTGGCCACTGAAAGTCCGAACTAGTGAGAATCCTGTCTTCGGAAAGTAAGGTTTGTTCTAAATGTTTTGCATCTGTATCATAAGTCGGCCTCTGGCTACTGAAGCTGAACTAGAGAGAAACTGCATAAGTGTTGGAAGCCAGGGTTTGTTACTGTTTTTGGCATCTGTGTCATGACTGGCCTCTGGCCTCTGGAAGTTCGAACGAGAGAGAAATTGAGTCTTATAAGTTAAGGGTTGTTTTTCTGTTTAGCATATATCAGGGCTGGGTTTCTTGCCACTAAAACTCCTTTTGAGATAGATATAAAAGAAAAATTAGGCCACAGGTCGTTGAAGGATTTTTTAAGCGTTTCATAAAGGAATGGTTTCGGCTGCTGGCAACTGTTGTATTATTTCTTTCTTGTGTGCGTTGGCTTGGCTTGTCGCCGCTTTTTTTAAAAGAATGGACAGCTAGAGAGACTATCATTACAAAAAAAAAAAAAAAAAAAAAAAACAGTTTGTTTTTATGGTGGGCTTTCGCCTATGGCCTTCTCAAAGCCCTGTTTACAAGAAGTTCATGTTATGGAGATTCCGGAGAACTTAGATTATGAAGAGCCACTCTCAGAGGTTGTCGATGATTGTTTTAATGTAGGAGATCAACCGGATGAGGTAAACTTGAGACTGAATATTTTGAATATGAAAAAGCAAATAAATGACCTCATGTCTTAAGTGGAGTCTAAAGTCTCTCAAGAAGGGGGCTCATTGTCTCGTGATGCCAGAGATAACGCGTCAGATGTTGTTCAGTTGATTTCACCTAATCGGGAAACAGCTCCTTCTGACCTAGACAAACATATTCAGGATCTTCTTAAGTTAGTTCTGATCACAGTGATGATGAGAGCACCAGTTCTGTGTTGGCTATTGAAGAGAATAAAACCGAGGTCGCTATGAGTAGTTTAGTTGCTGTCTTGGACAAGAACAAAACTGTAGGGTCTTCGATACCATCAAATTTGGCTTAGTTGGTACACGGTGCTATGCTCTGATGGGCTAGCAGAGTCCCAACTAAAGGACAAAATGACTGAGTACATTAGACCGTTTAACGTTGAAATGCTTCAAACAACAACAGTGAATAGTGCTTTTTGGCAGAATCTTCAACTTAAAACAAAAAGGAATGATACTTAACTCCAAAAATTGCAGTTATTGAAAACTAACGGCAAGACAGTTTTGAATTATTTACTTAATGATGCTTTGACCCTCAAAGTTTCACTTGACAATGAATCAGTGCTCAAGAGATTGACTGATGTGCTTGCATTTTTTTTTTTTGTACAGCAAATAAGAATTTAAATATTTTCGTAGGGAAATAGTTATACCTGAATTGAAGATTGAGTATCAGGGTTTTTGTTCTTCGTCTGTTCCTTTCACATCCAAACTTTTTGGGGACGACGTGTCTAAGAAGGTTGGTGACATTACAGATGCAAATAAAGTGACTAGACGTTGCCTAGAAAACAATGTTTCACGTCGTAGAGAATCGAACCCATTTCGAGGCAGGGGCAGAGGCTTTTCTCGAGGGAGAGACAAGCACGGTATGGACCCTAACCGGGTCGGTCTTTTCTAGCTAGGGGTCGATCGAGTTTCTATGAAGTAACGTATCATTCAGTTCTACTAAAGCCATGGGAGGCAGACTCTTTCGAGAATTGCAAAAAGATTACCTCTGGCAGGTTTATATTGTCAATTGTCGCAGGTTATAACATTGAGTTCGAAACAGACCCACCTGCTCAGCGTTCAATGAGTAGAGCTACAGTTTTCTCAGAAGAGAAAACATATTCATTAGAAGAAAAAAAAAATAGGTAAACTCATCAAGTAAAAGGTTTTAGAATGTACTTGTCATAAAAAGGGGGAGTTTGTCTCCTCAATTTTTCTGCGGACAAAAAAAAAAAAAAAGGCGGCACTTATATTATTCTGAATCTGGAAAATTTCAATGCCTTTGTGCAGTATTACCATTTCAAAATGCATTCTCTTCAAACCGCATTAACTTTAACGGACAAAAATTGCTACATGGCTTCAATAGATCTAAAAGATGCCAATTATTATGTACCTATTGCATCTTCGCATTAGAAAAGAAATAGGTGAACTCATCAAGAAAAAGGTTTTAGAATGTACTTGTCATAAAAGGGGGAGTTTGTTTCCTCAATTTTTCTGCGGCTGAAAAAAGACGGCACTAAATATGATTCTGAATCTGAAAAATTTCAATGCCTTCGTACAATATTACCATTTCAAAATGAATTCTCTTCAAACCGCATTAACGTTAACGACCAAAATTGCTACATGGCTTCAATGGATCTAAAAGATGCCAGTTATTATGTACCTTTCGTATCTTCCAGTCGTAAGTTTTTAAGATTTGAATGGGAAGGAATTCTGTATCAATATACTGTACTTGCCTTCCGAATGGTTTTTCGTCAGCACCTAGAATTTTTACAAAATTATTTAAACCATTATTTTTCTGCCTACGGTGCCAAGGACATTCCTGTTTGGGTTACATTGATGATAAATGATCCACAGCCTGATGTAATCATATTCAACCGATGCTACAAGCATTGGATGGGGGTTGCGCTGTAAATCTGCAGGGGTTGGGAAAGAAAAATCGTACAAGAAAATTTTGGGCCTTACAAACCCTCCAGATGGCCGGAAACGACACTTGGCGAGTGTCCAAGCTGCATGTACCCAGCCATGAAACAGGAATTTCATGTCTGTAATTTTTAGATTTTTAGAATTTTCAAAGTAAAAAAAATTGTGGAAGGGAAATCTGCCTCCCGGTCACGGCCTCGCACGCCTGTGCAAGATAAAATTTACAACTTTCCAAAAGCCTATATAGGCCTATGTCCGTTACCCAATTATGAATCATACCACCCCCCACCCCATATTCACCTTGTATATCCCAGTTACATCCGCCCGTCGCCACTTGAGATCAGCACGGGACCAAACCAAGACCAACGCATTCATCAATAGTCGGATGCCATATGCACACTACATACCTGACAACTAGTACAATTTTGGCATAGTTTTTACAATTACAAATTTCCAATAAATATCACGAGTGATGGTCCCCAAATTACGTTTTCACTCGTCAGCATACATTCTTCTCTTTTGCTATTCCTGGTCAAATTTCCGCATTTGGGAGTGAAGATATTTTGATGATTTATTTTTAATTTTTTTATTTTAATTTTTAATTAATTTGTTCATAAGTTTGATTTCCGGGGGGAGGCAAGTGCCCCCTTCCCCCCCCCCTTGCGGACCCCCATGGGTGGGCTCCTATTGAAAAGGTATATCAATGTGTTAGAACTACTTGACATTTTCATAGGCTTAAAAAAGTTTGTTTGGACAGATTAAAAATAAACATATCAGAGTAATGTGTGATAATTCCAATGCAGTCTCACATATCAATGAAATGGGAGGTACTCATTCAGTTGAATGCAATAAACTGGCCAAAACCATTTGACTTTGGTGTAAAGAGAGGAAAATGTGGTTATGTCGCTGTTTTGTTCTAGGTACAAGGAATATAAAAGCTGACACCTTGTCTCGCAAATATAATAAAAACACAGAATGGATGCTTGAATCCAAAGTCTTTTCAAGGCTCACTAAGCTATGGGGTAAGCCTGACATTGACCTGTTTGCCTCAAGTTTGAACAAACTTATTACCCCCTTTGCTTCTTGGAAGGAGAACGTGAATGCGTCTTTCATCGCGTTTTTTCATTTAGATGGTCAACATATTTTTTCTATGCCTTTCCCCTCTTTAGCATGATAGCTCGTTGCCTTATCAAAATAGGCCAGGACAAAGCGAAGGGGATTCTTATTGGTCCCAATTGACCTACACAAGAGTGGTACACGAAGCTATTGCAAATGGCCATAGCTACGCCAAGGCTTTTGTCTCCAATCAAAACTATAGTCTCCCTTCCAGGAAGCCAGAAATCTCAACCCCTAGTCAGCAAACTTCAACTATCGCATGCCTCTTATCCGTACGTCCCTCAGACGGAAACGTTTGCCAAGGAAAACCTCGGACATTACTCTATCATCATGAAGAACAAGCACGAAAAAGCAGTAGTACTCCTACCATAGACGCGGTGGATTAAATTTTGTAAACCAAAGGATATAGCATTTTCCCGCAATGTATGAAATCTGCTGGAGGTTTTGACACAGCTGTACGGTGCTAGTTTGGGATACAATGATTTGAATACGGCTCGAAGTACTATTTCAGCCCTTTTTGTCATGCAATGAGTCTACAACAGGCCCTCACCCACTAGTCTCCAGGTTCATGAAGGGTGTGTTTGAACTAAGACCCCCACAAAGCAGGTATTTTAACATTTGGGATGTACCTCTAGTCCTCAATTTCTTACGCACACAGCATCCTCTGCAGTCATTTTCCTTAAAGATTCTTAGTTATAAATTCTTAATGTTAATTGCACTGGTGTCGGCAGAGGATTCAAACAATTCACTTGCTAGATACTCAATGCATGCAAAAGACAAAGAACCCTTTTATCTTTGTCGCCAGAGAACTTATCAAACAATCAAAACCTGGCAAAAAGCAAATACACGTTATTCTGGAAGACATTCCTATAAGGACGAAAGGTTGAGTGTCTTTTGGGTTTTGACAAGATACTTAGAAGTTACAAGACCGTTACGAGAATCAGAAACGAAACTTTTTGTTAGTCATGTTAAGCCACATCACGCTGAAAAACGTGATGGCTGCGTCGGGGGTTAACATGCAGGTCTACAAGGATCATAGTACAAGACAGTGTTGTAATCGAGACAGGCATGTCCGAGACCGAAACCGAGACCAGGGTGCTTCGAGACCGAAACCGAGACCAGGGGTAAAATTCGAGACCGAGACCGCCAAGGTCCGAGACAGAGACCGAGACTGAGACCGAATGTACATTTTGCATAGGAAAATAAACTGTCCAAAATATTGAATACGTTTTTACCTGCTGTAACCTTAGTGTCTTTATGCTCGAAAATGACATGTAGGAGCAAGTGCATTATAATTAATTTTGTACATGTTTTATCATATGCATGACTGTACGCAACAGGAGGCAAGAGCCATGTCCCTGAATTGGTCAAGACCTTGCTTGCTGAATCGGGGAGACTATAGCCTCAGTGGGGCAGAAATAATGCCCTAGTTGAGGATCTGGAAAAGTGCAAAAAGTCACCGCTCTTCGGAAAAAGAGCCTGTTTTGGTTATCGTCATATGCCAAAACAGGGAGCTTCCAGTTGCCTGACCAAACATAAAATAAAAAAACTTTTAAACACTTATCCAAGTTTTTTTTTTTCAAATATGGCCATCATTGCTTTCTTTCTTTCATCATTGCATCATCTTTCTCACAGGGGGTGGTGACCTTTTTTCCGACTCCATGTGCCCAACAAGAGCATAATCTCTGCCCAACTGAGGGACCAAAGTCCGTCCCATTCGGGAAGGTAATGGCCATTTGTGGGGTGGCAGCCCCCCTACCCAGCCCCCGTTCAGTACGGCTCAGTTGACCCTTCTCATCAAATCAGGGCCAGTGATTGCTACAGGTGTTCACTCACAGGAAAAAGATAAAGGGCGTGTCTTCTCACCCCAAACTAGTGCAATTATCGAAGAAGTCTACAGAAATTACCTCGTTTTCGGTGTAACGGTGAGAGCATTCGCCTCTCACGCTGGAACCCCGGAGTCGGTTCCCAGGTTGTGTCATATCAAAGACTCTAAACCTACTGCCGTTGTGCGTGATGCTCCGCATAAGCATTGGAGTAGGGAAAACAAGCCAGTCAGCCAAAACTGAAAAAAGGGGCCTTGGCCTGCTCGACTTGAACCAACAGGTTGGAAACTAAGCCGTAAATCTCTATCTAAATCAAAGCAATTGGCGTTTTTGTAGAGTAAACTCAATCTATGAGTTTATAAAGGTAAGGTGAGGTTCAGTGAAGTAAGCATGTAGTATTTTGAGTGATTGCCGGTAGGGGGAGGGGTCTAAGTGAGCGGGTTTCCCTTTTCCCTTGAAAATCTTGACCTTTTCAAGGAGCTTAAATGCAAAATGGTGCAAGATTTTTAATTTTTCAGGAATAGTCCTGAAAGTTGAATTGTGGTGGTTAACGGGGGTAAAACTGAACATTTTGTGTCTTTACATGCAATCAGATCAGAACGGTACCGGTATCAATTCTATACGAAAAAGTAATTCTACCATAAATACAATACTCTCTAAGTTGAGCGCCTTTATCAGTTGGTGTGGAGAGGAACGAAAATTTCGAAAAATCGCTATTCCTCAGATAGCCGAAAATTGTATTATCATGCTTTTAAAAGTGTATCTAAATTGATGCAATTTTGTCTGTTACTGTCCGAACTCCCGACTGTAAATGGCGTTACTCCAACCACCTGTTGCATGATAAATGTAAAACTATTGCTCAGCGCACCTGACCATCCTCCACTCCCCTGCCCCTTTCTCGTACGTCTTTACCGGCTGCGGAACGAACCTGAGGGATGCCCCTTACCCCTTGAAATTGTTTGTAAAAGTTGGTATCCTTAAATGCAATCTGGTGCCACATAGGCTATGCTACCTTCTGTGAGGAAAGGGGTTGGGTGGCATTGCTGAATGCCCTCTCTGGGTACTTCACTGGTGGGGTAAGATAAAATATATTGATAACCATCATAAAATAACAATGGACAAAAAGAACTCACCTAAAAATGAATAAATACATAAAAAAGTTATAATCTATGCATCTCACAATGTACTTCACTTCACTTTCTTATTATTTTACTAAAATAAAAAAACAGAACACCAAATTTTTGGCCGGTCTCGAAGCGAGACCAGGACAATTTTCGACACCGCTATGGTACGAGCCCGAGACCACATGGTGTCGAGACCGAGACCAAGACCAGCAAAAACCGCTCTCGAGACCGAGACCGGTCTCGAGCACTACAACACTGGTACAAGAGCAGCTTCAGTTTCAGTTGCCGCTGCTGAAATTAGTCAATCTATTCTCAGCCATGCAGGTTGGAGTTCAGAGAGAACCGTTGCAAAGTTTAAAAAAAAAAAAAAAAAAAAAAAAAAAAAAAACCTATATCACATTCTCAAAGGACGTTTGATGAAAGTGTTCTATCTTCTGTAGCAGATGCTTAATCCGCGAAGAAAGCAAAATCTGTTAATTTATGTCAATACTATAGCCTATTATGTTAGTAATGTAGTAGTAGTAGTACTGTGGCGTCGTATATGATATTATCATTACAACTAAGAAGACAAAGAACTGAATATATGTATGTTAAAGTTACGACTAAACAGTATGCTACAGTATTTCAGAGAGTGTCGGCACATAATAAGTTCAATCTCGTTCGAATAATGACGTTTAGAGAGAAAATCGAGAGTTGAAAATACAACGTTCAGTCATGTAACAATCTTCTGTTTTGTCTACCTTTTTAGAAATGGTCGGCTCCAACTTTGAAATATCTTGAATCAAAAGGTGTAGCATGATGAGCGGTAAAATCCAAAAATTAAATGAGACTTACCTGTAAGTTGAAGTTTGATTGGAATTTTACCAACCATCATGCGACGGTGATGGATTACATGCCCTCCCAGTTATACTAGTTTAATTCCCAACCCATAGTGTTACTTCACTGTCGCTGACCATTCTGCATTAAAACACAGAAGTCTGATCGGTCTTAGCGGATCATGGTACGTGTTCCCAAGCAATTTTGAAAATTACATTAATATTTTAGCTATTTGTTCTTGTTTTTACAATTGAAACTTTTGGAGATGGTGTTATTATTGTAAACGGTGAGCTGGGCCATGTTTTCCCAGACGTAATGAAGACGGAAATGGCATAACGTGACCACAGTTGTGAAGATGGCCGTACGGGACGGGGGCTGTAGCTCCCCACCCTCGGCATTGGCCAAAACTTACCTGAATCGGGCAGACGTTGATGTTTCAGTCGGGCAGAGATTATTAGCATACGAGGCGGGAAGACAAAATTTTCTGCCAAATTTAAAATTCGGGGAGGAATTTGGAAAAAATCGGACAGCCAATTCTGTTTTAAAAAATGGCATGTTTTTTCGGGAAAATTGACTAAATATGCCCGAATCTCAGTGCGCTATTTTTCTGAAAAAAACGGAACGCAAAATTCGTGGTAAAATTTTTATGGAAAATCAAGTATCCAAAAATTCAGTACACATTCGGGCAGCGCAAAAAAGCTATTATTCGTGAGTTTTACTACACAGTTTTCCACAAGACAATGCCCAAAATAGTAGAATATCCGAAATCCCTCAAGCATCTTCCCCAAAATAAAAAAGTACCATTGTCATCAGGCGAAAATATTTCTGGAAAATCAAAGAGATGAAAAAAGTGACACATTTGGGAAGCATGTTGCTTAAAATCAACAACCATTCTTCAACCTGTTGTTTTAACATCTTGTGCAACATAATGTCTGAAATGACCGATTACTTTAATACTTTCAAATCTTTGTCACCAAAACTGAAAACGATACATATTCAAACTAAAATTTTATTTACCAAAGATTCGGGTAACTTGTGAAAAAAAAAATTCCTCATCAACCCACCCTATACTGTAGTCTTGCAAAAACTTTGCCCGAAATAGTAAAAAATTCGGTCGAAATTTGGCAATGCTGAGACCTTTTCAATTGTCAAATTAATCACACCAACAGACGGAGAGTGTTCAGGTCCAATTGTTTGTCATTAATTTTCGCCTGTAGAGTCGAATTACGGCAACTGTTATGAAAATCGGGTAATTTGTTTTTCAATACTATAATGATACACTGTGAAAATGTCTTGCCATCAGTATGTCTGAAAATTCATTTTAACCCACCTCGTAGTAGAAGTAAAATCATTTATATTCGGGAGTTCGGGCAGTCACATAGACAATTTCACCTAGTCAATATTTTCTTATTTTAACCATGAGTCGTAATAAAATAAAAAACATTACGATGCTTCCAATTTCATTATATATTTTCCCATGAAAATATATGTAAAAAAACTATTTTATCCAATGAAATGGGTTAATGTAATTTACTATTTAGTACTACCTAACTGTTAATTTTTTTAATCACCCAGCAAGTAGCTGATCTTTTCTTTTATTATTGCAATGAAAAACTCGAAACAGCGACTGCGTAGATTCTCCCTATAAGCCTGAGAAATGCCCTTCCCGGCTGTCTGTGGGGTCAATATTGTAAAATTTTCTGTACGCTCCGCCCCGAACACTTGCTCATATGACAACTTGTTTTATTCCGAATTACAATTATTTGATAAACAATTCTATGACAGACCTTGTATTCACTGAGAAGGTCCTCTGGCTGTCAATGATGTATCACGCCATGCTGCATTCAAAAATAAACGTGATAATTTAACATCAACTGTCCTTTTAAAATTTTAAATTTCCTTGCCTATAAAAAGTCTATCCACACCTTTTCGATTTAGTGAAAGAAGGTCAACAAAAACAAAGTAATAAGTTGTCTTTCTGCTTTCCTTTCACACCTGGCAAGCAGTGGCCAATCTGCCCGTATCTCTATTCCGCTGACTGTAATTTTTTTTTAATGAGAGTGAATATTTTCAATATTTTATTGGTAGACTTACAAGAATAATCTCTGTAAGAACCCTATATAAAAAATTAAGAGCATTGATAGGAAATTTGTATGTATATATTTTTGAATTTTTTTTTATCTCATCATGTATTAAAATATGCAAATTAGGTAAAAGTTGAGTTTTTATTTTTCATTTTTTCCCCCCAAACACTTCCGATTTTTATTTTATTTTTTTTTTTATTTTTGTGCATGACATTGTTCAAGACATTTTCTTCTTTCATTTGACACAAAGTTTTTTGAAATCAGCAGTAAAATGACTGAGCTATGGCACTTTTTTTATCTTTGTTTACATTTGAAATCCTTTATTTACATTTGCAGCACGCTTGGGTGCACATGTATTCCCTTGGGGATTAGCGTCATTTGACCTTGGGTTGAACTGCTCTTTCTGTCTGTGAGCTGCTGTAACTAAGTTTGTTTGGAGAAGGTAGTTTTTAGGAACCATAAGTGGAATTGGATGTGTAGTTATATGGGCGTTGTAGTTGATAGATAATGTGGGGTCTGGGGGTTGAATTGGGGCTGAAAGGGGGTGTTTGGGGCGCAAAATTTACAATTTTCGATAACACGAAGGCCTACACCTCAAAAATTTACAGCAACTCCTACCCTTGCTCTGTTTTTCTGGATATTTATAAGGATGCCTTACACAAACTCTTTGGCTTTAATTTGGATGAAATCGGACCAAGGGTTGCCGGGTAAATATTTTTCTGATAGCATGTTTTTGACCCGAAAATGTCAATTTATACCGGTTTTTGACCGCATTTTGTACAAATATCGCAAAATATCTCTGAAATGACTTACTATACCCATTTTTGACACCTAATATTGTTTCTAGCCTGAGGGTAAGAAAACTACAAATAATATCTGAGTAGGGTGGTCCATTTCTACCTATCCTTTTTTATTTTTTGAAAATTTTGGGGGCAGTTTTGCATTTTTGGAGCAATTTTAAAATATTTTTCAATATAAACAAACATTTAGTGGCATTTTGTGAAAAATGTCACCTTAACCACCCCTCAAAAAACAATGGAATTCAATAGAATAATGTTTGGGCTATTTTGTGGTGATAAAATGAAGTTTGTAGGATGTTCCATGATGGAGTAATGATTTTTAAAAATGTCAAGTGCGTTTGCACAATAACATTCTGCAATTACCAGCTGAAAAAGGTTCCGTATTACACCACGTTTGTTTACATTTTCCGCTAGTTGTCTCCTATCAAGGTTGTGGTTTCATGAAGCATGTTTCAGTGAGTTAAGCAGGAAGTTGGGTAAAATTTTATTACCCCACCAAATTTTCCTTTTGATGGGTGAAATATCTCCAAGGGTAAGAAATTCATTATGGAGGCGGAGAAAAGATATGACAAATTTACCTGGTGGCCTTAACGTACGACCTGCTGATTTGAAACCTTCCATTCAGGAGTTTTTCAAAGCACATTTTCTTACAAATAACCTCAATATAGTTTTGTATTGGGTGAAACAGGACGGTCACCTAGGTAGCTTGCGGGCACACCATTTTTTAATAGACGACTGAGGTTAAACCTACAGAAAGTAGTATGCATGATCCACTGAGAAAAATACATCGTCCTTACTGCACGTAATATTTTTTTTTTTGTTTACCCCACTGAGCAGAATACATTTTCCTCACTGCACGTAAGAGGATTTTTTTTATTTTGACGTACCTTGGTACATGGGATAATGCAAAAGCTGCTAACCAAACTACCAGTTTTTTACACGCGATCCCCTCAATCTTTGCCTTGCTATTAACAGGTTTTACTGTTATTGATATAATTTTTCTGTGAACAACTCGTTGGGAAGCACAGTAGCAAAGTTATAATTTTTTACGAATCATCAGGTCCATGACACGCCTTTTGATTTGCAAATTTGCGGAATAAAATCTGTCTCACTGCAGCTCTCTGAGGTTTGTCCTAAATCATATGTGATGCAAAGTACCTACGTATTTCCCCCGCATTCGTGACCTATCTATTCACGATGACGATTATAGTACAGTGCAATGTTCTTTTCAAATGTACACTACTACGACTTGGCATCCATAGGCGACATAAACTTAACAAAAAATTCCCAAAGGAGAAGACTTTGGCAAACACGATAAACTATCTGGATCCTCAAACCCTCTTTCACTACCCCAGCAACACAAAAAGTTCAGCAGGTTTGCATATGTTAACTACTTCACGACGAATGCAACCAGTATGGAATGGCACGTAGAGAGCATTTTACATTACTGACGTACCATACGTTGTATTAGCTGTTACTTTTGAAATGTGATACCATGATGGGACTCCATGGCTAAAATGACTTCAAAGCGCTTTCTCGCGACGCCCATGAAAAATTAGGTTAGATCTTTTTGGAAAACCTCACAGCCCATATTAAATCAAACGGGTTCCCAAATGTTGCACTAGATTATATGCTAATACCTTTTCTCAACAAGATGGGTCCACCATCGCTATCTGTGAAACACACCCCTTCCTTGTGAAATCGTCAGTTGAAACAAAGTTTTAAAACTGCAATAACCCGGAAGCAAAAAAATGATTGTTTCACTTACCTGAAAACTGAGATTTTGCGAGCCAAAATATAACTTCAGAAAATGCACAATATTTCACCAGATTACTTCCGAAGATATTGAGATTTTTAACACACCATGTCTTTTGACCACTCCCCAGGACGACAATTACTTGCCCCATGTTTTCCTTACCCTTTCAGAACACACTATTACAGCAACTGGATCCCCTTATTGCCACTACATCAAGATACAGAGACAGCGGGTTCAGCTTCCCCGTGTCAATAAGTAGTTCCTTGGCATTTTAGTTAAATAAGATGAAAATAGAGCTACATTTGTATCGTGTTGAGATCTTTTATATTCTTAGTAATTTCTGTAACTGAAATATTGTATTGCATATCATTTTCATGACAAACATTGCAATCTCAGTTTTGAAGCTCGAAATATGATGTTGCAATTATTTTAATGTTGCAAGTTCTGATTATACCTGATTATTTTGTTTCGTGATTCTGTTACATAATAACAAAATGAGAACAGAACTTCTTACCGATTCCAAACCATGTTTCTTATCACACTCGCAGGAAAGATCAAAGTCCTGATTTTACCTGAATACAACGGACAAATCTGAACTGATGTTTTCCTAAAATTAGAGCGTAACTGAAGATGAACTTGATTCCCGTCGACAATAATAAAATATACGTTATCGCCATTATATATTATTTTTCCACAGTCCAACCCGGACGGATGTAGAGAAAAAAATATCCCAATAGTTCAAGTGGGACCACTCAATAACATTTTTTGAAGGTAACTTTCATTTCTCATTAAGTTATCTTGAAGGCTAGACATGAGTGGTTCTCAGCTGTAGTACATTCAGGTAGTTTGAAAGCTCAAGTTTAAGCGTTGCCGTTCTTTTGGCTGAGGTACCACAGTGTCCATGAGAAGTCCCCTACGTTCCCTTCATATTACTATACATTATCTTTAGTTCAAAAATATAACGTTTGTCTTAGTTAATAACAAAAGAGAGTCGATACATTTATTCCAAACATTCAAAGACTTTCACAGTACGTTGAATACTTAACGTTTTATTTTGCATTATTTCACTGTTCATATATGCATCGGGAGGAGAGAGGGCGCTAAACGAATGTTTTCTATGATATTTTGATTATCAGATATATTTAGGTAATGCGTGCTCACATGTTAAAACTCTTTTTTTTTAATTAAAATTGTTTACAACTGTCACTAGTGAAATAAGCAATTTAAGTTACAATCGACATTATTTTCACGCTTGGAATACATACAACATGGACGGATGGACTGTAATCCTTTAAGATCTTAATCTAAGAAAAACAAAGTTTGTCTAATTTATTATGTTTTTTTCTCAACTCAAAGACTTTTCACTAACCTCGCCTGTGTTTATTTCACCCTTGTAACATGAAACATCGGTGCAGAGTCTCATGCATTACATCAACTGAAAAATTCTTTGTAAGAAAAATAGCCTAAATTAGTTGTCTGATCTAAAGTTGCATGATTGATAAAATGAAATTGATATAATTTAGAGGGTGGTCTTGTACTGATAGATATCTCAAGTGTAACTATTAAAGCCGTTTTAATCTAATGATCAAAAAACATCTCGGTTGTCATAGTAACAAAGGATGAGAGCAAATATGTTAAGTTTCACCAAAGCAACTTTAAAAGATGGAAATTCTGTGAAAGTTGTTAACCTTTTTGATACATAATTGAAACATCTTTTTAAAACTAATTTTACAAAGTCTGGCGGTTTTAGAGCGAAGAATATATGTTCTTACCGTAAATTTTTAGTATCATCGCCTGTGCGTCATGGAACAACACGAAAGAGTTAAAGCAATGGGTTATTCCTAACCTGATGTTCGAGAAATAGCAAACAACTTATCCTGCTTGTCCTCAGTTCGTTATAGACAACTATTGTGACTATTTACTAACTAAGAAAACACACAAAAGAGGTATGCATCGCCAGTTAGAAGGGAAGTCAAAAGGTTTTCGATAGATTTCCATCTAAAAAACGAAAAAAAAAAAGGAAATAAAAAACTCCATGGTTTCACACATGCATGTACCAGCAGCATTGAGTTTCAGACGGCAGACAAAACGATGACGATGCTGCAGATCGAAAGGGTCCATGTAACCGACGTTTTCCTTGAATCATTAATTGCGCACCTAATGTTTTTCCAATAATACTTTGAAATAGGGAAAAGCCTTTTTTTTTTCTTTTTTCTATCGACCATTACTCCTATGTTCGACAGAAATATTGCACCGTAGCAGACCTAAAACCTTTTTTTGAACAAACCGATTCTTCCCTTATTCTTGGCTTCCTCAAAGAAAGTAAGGTCTGTAGAAATTTCTAACATGGTCCCCGTTTGCTATTGTTTTAGAAGAAATTGATCCCGTTTTATTTGATTTTTTTTTGCAGGCAGTTTTACCTCACCAATGTAACTTTTCCTATCTTAGTGACACTATTTATCACCTCCGTGCAGTGGTGTAGCCACGGGGGGGGGGGGGGGCCTAGGCCCCCAGATTTTCTTCAGGCCCCCCACATTTTTTGCGTCCTGATAAAGTAATTGAAAAAAAATAAAATGTTTCAACGGAAATAAACGTTGAAATATTTCTTTCAAAACAGTAAATAAATAAAATGTGTAAAAATTAAAAGAAAAAACATGGATGAATGTGTGTAAAACACATTTTGTGCGCACGTATGTAATCAAGTAATAACTTCAAAATGCCTACTTTCACTAAGTTACATACCGTTTGTGAGCTGCACTGTCGTTTATTGCATTTCATTTAGAAGATGAAACAAAAGTCTCGACGAAAAATTTTATTGTGACCTTGTTAGGTTAAGACCCTTTCTGCCTTTCGGATGGCTGATTGATTTACTGAAAATAAAGCAATCGTACACTGGAGACCACTCTTACACGACCATTCCCATACTTTATCATACACAAAATATGCCGTAAGCAGGTAAGGGTAAGGTACTGCGTTCGGATAATTCTTCCCTTCCATCCTTAACAAGTAGGCCTGGGCCTATGTCGTGCCTCACTCCTGCCCATGACAAGTGCCAATGTACGAGATTTTTTTCGACAAGTCCTCTTTTTACTAGTTGGCACTGGCGTCCGGGGGATTTGTAAAATGTCCACAATGTCCTGATTTCATGTGTTTCCCACATGATCCATACTTCTGCTTTGCGGTTAAGTTATTTTGAGAGATTTATTCGTAGTATTTTAATTTTGACTACGTGATGTACCGATGGACAAATACTGAACCATTTTGCACATTGTTTCTTTGGTAGTATGTATGTCTCTTGTAAAAATCTCTACAAAAACTAAAAATATTTTCATGCTGCCTAAAAAGGGAAAATCCTAAAACTTAGGCCTATAATCAGTTTAAAGTTTTGCCAAACATAGCATCATTTTGCATCTAGGAAATCTAACGCAAAGAAAGTTTCAGAGGGGTGCACAACTACTTTTAGTTTTCCTGTCAAAGGGTAAGGTACTGCCTTAAGTAGGCGGAAATCCATTCAAATATTGCCGCATTTTCGGCTGGGTGCATCCAGTTTAAAACACGTGGGAAGTGCCGTTTCCGGCCATGTGGAGGGGTTTTAGAGCCCAAAATTTTCTTTTACGCTCCGCGCCAACTAATGGTGACGCTCCGCTTAGATTCAAATATTGCCGCATTTTCGGCTGGGTGCATCCAGTTCAAAACACGTGGGAAGTGCCGTTTCCGGCCATGTGGAGGGGTTTTAAAGCCCAAAATTTTCTTGTACGCTCCGCGCCAACTAATGGTGACGTTCCGCTTAGATTCAAACATTGCCGCATTTTCGGCTGGGTGCATCCAGTTTAAAACACGTGGGAAGTGCCGTTTCCGGCCATGTGGAGGGGTTTCAAAGCCCAAAATTTTCTTGTACGCTCCGCGCCAGCCGATGCTGGCGCTCCGCTTAGATTCAAATATAGCCGCATTTGCAATCTACGTCCTTCTGAAGTTTACTATTTTTCTTAAGGGGAGGGGAGATACCGGTTCCCTTTAGTCTCATCCTCCAGGCTACAGATCCGATGTGCCAAGTTTATGGGTCCTAAAAAGTGTATGTATTACCATTTTTCATAGATTGATTTTTCATTCTCATAATTTGAGAAAACGCAGACATGAGATTTGTATTTCAAGGCTGAGTACATCCAGTTAAAACACATGGGAAGCGCCTTTTCCGGCCATCTGGAGAGGTTTTAAAGCCCAAAATTTTCTTGTACGCTCCGCGCCAACCGATGGTGGCGCTCCGCTTAGATAGTCTTGGCGTACCTGACCTTCGGAGGTACCAGGCCCCCCACTTGTTACCTAGCCCCCCCCCCAAAAAAAATCCCATCCTGGCTACGCCACTGCCTCCATGTTGGTGTGTTATAAAACCATAACTAACTAACTAACAAATCTATCGATCATTAGAAACACTACCCTGATAGATGGGAGAGGATAACACGGTCGTGCTAACAGCCCTGGTGATAATTATTTCGGTGCGGGATTAAGTTTTTTTGGTTAATGCTTGTGACTTATGCAGAATATCCAAAAACCGTGATTCAGACGAACTGCATCCTAGCAAAAAGGCTGTATGTAACTCAAAGTTTCAAACGATTCATTTTACAAACAGTGCATACTGTATTTCCCTTAAATGATAACGCGCCAGCAAATAAAAAGTCCAGCTTTCGTTCAGCACTGTATTGTTGTAATCCAATTTTCCATATGAAGCATTTGAGCACATTCAGTGCAAACTTTGCAGACTATTTAGGAATTTTGCGTTTTCATACCCCCTCCTATACATGAGAGGTTGTTCTACAATGCCGAATTGCCACCATCACTCATCAATTTTCTGCCCCAGTCTGAGCTAAATGGTTGATCTAGTCAGGTGTTTTCCTCTCCGAAGCTACAGTACTGCCGTACACTGAACATCGAATGAGAGAACAATAGTTTGCAAGCAAAGACAGTGAAACCCAAAACGCCCGGAATTATTCGGCAATTTAAGTATTGTAGTTTGCACACCACTGCATATATGGACAGCGATCAGAAACAAATCTGGCGGAAGCTCGTAAAATATATCTCAGGCCTACATTTTGATAGGTTTAGAAGAAGGACAGTACATTGAATATTTTCTTGGGGTAATTTATCTTAATGTTGTGTCGAGCACAACATTAAAATAAGCAATATGGCACACACTCTAAAACAAATGAGTTAACTAATTCATATCTCTGATAGAGTGAAAGGCGTGAATTTACTCCAGGATTAGAGTGTTAGGGCCATCTAAGAATAGTGAAATTCACTCCAATCATTCCAAGAAGAGTGAAAGAGTCTGTTTAACGAGACTGCCCCTGCTCCATCAAGCATGAAACCTTGCCTTTTAAAAGTAAATCTTACTCTATTTTGACTTTTTCCCATGCTAAATCTTCTAAAGAATGAATTTTCTCTTCTTTTATTTTTCATTCACTACGAAATGCATCCTAACCCACCACATACATCGCTAAAAATATCAGGCTAAGTTTACAATAGAAGGGAGGGGATGCACACTTCATATCCGCATGACATTAGCCGATATTTCATACGAAAAAAATCCTAACCCACCACATACATGTGAAATATCTGAAATATCGTTTGAGTTTACAATAAAAGAGAGGTGGTACACGATCCATATATAATACGGCATTTCAAAAGTCATTGTAGGTTACCAGTTGGTAATAAAATGAGGGAATATGGAAAAGGATAAACATTGCCGTATTTGGCTACCGGTCTGCATTTTTTAACTGTACTGCTTACCTTATATGAATAATCATTTGTAGGAAAGGAATGTCTCTAGGTTTGAAATAATTAAACTAAACTAATGGGTGAAATTCAGTGTTGAGTTTTCAATCACTTCCATTTACTGCTATGAACTGTTTATAATCTCCATAAAAATTATAATGCATTTCTAAAAACACTAATGATTCCTTTGACCATTGGTTTGATGAACTATGACCAAAGCTTAGGCCAATCCTTGACCTAAACTTTGGGAAACATTTAGTATTTGATCTAGGTCCTATACCTTTATAATACATTAAGTGAATAATTAAATTAAAGACAGTTCCACTTACGTTGTGTTTTGAAGCAATTTCGAGGAGTTGTATTGTAGATCTATGTAGCAATGAACTCTCTCCATTCTTAAATTCAATGTCGCGACTGCACAAATCCTTCACGGTGTCTAAGATATCTTCAACCCGACCACCCTTTTCCAGAATGCATAGTACTGAGAACTTATCGCCTCCTTCGTGTTGTTTCACACATTCAATAATTGTACCAGCAGCGTTGGGTTTCAGACCGCAGGCAAAACGATAGCAATACTGCAGATCCAAAGGGTCCATGTAACGTAGACCTTCCTGTAATTTCCTTGAGTCGTTTATTGCAATTGCGTACTTTGCTAAGTAATGTGCTGCGTACCACTCACAGAATACTTTATGATAAAACCTTACTTCTCGTTGATATTGATCATTGGAAGCACTGTCAGATCGATAGATATCATCAATAACCTCTTCTTCTACTAATATACCAATTCGTATGTACTGATCATAAAACTCCTGTCCGAGTTTCTCAATCAGTTCACGTTTCTTCCAAACGATTTGTTGATCCTTCTTACTTAGCCCCTCAAAAGCGACTTTATCAAGTTCAATATGCTCTTTTTCCAAGATGTAATATCTCTGTACATTAATGTTATCCATTTTGTTTCTCGTGTGACTGTGGAAACACTGTATCATGTACTGAAAAAAACTCGTGACAGTCTGGAATGTCTGTAAGTCTTTGTTTTCATGACTCATGTGAGCAAACATAACAAAGAACAAAGGAACCTGACAGAGATCACCTAGGATTGGGTTTTCCTGTAATCTTTGTTTTATTCTGTCAGCTGCATCTACGTCGTCACCTACTACAGCCTTTCGAATGTACTCATCTCGCGCTCTGTCGTCAAATCCAATTAATCGCAACCGTTTGGTATCTGGTGCATATCGTCTAGGTAAATACCTGGTAGTGATGAATATTTCAAATTGATGAAATACTGGGGTCATTACCATTTTCATAACATCAGACAGGGGAAAAGTGTCTTCATCCGGGTACTCGTCAAATCCGTCAAGTATCACAAGTACGGATTTGCTGTTGTGTAGTATACCTTCAATGTCATCTTCCGTGAGTTGAGACCGCGATGAAAGTAAAAATCGTTTAATCGCGGTGTAGATTGAAGTTATTCCTCCCAACTGTCTCAGTCGAAGTACAATCAGTATTTCCACATTTTTAAGATAAGATTCCTGTACACTGTTACACCAGTCATATGCGTATTGAAGTGTGAGGGTTGATTTTCCATACCCTGGTTCCCCGATCAAGAATTTCCTGTTAGATTGAATACGTGCTTCACGGAAAACAAGGTGGTAGGAACCTAATGTCACCCAGGATTCTGCCAAATATTCAATACCTCCCTCTACAAAGACCCTATCCACACAGTACAGTCGATCTCGTATATACGGCATAGGTTGAATAGCGTCATAAAGTTGCTTGTATCTGGCTTTCAGTTCTCTCAGGAAAATTTGATTATTAGCTGGAAGAATATAAAAACGGAAGGTTACACACATGCGGGAAAATCAATAGGGGCGGTGGGGGGATCAAGGGAACTTGCCCTCCTCCAATATTTTTGAGGGGGGACATCATATTCAATGAATAAAATGAATAAAAATATACGTGGGTGATTCATTTTTTGTAATAATTAGTAGGATAAACTACACAATTTGCGATTGATGTGAAAGGATGCCTTCTACTTTCGGGAGACTTTTCTTCTTTAATTACAAATTTGGTAAGAAAATTGTTTCGAAACGGAATAGCAGTTCCCTCAGAATAATTTTTTAAACATTGAAACTGGGTTTGCAGCTACACAAGGAGGATCTAAAGACTTTGTCAGGGGCTTGGTACAAGTTAGATGGGAAAATTAGAATTTGGAATTGAGTAGTATGAAAACTGGAGATTTTCTTCCATTTCCTCAAGATAACCCAAGGATTATCAGTATTAAACCCCATTTTCTTCTGCTTCTTTCCGGAAATTGTTTCGAAAAACCGCCACCCTTGACAAAGTTTCTGGCTGCTGGATCCTTGAGGGGACAAAGCTGTCGTTTCTTGTCGTGTGTATCCTTTCATAACCTTTTGGTGAATCCACCTGAAATTACTACGATAGCAACCCTTGTAAAACCCCCATTCGAAGTTGAATCACTTAATTAGCACTAACTTATCGAGTAAAAGTTCATAGTGGATTTTCGTGCACTCCATCACCCTTTGGGGCTTCATGTAGCAGCCTCCTTGGCTATACAGACTAACACTTCTAACGTTATGTCTGGGAGACTTGTTTTTTTACTCGTACTCGGGCCAACAATTTATCTCGAAACTTACCTTTTCCCTTCATCGGGGAGAAAAATAAAAAGTTCAAAGTAAAAACACCATGACACTAACCATCTGTATTGAAGTCTTGCTGCACCAATTGATTTTCGACCCAACCTTCCATGTTTTTTTGCGAAAGGGGTGGAAAAGCTCAGATGGAGAGAAAGATGTTCACGGGCTTAGACCGCATCGACACACCATGAGCCACATCGACACGGCGGAGATGTCTTTGACAAGCTTAAGATATTAAGTGGTTCTCACAAATCGCATTGCACCCAGAAATGAAGATTCGAGTTTCGACGACCATTGTAAACCGTCCCTATCTTAAAACATGCAGCCAAATGGGTCCACAGAACCGCTGTGAGATGAAATCATCCTTAACAAACTACAAATTTATTACAACCGTACATGAAGTAGCCTACCGCTTAAGATGATCCATTGGGTGAAATATTTTATGGAAGTATTCCTCAAAGGTGAGAACAACTTAATTAGACTTCATTCCGAAATGATACTTATGTTCTCCAATATAATATAATATAATGTAATATAATATAATATAATACATACCCATACTGATATCGTAACGATCGCCCCAAGTAAAAGTTTAGTGAAATGTACTGTCAATTCACGAAGGTACTGGTTTACATTACTTCATTGCCAACACCTCGCCTTGTAACATAGTAATGCATTTACTGTTTTATACTGTATGTTTCGTCCCCTACAATACGCGTTTTGTGCATTGCTAGACTCATAAGCTCACGAATCTAAAGGTCGGCAGGATTAGGGGTAAATAATTTATTCAATCGAAATATTACAAAGAAAACACATATCACATGATTTAGCTTTAAGTGTAATACCAACAATTAGTCGGTCTAAAGTTCTCACTTTTATGTATGTGTACTGTTGCAGTGTTCTTCCTGTAAGCATATCTATGCAAAATAAGTAGAAGCGGTACCTGACATTTAAAGTTTAGGTTGGGCAGGTTCACTTTTCACTCGAGGCAAAGTGAGTTGTTTGTATGTCAGGAAAAGTAAATAAAGGTAAACTGAATATCTGCGATAAAGCCAATCGCTAGAAAAATCAAACGGTGTGACGGTGTGGAATTGGAAGGAAAAATTATTTGCTTGGATACTTAGATTAAGTTCAGTTTTTACCTGTTGGCTTATTTCCAATTTTGGATCACTGGTATGTTTTCCCTACTTGATTGCTTACATTGAACGTTACGCACAATACGAGAAGCTTCCACTCAATCTTACTTGGAGAAGCTGAAATGCACGGTACACTTCCAATACCACGCCTGACTCTGCTTTGAATACTGATCCACGAACAAATTTTTAAAAAGTATTGATCAGGCAAGACTTATCTACGAAGCTCTATTTAGGACACGGTAAAAAAAAAATGTTTCGTACGTACGTAATAGTATCACGTACGATTTTTTCGACTAGGATTAGGGGTGGGGGTGGATTGAGGGATGTTTTAACCGCGGTCCTGGGAAGCAGTCTAAGGAGAGTGGTGTTCACCCTTTGGTAAAATTTTGAATGTTTTTTCATTCCATGACGCAGATTAGGGAAGTATTTTGCACATTTAAGGATCTACTTTTGCTCTTTTCAGTTTTCCGACGATCGCTCCCGTTATACATGTATGCCGACAAGAAGACCCACTTCTTTCTCGTTTCTCTCGTTCAATAAAAACGCAGGGAATGGGCAAGTTAATGAATAATTAGCTAGACTACATATTTGTTTCATAAATTATATAGGTCAAACACCTGTTATCTACACAACTGTCATTTGTGAAATGGCAACCTGAAAAATGTGAAGCAACGCATTATTGTCACTGACAATGGTCAGAGCTTGTGGTCAGATGCGCCCCAGTTGATAACAACAGCATCTGCACTCTAAAAACTGTTGGGTAAAAAGCGTTGGGCAAAATACAAAATGTTCAACATGGGCAAATTATTGCTCAACCAAATGGGTAAACAACTGTACCCATATTTTTGGGCAAATTAAGGTTGGGTAAAATCCAGGTGTTGGTAAAAGGTCTTGGGCAAGTTTTAAAGTACCCAACAGTTGGGTAAAATGTAATTGACCAATAAGATGATTAGCTAAAGATCAGTTAAGTTTTACGGATAATTATTGCAATATAAGTGGTTAATTATAAGATCTCATGGTTGAATAAGGTTGTACTTGGTAAATAACAAGCTAACGGTAGAATAGCAGTAAAAATCTGGACAAAAGAACTTAAAGAGCAATGGTCGCATAGAAAAAAATTCCACTGCTACGTAATCAATGGGAGAAGAAATACAAAGTTCACGATTGAGTTTGTTACTTTAAACTACACACTTCGCTGCTTACTTACTAAGTGCATCGTCGCTGGTGACCTCAACCACTCTTGGAGGACAAACGGTGTATGTGTTAGGGTACTTTGTTAAATCTCCGTCTTATCCAAATCATGTAATTATATATCAGGTTATATTGAAATCCAAACAAGCACCCAACAGTGCAGTTGTTGGACAAACGTGTTGGTACAAATTTTAACCATTTGTTTGGCAAAATTGGTTTGGTGAAATAGTTGGGTAATTTCTTTTGCCCAACTAATGAGTAAAACACTTAACAGACAGAGTGAGGCTTTTTTACCCAATTCCGGTTAGGAGGCATATGGAACCGACGGTTGGGTAATATTTTGCCCAGGTTGGGTAATCATTCTTTAGAGTGTGCTATAGACGAATCTATAGCTTGTTTCTTCCCAAAGTAACAAGAAAGAACATTTAGGTTAAACCTTTTTTTCTCCTATTATGAATGGATAAAAATAGGTCTACGGAATTTTCAAATAAACTAAAATTTAAAACAAGTTTTGCAAGGGTTGGCGCACATTATCTTGACTATCCAGAGGATTCACGCGTTTACATAGAACCGAACCGAACTGCTCAACTCGTTTTGTAGTGTCAACTGGAAATGTGCATTTTATCCTTAGCGAATACAGGGTGTCTTATTTGACAATGACTATTGTACACTTTGCCATTCTTTACGGTGTACCAGGTAGCCGTAACAGCTCCCTGGATGTACGTGCTAAAAACAGAATGATGAGTCCAATGACCATCCAAACGAGTTTTTTCTCCAGTGCATTTAGCTAACCCCCCCCCCTTGGGCAGTTAGTACTCGACATGATACTCTACATTCCTCCAGTTTTATTTTAGGTGAAACTGGCGCAGGAAAGTAGTCTGTGGCTGCACATTCTGTAAATTCAATGATGATTAATACCTCTGTCCCAAGAAATGGTCATGTGTCGTTTATACTTCTGCCTTGAGTTGCTTGCTTCATCACGAGTTCTCATCAAAGTTTACCATAACTGTTATATCCAAAAAGTAAGTTACAAAGCGTATAGACAAAGACACCAATTTGTCAATCTCCTACCTTCACACTTCTGACTTTTGAAATGAGGAAAACAGCAATAGAAGGTGCTTAACCCTTACAAAAGAGTTGTCCAAATTCCTTGGGTTCACCCAAGGCGTTTCTTTGGTATTCTTGGGCAGATTCTGCCCAAGAAATAGACCATGTCAGTGACACCCTTGTCACTGGCATGCCCGTCCTACGTACCAAGAATCACCCACGTCTGACAAGTACTGTGACATGGGTATTTATACCAGTGGCTTGAGTTGTATTTTCTTGGGTTTACCCATGTCCACAGTTAGAAATACTAAGTTAGCTACCGGTCTGAGATTTAATCTCATGTCTGGCATGGTCTGGTGAGTTATAAATGACAATAGTAAAACTGATTTGACTTGGGTACAACCCATGTCACTACTCCTTGCATTGAATTTGTCTACACTCTTGGGTTTTCTTTCCCTGCCATTGTCTGACATGGTGTAAGACTTCATCAATAGACCGGACATGGTTTAACCAAAGAACCACCCCTGTCAGACATGTGTGGTACTGTCTTAGGTCAATCCTATGATGACAAGCTTTTTGGCTACAAGACAAAAGAATGACATGGTCTGACCCATGTCACAGGGTTGTAAACTATGCCTTAACCAGGACCATACTTGGCGACAAGAGGGTATTTCGAACATCTTTTTTGTAAAGGGAATTGAGAAAAAATCTGTTACGTAAATTCTGCGCAATGCAAATTGCAGCTATCGTTTTTCTTTGTTCTCTAATTGATATTTTTCCCAACTGCTTTTGCAACTCTTGCCAAAATGACATCAATTTCATACTGCTGCATGTAGTACTTAACGAGAAAAAAATGAACATGCTTTGCAAGAAAATCGTTTCTTACAAGCTGAAATACAAAATAATAATAATAATAAGAAGAATGATGACGATGACGATGACGATGACGATTTAATGAACTATAGACCACCGAATATAAAATAATCATCATAAAACTTTCATCAGCATTTCCTCAAGTTCAGCTTGGGCAACAAACAATGTTTTTGTTGTCTTTGGGGAGCGGTATTACTGCCCTTGTAAACGTTCCTGAATCCCTTTCCCCTTTCTAAAAGTTTATTTTTCTTGTACTCACTTAGTTTTACCACAACGAAAAAAGTAAGATTTAACCAAGCAACTATTCACTGCAGCTGAATATTTACATAGTTGTCATTTTCTCGAAAAAGTTTTTTTTAAAAAGCACGCACATACCCTAGAAATACCGTCATTTTACCTGACGTAATAAACGCTTCTACATTTGATTAGACAATGCTGTCCTTCATAAACGATAGGCTTTGACACTACATGTAACTCAATACACGAAACTTTGTACTTCTATCCAAAGAAATCTGTTATCAACAGAAAAGTACGGTACCTTTAAAGATGGGTTTTAGGTTATATCAAGTTTTGATGTGTTAGGAAGGTACTTATTGCAAGCACTTTGGTTAAAATTTGCATTGAAAACCGATGTGTGATTCTCGAGATATGTGCAAGTAAAGTTGTTCAATTTTCAACAAAGAGTGAATCAAGCTTGAATCAAGCATATATGACATCATACCCCAACAACAATGGACAGTCTTTTGTTCTTCTTGAAAAATTTACAGTCTATCTTCTCCTCAATAGTCCCATGTTATCAAAATGTGATTGCATAAGTGGCACGAGAATTTTTCAAAAATTGCAATCCTCATGTACGTAACTAATCCTATTAACATCAAGGTCAAGAAACAGTCTGAAAAGACAAAAGGAAACAAAGCATTCCTTGTCAATGTGAGGAAGTGATATAATCTCTGCTGCTCTCAATCTCACTTTGAAATACAAATTTAGTAACTTAACTTACTTATATGTCGAGAAATACTGTAACTGTAGTTTATCTTCCTGTTTTATTTTCTTTTTCATTTTTATAAAGATTTATCACCGTGTTAAGCACACTGTATTTTCAATATTATTTGCACAAAATCTGAGCTGGTCATAGCCTATTAGTCAAAGAAAAAAAAGAAAACGGATATTTGCTGCTCAAGAAAACAATAAACCGCAATGGTGTAAGTTTCGTTTTTCTCAAGGGGCTTTTGCATGGTTGTAAACACCACGAGAATACATCCTCACTGTCGAAAGCTAACTGCACACTTAATCTTATCCATTGTGTTTTTCATTTCATTTCATTTCATTTATTTATTTTTGGTTAAACACAACGCAAGATTGAAAACAAGTATCACAAAGTAAATAAGTAAAAAAGAGTGTGCAACGAAGTGCACTTAGAAACCCTTTAGGGCTTGTCGGGAAGTGACACTCCCTTAAAAAAAAAAAAAAGAAAGAAAGAAAACGTGAAGATAGAAGATAAGACTAGGGAAAAAAAGAGAAAAATCATATTAGACACAAAACCCACTATCCCACCTCATCCGTCCTAGAGCCCAACCACCACCCAACCTTCGGGCTTAACAAAGAAGCTAAATAGGCAGGAATACAGTATAGTAAACAAATTCATGGGCTTAATACAAGCTTATATAGAAACTTTGAAGATTTTTCCTAAAAGAAGCTAAGGAAGGCTTTGTCTTAACAGTTGACGGTAGGTGATTCCAAAGAGTGGTGGCACGGTAATGCAGACTGTTCTTGTACAAATTGTTGTGATGCTTCCTTGTATGTAGATGATCAGCTAGTCTTGTGTTATGTGAATGTATGGAGGAGTTGTGTGTAAATTGTTTTTAGTGAGCTTGGAAGCATTTCATGTAGAGAACGGTAGACAACACTGGCTGCATGTAGTTTGAATAGGTCAGTAAGTTTAAGTAAATTCATGGATTTGAATAAATTGTTTGTATGATCTTTCGAATTGGAACAGGTGATATGTCTGATTGCTCTTTTCTGTAGAACACCTAACTGATTTAATAAATACTTGCTTGATCCAGACCAAATAATGCAACAGTAAGTGAGATGTGGGAGTACAAGTGTTTGATAAAGGGACCTGTGAATGCTTCTAGGGAGTGTATGTTTCAGTTTTGAAAGGATGTCTACACTTTTTGCAACAAGAGTAGGAATATACTTAATCTGATCATGCCAAGTAAGTTTAAAATCTATGAAAACACCTGAAAATTTAACACAATCTACCTTTTGTAGCAATTTACTATTAATATCAATATTAAAGTTTACCATATCATCATTTTCATTGAAAACAATAAAATTCGTCTTATCTAAGTTTAGGGAAAGTTTGTTTGTGGCAAACCAATCACTGTATGCAGCTAGATCACTTCTAATGGTTTGTTGCAGACGTTCAACACTATTATCATAAAAGAAAATATTTGTATCATCAGGAAAAAACACAATGGATGAATTATAAGAAATTTTACTTACATCATTCATATAAATGATAAAAAGAAGCGGTCCTAGAATTGACCCTTGAGGGACACCACAGTGAATGTTATTTACATCAGAGTTTATTCTTTGAAAAGAGATAAAATGTTTTCTGTTGTTAAGATAGCTAGTAAATCAAGAAAGAAAAGTTCCCCGAATACCGCAGTGAAATAATTTTTGACAGAGTATGGTATGATCAATGTTGTCGAACGCTTTAGATAAATCAAGAAATACACCTACAGCAATTTGGTTGTTGTTTATGGCCTGTGTTAAATTATCGACGGCATCAGCAAGGGCCATGTCAGTGGAGAGACCAGGTCGAAAGCCATATTGACCATTGAAAAGAATCTTATGTTTTTCCAAAAAATTAGAGAGACTACAATAAACAATGCGTTCACTTCTTAGAAAAACAGGGCAGAATAGAAATAGGTCTATAGTTAACAAAACACCTTTTTTAAAAATTGGGACAACTTTTGCGACTTTCAAATTATCAGGAACAATACCAGTTGATAGGGACAAGTTAAAAACATAAGTAAGGGGTTTACAAATAAAACAGATAACTCGAGTAACCACGAAAGGCCTAATTTTATCAAACCCAGCCGACATGCCTGGCTTTAGGCAGGATTTTGAAATACTTATTAATTTTTTTTTAATGGTATAGTATAATATAGTATAGTTTATTCTCTTTTCATCCTCCGAAGAGATATCAGAGGCATTAACAATGACATTAACAGGATTAATTACACTTTACAAGAACAACAAAACAAACAAACAAAAAGGGAGGAAATAAGAAAAAAAATAAAATAAAGTAAAAAATATATGAAAAGAAAAAAAATTCTAATGAATTCCTGCCCCAACCTAAGACTTAAACGCTATTCTTAACTTTCCCGAAAACAAACTCAACTTCACTAGTTTCTTCTTACTTTTACTTTGAAATAAATGCTCCATTTTTAATGTATTTGGATTCCTCCTAAAATAACATTTTATATACAACTTTCTGACATCTGTAAATGCATCACACTCAAATAATTAGTGAAACTCACCCCCGATAACCCCCTAACACATAAGGTACCAATTCTATCATGTAAGACTATATTTTCGAATCTCCCTGTTACTGTCGGAATTTTGCTATTACCACAACGAAGTTTACATAAATTAATCCGTTCCCGCATATTAAGTACTTCCAAGTATTTCTCCAGTTCTAGTTTTTCCTTAAAAATTCTATAAATTAAACATTGACTATTTGTATTTACTTCGGACAACCATTCTTGCTCATAAATGTCACCAACCCTCTGCGTCATTACACTTTTAATATATGAAACAAGGAATAATGTACTACTTGAGTAAAAACTTTCACGATTCATAATGGAGGCATCCCATATATATGATAGGCCGTTATTATTGAAAACTGAGTGAACTTTAAGAATCCATGGAAATGAATTAATTTTTCTATCATGTAAAGTTCTTAAAAGCCTATACATCATAGATGAAAGTTTATGTGCAGAGCCATTAACCAGTCTATCCCAAAAGGCCACCATTCTAACATCAACCGTATTAATTAACTTATGTCTTCCTAGTTCCCCATTAACCATACAATTGTGAGTATACTTGTTCACTCTGCGAATATTTTTTAAAAACTTCAGTTGAAATGACTCCATTATTTTTAAATCTTCAAAACCCCATATCTCACACCCATAGAGTAAAACATGTAAAACTAATTGATCAAACAATTGCAGTTGTAAATCAATAGGTAGTTGGAGATTACGAGACTTAGTAAGGAGACTATATAATGCCCTTTGAGCCTGGTTTACTTGCAACTCTTTGCCCTTATTTAACTTATTTTAAAGTTAAATTGAACACCTAAGTAAGAATAGCCTTCGGCGACTTCAAGCACTTTATCACCCAAATTAAAAAACAGTAATGTAATTCCGTGTAGTGTTGTGTAATGAGGTTGTTAGATGAAGTAAAGTTTGATGAGGTAAAACACACAGGTCATCCATACTTGAGTCATGGATAGTTTAGAGAAACCATATGAATACGGAAAAGAACGGTTAGAGGTCGTACCGCTGGTAGTTTTTATATTTTTTTTTTCTATTATGATGCACCAGCAGTATAACGTTAAGAGAAAACATAATTATTAGGTGACTAATGGTTAGGGCATGATAGGTTTTCGATCCTTAAAAAATAAAATAATGAGAAGCCTAGAGTGCTACAATTCTCAATCTTTAATTCAGGGACGTAGAAGAGGTTTCTCCCCCGACCAATAGCACGATAACATTGTTTAAATCTTATAGGCAGACGGTCACCATCCCAAGTATATATTTTTGGTTGGCAGAAAGTAAAATTCTTAATTACCGAATACCCTTCAGTTGGGAAGCATACCACACATTTGTGACCGTTACTGCGCAGTCTTTACATCCTCAGCACTTGCGGTGAAATGCATTCTAGGAGACCGTACTTGAGCTAGCGTACGCAGAGCAAAAACGGACACTCGTTTAAAATGTAAATAATTCTTACTCAGGGTCTTCCGTAATTGGAAATTTTTTGGCAATTGAAGAAAAATAGAAACGGAAACTCGTTACAGTAGATAGTGATTGCCAGCAAGTGAATTTGGCTAGTGTCTTCGGCATAAGCTTTTTGAGAAAACCGAAAGAAAGAGAGCTCACTTGACAAATTTAAATTTAAAGCTGCACATTTTCCGTCTTCAAGAAAAGTGTATGTTGAAATATCATTTGTAAGAGAGGGAACAAATGATATTTCCAAAATAAAGTGGTACCTTCCTTGTTATCCTTTCATCTTCACTAAAAATACTGTAAAGAACACTGTCTTCGTCCTGAATATTTATTCATTACATGTGTGCATACTTTCGCATCACTTACGTAAGTTCACGCCCAATGCATGGCATTGTGTTGGATCTAGTATCGCAGTGCTGCAATATATTAGGTACCATCATGCATTGCGTTTCCAGATGTTTTACTGCTGGATTCGTAGCTTAAACAAAGCGGGATTGACCGTCTTCGAAAAATTGGAAAAATTCATTAACGAACCTATGTGGGTAAGTAAGTGCACAGAGGAACTCACTTTATAAGGTGGACTCCCGGTGTTCTGGCTGATTACATGTTATTGTCTTGTGTGCCTCTCAAAATTTAGGAACTAGAAAAAGTGGCATCAGTGAGGGACGGTTGCTGGATGCCATCGACTATGTCTTAGCTGTATTAAATATATAAGGTCAGCGAAAACATACGGGGTACTAAACAGACATCGGTCTGTGGTATGTAGTCCTTTTGGACATGTAGTTAGGGACACAATCTTAAATATCTAGTGTTTAGAAAGCAAACGTGTTTTAAAGCGAAATTTTTGGGAATCACATTTGCGCGTGTTCAGCAACCTAACATATTTTCAAAGTGTTGGCAAAAGTGTGTAGAAATGTATTTAATTGACAAAAACCTTATAAGAGTGTAGATATGTTGATTCCGAGTAAATTAATAAACCTTCCATACTTTGAGATATGTTCCCCAGCAGATATGATTTTGACTTTTGCTGTAACTGTTATTAAGGAAATAAGGAAAATATACGTTAATTATAGGCTTCAACTTTTGCAATTGCAGCATCAGGACAATTTGACATCAAATGGTCCTTGTAACAGATTAACTTTTGAAGAAAACTTTTGAAAAAGATAACAGTTAAAAGGAAATTCACCTTAAGGTCAGAGGTTAAAAAACATGCCACACAGTTCGACTGTTGGCGTAACAAGAAATTTGCTAAATGGTTTGGAAAATTAATGCAGCATGAGGCTTGTGGGAGAGTCGAAGAGACTTACTTCTCGGAACCATGGCGTCAGTAAGGCAAGCCTGGGTAAATTCCATGGGAATCACGTGGTCACGTTGCTAAATGTGAGTCTGGCACCCACAGTACAGTGGTAATTCGAAAACCATTTGGAATGTTAAACAAATAAACCGCTTGTTTCTTATCCAAGAAATATGTTTCCTTCTCTAATTTTATTGTTCACGAAACAACTTGTTTAAGCGGAAATACGAGATTGTAATAAAGAAATACTAAAACCTCAAAAATTCGTGATAGCACGAGAGCCAGATATCTGAAGCTGAAAACTGTTTAAAAGGTTCTATCATACTTTGAAGGACAGTCTTAGCTTCTTTTGGGAGTAATCTTTGTCCAAAGTGCAGCTGTTTAATTCGGTTTGCCAAATGAAATTCGACTTCTTTCCCTTTTCTTTTTCTTCTTTAATGAACCCATCAGTCAGAAGCACGAACCAAAGAAAGCATGTTGGTTTATTATAATTCCTGAATAAACAACTATTTGTGCCATGCGTAAATGCCCGACTGAAAGTAAAATGAGTACACGTACGTAAACAATGCATAAAATTCGTTTGCATCTTCGACGAGTGGCCTATACACAAACAACCTAGGACTATAATCAGGTTAGTGCCAGGCTCATGCAGGAATGACTTTAAAATCTAACGTCCACGATTAAGCAAACTTTGTAAGGCAACATGATATTATGTAATGTTGTGATTTGCGAAAATGTGACAGACGATTGCGACCAAACAGTCCACACCAATGGGCAGTGACGGATCCAGGAATTTGCAGTGGGGGGGGGGGGGGTCTACATGTGGATGGGGCACCAAATGTGCACTGAGCGAAGCGCCACCATATGTATGGCTGTTGTTTAGTCTCTGATGCCTATTAGAACACAGGAAATGGGAACTGGGGGTGGTAGGTAAGCATCCAAATTTCATCATATTTTTAAGTGTGATTACCACTCTACCATCGGCGTAATTTGCAGCGTGCGGAGCGCGCATGAATTGTCGCCCTTTCCAAATATTTGAAAATATGGATCTTGTATTGCAGAAAGGTTTGGATGCTGGGTTTTCTGCAAGGAAATTTGAACAGTTGGGAGATTACTGAAGAAATCGCCTTTTTTATCAGCAAATCTGAGGTTGGGCGGCGACCAAAGATCGTTGTTGCTACATAATGTTATCCAACGCCTACGTGATGAGGCTCTCCGACGAATTTTTTTAGCTTATATTGAAAAAATATGGAATTTTATGAAAGGAAATTTTTGAAAATAGCACTGCATATAGTTAACGGTGTCACTAGGTGATCTGGTGTCACAAGTGTAGCAAATTTCCGATTTAGTCACTTCCAGAGTTTCGAAAAGTTTACCAAAGTGAAGGTATGAGCGAGCACTTCTGCCAAGGAATTGCAATTTGCGGCGCGGCGCGGAAAATTTTGTTTTCTTTAGTAAAAAAAGAGGAATATGGAGCTGTTATTAGAGAAAATTAATTGGGAATATCATGAGTTGTCAAAACCACACAGTAGACTGGTCTCACAATGGGCTCCATTTTCAGAGCCCCCTGCCCCGCCTGGGTGTCAAAGAAAAGGGGGTCGAGATGCAACATGTTGCTAAATGTTTCAATATTTTGAGCCACTGTGAATCTCCCAAGTTTTTAAAACATGGTCTTGAAAGTGTGGGTAATCGTTACTTCAACGGACTATACGGTCAATGTGAATTTAATACTGGGTGTACTCTATTTCCGTTACACGGTTTTAGGCTATGTCATGTATAAACTGTACGTAGTGTCATGTAGTATGATGCATGTTCAATGACCTTCCACAGGAACGCCATCTTGTTGTTTAAGAGCAAATCTCCCTTCCTTTTTTCCTATATTCCCATGGCCCTTCCTGTTTCCAGCCACGTGATACAGGTGAACGTGACAAATACCTCTCCCTAGTTCCACTTGTATGCTGTTTCCCATATTTTCAAGGTGTGTCCAATTTCACCCTCTACAGCCTCCTCATTGGTCATTTTGAGATCAGCACATTCCTTGATATTTATTTAATTTGGTGCGTCACAACTTTTAACTAATCAGGGGACTGCATGTGTTCCGATCTCCCCGAGACATGAAAGCTCCGACGGAGCTTGTTTTGCAAGTTTTGGTCACACTCACACACTGTGGCAACAGACCTCAGACGACGAACAGCTGAGTCAATCTGTATATAGTTAAATTTTAATAATTCTTTTTTTCTTGCCGTGTGTTAATCGAACGGAATAAAACCGCCAATCATCTTGAATCAGAACTGAATCTTCTTCTCATCTATTTATTCATAACTTAACTCGTATCGCATATACACTCTGCAACATCCCCGTACAAGTCTTCGTATCAACGATTTGCTCATTATCCGACAGTAGTCGTAGCCCCACGTATTGACATAAACACACATGCGATGTCACAAACAGCGTTACCAACGGCCGATGGTGGAAAACGCTAGATTTAGCATTCGTCATTACGCAATACCTAAACAAAACGAGAATTTACCAAATGATACGGAAGATAGATACTTTATAATTTACATTTTTCATTTTATTAAAGAATATGACACAAAAATACGGTAATCAGATAATGTAACAACTATCACTGTATTTTTAAAAAAGTAATTTGGCCCAGGCTACAATTAGCTTGGCTATCTATACAATTTCTACCATCCCGGTTGGGGCTATGCATAACCCCACCCCCTCCCCTCTGGATCCGCCACTGCCAATGGGGTTTCTACATTACTTCCTCAAATTTCATCCTAAGTTTTCTTTACATTTTGGAACCAGCTGTTTTTAGCGTTCAAGTTATCATAGCCTTTTGAAAAAGTCACATCTCAAGTATTTCTTATTGACATTTTTAAAGAGGTGCTTCGGAAAACTTAATTCTGTTAGTCTACTTAGCTCGATCAAGCAAAACACACAATTGTAGTGTAAAATCTACTTTTAAAGGTGAAGTTCACGCAAAAAAAATAATTTTCATATGTGAAAGAAGAACCAAATGTACTTATTGTGGTGAATTTCCATTCAAAAAGGACATGGGTTCCTTGAGATATTAGCAAATGAAGTTACTAAATTTGTGTTCAAAAGTGATATTAAGGGCAGCAGAGATTACATCACTTGCTCTCATTGACAAGGAATGCATTGTTTACATTTGTATTTTCAGATTTTCAGACAGTTGTGGTGACCTTTAAGTTATTAAGAATAGGACCTTCCCATGGGGACTGCAAAGTTGGAAAAACTTTTCATGCCACTTATGCAATCATATTCAGACATTTTGTTATGGGACTGTTGAGAAAAAATTAGGCTGTAAAGTTAAAAGAAAAACAAAAGACTGTCCATTGGTATGGGGATTTAGAGCCATATGTGCTTGCTTCAAGTTCCCTGTTTGTTACAATGTGACACCTTTCCTTTCTCATAACTTGAGAACCACACATCATATTTCAATGCAAATTTCACCAAAATTCTCAGAATAAGTACCTCTCTAACATATCAAAGTTTGATATTACCTTAAACCCTTCTTTCAAAGTCTTTGGCACAACTCGACCTGGGAGTGCAGGGAACTCGAACTTCCCGCGATAGAAATGGATGTACGGTCTGCCACTAGACCCAACACGCGGCGGTGCGTGCTAGACAACCCGATCACGTCCGCCCGGTAGACAAACTCATAGCCCTTCTTTCAGTCTTTCTAAAATTTCATCTTCCGGGGTGATAAATTAAAGGGTTTACAGTTACGGCTCGACCTCCAGTTTAAGAGGGTTGGGATGATTAAGACTATGGCAGCATGTAGACGACTCGAAAATGTTCAAACTACTGCGGTACTGTTTCAGATAGAAAAGGAAAGACAACCGACGAACATACGGACGAGTCAGGCTGTTAATAGGGAGCTTTCGATTTTCACGTTCACCAAGTCGACTGCTACGAGATTACGTCAATTTTAGCCTCTGCGCATGCTTCACGTCGTCTCCCTGGTCCACTAGCCAAATTGAGATCGTGTCCACCGCGGTTTTGACGTTCGTCCCAAACTGCAACAAACATTCGCATGTGTGACGTTACAAAATTTCTGAAAATGGATTAAGAGACAAGGAAACATGCTAGTTTCCCTTCTCGTGATCTGCTTGTACTTTGGGGAGGGAAGAAGAAGGGGTGGACTGGTACTGTAACGAAGTTAGACATAAGTTAACTTTTTTGTAACTTTTGTAATTACTGTTTACTTAAAAATATTTACCTTGGTTTAATGCTTTCTGGGAAGTGTGTTCTAGACAAATCCTCATGGGTTTTTTAACACACTTCCCTTTTCACGACTTTTTCTTATTTGATGCAATTGATCTTTCTCACATGTAGGACATGTTGTTGTGGAAATGAAACAATAAGTGAAATGAAATGAAAATGAAATATGGTCACTTTTTATCTAAAATGTATTTGAGACTGATGTTTCATTGAGGAATGAGCTTTATCTTGGACGTTTTCTTGCAACTTTAACAGGCGGAGACTCGAAGTTGAAATATGCTGTGTTCTCTATGAAAACATACCAACAATTTGACTGGCGTTCATGTAGTAGACATGCATTTACATCGTTGAAGAAATGTAGAAAATTTAGACAAGGCTAGGCTGTAAATTCGCCATTTTAATATGACTCGTTCCGTCGACCCTTGCACTGGGAAATCGAAACAGGCTTTAACAGTTGACGTACCAAAGCAGTGGACGCGTTCAAGAAGGCCAGCTGTTTGACTAGAATGAAGTCCACGTTCACTCAATCGAAAGCTCGGTAATCTACGAGGTTCCATGTTACTTATTTGTGCCCATGTGAACACGTCATGATAAATACTCGAAGTGCATTTACAACTTAATCTCTCCAACTTGCGGTATATTTTCTTGGACCTTATACTCCTGCTAATACATTGTAAGTGTAGGGAACCTAGTAACACTTGTTACGAGACGACATCAACCAGATTGGATCCACGGACGAGCAAGTGGAGAGTTCTAGAAAGTGCTAGCATCGGTGTTGTCTGATTCTCGAGCATATTCAACGGGTAACCCCGGAGAACATTCGCACAGTTTACTGGAAACTACTGTATGATGTAATGGCCTAATAATAGCCAACTTGTGGTTATGGGTTACCGAGCCCAGAACGTTCGCTGTTTGTTTTGTACGAGATCAAACAAGACGTTTCCATAAGAGTGAGTTCCAGACTTTTCTGGAAGAACTACCAGATATATAAAAGGTCATGCTAGCAGTGTGACAGAAAAGGAGAACAGAAGATACACAGATAATACAGAGACCAGACCCCTGCTTCACCGCTTAACGCTGCAATTGTGTCGCCATTTACCGATCACTATAGTCTTCATCCTGCCTTCGCAGAACCGAGTCCTACGCTGTGCTGCTGTACAATCGACGCTAACAACACTACCCCTTGGACAAAGAGTGATACCTTAAGCCGTAAAGGATTGTGAGTAGATTTAAGAGTAATCGTTGTAAATTTAAGAAAGTAAGAGGTAAATAATAATTAAGTTGTTGATTTTAATCTCGCTCTTCTGTGATCTTTCGCTGTTGTTGGTTTGAATTGCGACCAAGCCGTAACAGAATTGGTGGCCTAACATCCGGGAAAGAATTATACTACCAGGTAGAAAATTCGAGAAATTTCGTTGTAATTTGCAACTGTATTGTCCAGACTTCTAAGTTGTTTGTGAGTGTTTGACATAACCTCAAAATGCCATTCGATTTAGATAAATTCGTGGCTAGCCCCTCAATTGAGGAGCTTAACTCACTAAAAAAGTCTGAGATTGTAAAAGTCGCAAAACACTATGGCATTGAATTTCAGCCATTAATGCGGAAGGACGAGATTAAGAGATACATTGTAGAATATCTGGTAGATGAAAGTATTCTGCCAATTACAGTGCTTGAGACAATCATGACCGTGCCAACTGACAATGCATTTGAATTGAGAAAGCTTGAATTGGAAAAAGAAGTTAGATTGAAAGAATTGGAAATGCAAAGGGAAAGAGAGAAAGAGGCTAGAGAGCATGAATTTAGGTTGAAACAACTGGAGTTAGGGGTCATAAAAGGCCCAGAACCTAAAATAGGCACAGATACTGGACGATTTGATGTCTCTAAGCACGTAAAATTTGTGCCCAAATTTCAGGAGGATAATGTGGAGAAATTTTTCAACCACTTTGAAAAACTGGGTGAACAATTAAAGTGGCCCAGAGATAAATGGTCCATACTCATTCAGAGTAATTTTACTGGCAAGGCCCAGGAAGTGTATTCCGCTCTGTCAATAGAGGACAGCATGGATTACGATAAAGTTAAGAAGGCCATATTACAAGCCTATGAGTTAGTACCCGAGGCTTATCGCCAAAAATTTAGAAAATATCGTAAGGCGGATACACAAACATATGTAGAGTTTGCCTATCAAAAGGAAAGGCATTTCGATAGATGGTGTGATTCTAAAAAGGTCTCCACGTTTGAAGCCTTGCGACAACTGATGCTGGTCGAGGAATTTAAACGGTGTGTGAGTGATGACATAAAGACTCACCTTGAAGAACAAAAGGCAGACAAATTGAAAGAAGTGGCAAATTTGGCTGATCAGTATGCACTTACCCATAAGTTTGGTAAAGTAGGTCAGACTCAAAACAAGAGTCAGTTTAATAGGCCAAATAAAAAATATGGCAATGGCACCAGTGGTGACACAGCAGGTAAAATTAGTGGATCTCAGTCTGGTTCTCTCTCTCCAACAAATTCTGGTAAAAAACAACCAGATTCTAGTCGTCAAAAGAACGACCAGGTCAGCTCAAATAAAGCTGCCTTTAAAGACATAGTTTGTGGTTTCTGTCACAAAAAGGGCCACTTAATGGCAAATTGCTTTCAATTGGCAAAATTAAAGGAGACTGAAACAGCTCCAAATGCCTTAGCCAATGCAGAAAATTCTCCAGAGGTAGTCGTGACTTTACGGCCTAATTCTAATGACCAAATTAAGGAAGAATACCTTCCATTCGTGTCTGAGGGTTTTATTTCCCTAGATGGGGATTCAGCTCATCCACCCGTCAAAATTAAAATTTTGCGTGACACAGGCGCAACTCAGTCGTTGCTTCTTGATGGAGTTTTGCCATTAACGGACTCTACTTCCACAGGGGCAAATGTACTAATTCAGGGGTTGAGTGTGGATTTATTTCTGTCCCTCTTCACAAAATTAATTTGAAGTCAGATTTAGTTTCTGGGTCGGTCATAGTAGGGGTCAGACCTACTCTACCTGTAAAGGGGGTATCTCTGTTGCTAGGCAATGACCTAGCTGGTGGAAAGGTAGTCGCCAATGCAATTTTGACAGATAAACCATGTGACTATAACAACACAGAGCAATTAGAAAAGGAATTTCCAGATTTATTCCCAGCCTGTGCTGTCACGAGAGCTATGTCACAAAAGCTTGCTATGGATGATAATGTTAAACATCCAGCCTCCAAAAGTGAGGATACAGTTTCCAAAAGTGAAACAAGTAGGGAATCATGTAAGGATGATAATCTTGAACATCCACTCTCTAAAAGTGAGGGTATGATTTCTGAAAAGAAGGATGGTAAATTTATGCCTCCGCCCTCTAAAACTGAGGAATTAGTTCCTAAAAATGGAACAACACTCCCAAAAGTGGAGTCAGAGTCCAAAGAGGACTCTAATAAAAATATTGATGAAAGTGAAGATTCCTGGTTTGATCTCAGCCAAACTTTTATGGCCAATCTTCAGGATTGTGAGTCTCCTGTCCCCACACATGGTGAGGGGATAGAACAGGAAAGAAACATGTCTGACACACTCCATAAAGACCAGTTGTCAGTCCAACAACAATATGATGAAGAGCTTCAGCCACTAATAGCTGGTGCCCTCACTGAGGATGAGTCGAAAGAAGTCCCAGTGTGTTTTTACCTTAAGAACGGTGTTTTGATGCGTAAATGGCGACCACCTGATGCACCATTAGATGAAGAGTGGCGCGTTTACCATCAAATTGTGGTACCTAGGGTGTATCGAAAGAATATACTGAGTATTGCTCATGAAATGCCATTTGCAGGGCACCTAGGGGTCAATAAGACTTACCACAAAATTCTAAATCACTTTTATTGGCCTAAGCTTAAGAGTGATGTGGCCAAATTTTGTAAGACTTGTCATTCATGTCAAATGGTTGGGAAGCCGAATCAGAATATTCCGGCTGCACCCTTAAAGCCAATTCCTGCTTTTGAAGAGCCATTTAGTAGAGTCATTATTGATTGTGTAGGTCCTCTACCTAAGAGTAGGGCAGGACATCAGTATATATTAACCATAATGTGTGCTTCGACAAGGTTTCCAGAGGCAATACCTCTAAGGAATATTAAGGCTCGGACAGTCTTACAAGCTTTACTTAAATTTTTCACATTGTTTGGGTTACCTAAGGAGATCCAATCAGATCAAGGGTCTAATTTCATGTCAACTGTATTCCAACAGATGTTGTATGAATTAGGCATAGACCAAATTAAGTCTTCGGCTTATCATCCCGAAAGCCAAGGGGCTTTAGAAAGGTTTCACCAAACATTGAAAAATATGTTAAAAACATATTGTCATGACAATGAGAAAGATTGGGATGAAGGCATTCCATTTGTAATGTTTGCTGTCAGGGAGTCTGTACAGGAGTCACTTGGGTTCAGTCCATTTGAACTCGTCTTCGGACACACAGTTCGTGGACCATTGAAATTATTAAAGGAGAAGTGGTTATCAGATCCAGGTGAAAACATACATCTGCTTGATTATGTATCCCGCTTTAAAGAGCGTTTTCACAGAGCATGTGAACTGGCTCAAGAAAATCTGAGGAGTTCTCAGAAGAAAATGAAGGCGTGGTATGATAAGACCACTGTAGAAAGAGAGTTTAAGCCTGGTGAAAAGGTGTTGGTGTTTTTGCCTGTGTCTGGTCAGCCACTTCAAGCTCGCTTCCAAGGACCTTATGTCATTGAAAGAAAGGTCAGTGACACAGACTATGTCATCTTGACGCCTGACAAGCGTAAATCGAAGAGAGTTTGTCACATTAATATGATGAAAAAATATTATGAAAGAGAGGATTGTGACATTTCTAAGGATGAAAGTGTACATGATGTGAATGTCAATGTTAATGATGCATGTGATCAAGTGTGTATCATCAGTGTTGATCAGGAATTTAATGATAATGATGATATTAATGCTGATAATGTTCCTGACATGTGTATTAAGTTAAAAAACTCTGATGTATTGAGTAATCTTGATCAGAAGTTAAGTCATCTAGATGACAAAGAAAGATCAGAAATGAAATCATTAATCAATGACTATGTATGCTCGTTCTCAGATGACCCTACTAGGACAGATTTGATTGAACATGATGTTGATGTGGGAGAGGCTGCACCAATCAAGCAGCATCCTTATCGAGTTAACCCTCGAAAACGACAACATCTCAGGGATGAGGTTCGCTACATGTTAGACCATGATATTGTCGAACCCAGTAATAGTGAATGGTCTTCCCCATGTATATTGGTCCCAAAGCCAGACGGTGGGTACAGATTTTGTACTGATTACCGGAAGGTGAATGCGGTAACAAGAACGGATTCCTATCCGATACCCCGTATCGATGATTGTATTGATAGGATTGGGAATGCTACTTACGTATCAAAGTTTGACTTGTTAAAGGGGTACTGGGAGATACCACTCACTGAGAGGGCTCGAAAAATCTCAGCATTCGTGACGCCAGATGGCTTATTTCAGTATAAGGTTATGCCGTTTGGTATGAAAAATTCACCGATGACCTTTCAACGTTTAGTAAATGACCTTACGTCAGATTTAGAGAATTGTGAAGTATATGTTGATGACCTTATTGTGTACAGTAACTCATGGAATGAACATGTGCAACATGTCAAGGCATTATTTGACAAGCTTGCCAAAGCTAATTTGACTGTCAATTTAGTCAAGAGTGACATTGCTTGTGCCCATGTAATATTCTTAGGGCATGTAGTTGGTCAGGGTAGAGTTAAACCAATTAAGGCTAAGGTTGAGGGCATCGACAAATTCCCTGCCCCAGCTGACAAAAAGCAGCTCATGCGCTTCCTAGGCATGGCTGGTTACTACAGACGTTTTTGTCCAAATTTTTCTGACATTGCTGCACCATTGACAAGATTATTAAGGAAAAATGAAAAGTTTGTTTGGACAGAAAATTGTCAGGCAGCATTTGAATCATTGAAAAGAGCACTAATGAGTTCGCCAGTGTTGATTGCTCCAGATTTTGAAAAACAGTTTAAGCTGGCAGTTGATGCTAGTGACAATGGTATAGGAGCAGTTTTGCTTCAAGCTGATGAGCATGGTGTTGATCACCCTGTGTGTTATTATTCAAAGAAATTCGACAGACATCAGAAAAATTATGCTACAATTGAGAAAGAAACATTAGCTTTGATACTTGGTCTTCAGCACTTTGATGTTTATTTGGGGACTACTAGTTTCCCTGTTATTGTATATACTGATCATAATCCTCTGACGTTTCTGTCTAAGATGAAGAACAAGAATCAGAGATTGATGAGATGGAGTTTATTTCTACAATCATATAATGTAGATATTAGGCACATTAAAGGGAAAGACAATGTTGTGCCTGATGCTTTGTCAAGAACTTAATCTGATTGAGTAAATTTAAAATCGTACTGTTATTTTGAAATTTTGATGTTGCCTGCAGCACAGTATGTGTTAATGATGTTACTACTCATGTATTATCATATTGTAACACAAGTTGTATGTTATGATAGCACCTTCCACTTGATATTGAAATGCATACTGTAGTACTATAGCTATTACTATAAGGTAATATTGAAGATATTGTAACCTAAGTTTTGTCCTAGACGTCCAAAACTCTTTCAAGGGGGGGAGTGGTACGAGGCGACATCAACCAGATTGGATCCACGGACGAGCAAGTGGAGAGTTCTAGAAAGTGCTAGCATCGGTGTTGTCTGAGTCTCGAGCATATTCAACGGGTAACCCCAGAGAACATTCGCACAGTTTACTGGAAACTACTGTATGATGTAATGGCCTAATAATAGCCAACTTGTGGTTATGGGTTACCGAGCCCAGAACGTTCGCTGTTTGTTTTGTACGAGATCAAACAAGACGTTTCCATAAGAGTGAGTTCCAGACTTTTCTGGAAGAACTACCAGATATATAAAAGGTCATGCTAGCAGTGTGACAGAAAAGGAGAACAGAAGATACACAGATAATACAGAGACCAGACCCCTGCTTCACCGCTTAACGCTGCAATTGTGTCGCCATTTACCGATCACTATAGTCTTCATCCTGCCTTCGCAGAACCGAGTCCTACGCTGTGCTGCTGTACAATCGACGCTAACAACACTACCCCTTGGACAAAGAGTGATACCTTAAGCCGTAAAGGATTGTGAGTAGATTTAAGAGTAATCGTTGTAAATTTAAGAAAGTAAGAGGTAAATAATAATTAAGTTGTTGATTTTAATCTCGCTCTTCTGTGATCTTTCGCTGTTGTTGGTTTGAATTGCGACCAAGCCGTAACACACTTGGCTAGCTTAAAGTTACCTTTTGTTAATATTATTTAAACAACAATGAAAACAAAACTTTAAAGGCCTGTCCACACAGGATGCTTTGCGTTCCGTTCCGGATACGACACGGCACGTCACTTTTATCACTCTGCACGTAAATCAATGGAACCGTCCACACAGGATGCAATGCGTTCCGTCACGATCGATGCGGAAAATAAGTTGACGTATCCTTCCGGATGGGTCAAATTTTGGCAAAGTCCATGTGCGTTTAGAAACAGAGTTGACGTACGGAAGCATGCGTAAACTTTGATTTCTTTCATGTTTTTCTTTCATGAAATGCAATTTAACGGGATATGGATGCAAAATGGTACAATGTTTGAGCTTAAAATCACAATGAAACGCCCTGTAAAATAAGTAGAAAAGCTCATTTTGGGGGCATTTGGGGGATATTATTGACTTCGGTAGTGGAAAAACGTTGCATTCATTGTTGGGACGGTAGGCAGGGGAAGTCTGGACACTAGACATGGCTGCACAGGAACATTTCACGGCACACGAGAAAATATAAATATGCAATTTAGTGTATATAATCGGTGGCGTAGCTTCGGGGGTTTATGGGATCGAGCCCTTCTCGTCTGTGGAGAATGAGAGCCGCAATAGCTAGGTCGCCGTCACTGCTAGAGTCGCTCAAGGTAGTCATATTGAATATCGTGAGTGACGGTGACTGTGGCCGGTTTGCTGTAACTTTACCGCGATTTGAATACACTTTTTTGTCAATCAGCATGCATTGTCATTGGAAACTACACACTGCATCTCAAAGTGACGCATCGAAATTGACGTAGTGTGAACGCATCCTGTACAGACAGGCATGTGTCTTGACGTATCCGGAAGGATGCGGGAAAAAACGTGTCGTATCCGGAACGGAACGCAACGCATCCTGTGTGGACAGGCCTTAATGGGTCAAAGTTAAATATTTAAGGATTAATTAATGGATATAATCAGATACTGAGAAGTATAAAATACCTTGTTTGTTTTATTTTCGATGAATTCAAAGATGGCCTTTACTGATCACCAGTATACTAACTTCAGAAAACTCACGTTGTTAAAGACTGAAAATGGTTACACGGCGTACTGCTGCGGTAGGTTAAATGTATCATTACATATATTTTTTTTCTTACTAGCTGGTGCGATAGAGTAACCGTTAAGGCTTGTATACACGAGCAACACCTCAAAACACCTCACCTGCAACAAACCCAAAACATGCTTGTTTCCGGTTTATTGCACAGTGTAGACAGAGTAGAAACAATTCGAAAACATTTTGAAAATGTTTTGAGAATGTTTTGAAAAGAATTGACAGGACATTTCTTTTGCAACATTTTCAAAACATTCTGTATACCCTGTCTACACTGTGCAACAAACCGAAAACAATCATGTTTTTGCATTTGTTGCCAGTGGATGTTTTGGAAATGTTTTGCAAATGTTGCTCGCCTTAAGGTCTTAAAGGCCTGTATACACGAGCAACATTTGTAAAACATTCTCAAAACACTTCACCTGCAACAAACCCAAAACATGCTTGTTTTCGGTTTTTTGCACAGTGTAGACAGAGTAAAAACAATATGAAAACATTTTGAAAATGTTTTGAGAATGTTTTGAAAAGAATTGACAGGACATTTCTTTTGCAACATTTCCAAAACATTTTCAAAACATGATGTATACCCTGTCTACACTGCGCAACAAGCCGAAAACAAGCATGTTTTGGATTTGTTGCAGGCAGATGTTTTGGAAATGTTTTTGAGAATGTTTTGCAAATGTTGCTCTTGTATACATGCCTTAAGACTTGTGGCATTCGAATGATCTGGTCAGATCGTGATTAATCTTTGAAATGAGTATATCAGAAACTCAAGAAAAAAAAATAAGAAGACAAAGCAAAAGGAAGAAGAAGAAAAATGATCACCCTGCATTACTCTACCATTTCAATACTACTACGATTTAATGCCTTAAACATGTGTTGCAGCTGCCTTAGATATATTATTTAACTAATTGTTCATACGTTTACCATATATGAAGAGTATCGGGCTCCGTAATATTCTAACTCGAATATCACATTCCCGAAATATTCTTGTGGGAAATCATTGATATGATAATATTAAATTTAATTAGGAACGGTATATTCATTTCGATATCTACCGCTTTAGGCTATACGAGACGGCTGGTATGGAGGTACACTGTCCTTTTCCCCCTTTTCCCCAAGTTATAACCTTTTTTAGAGGTCTGAAAACAAAGTGGGCAATTTGACTTAGAAGTGTCAACTTTAACTTTTGTACCGAAAACACGTAACCACCATTCCCTGATCAAAACAAAACAAAAGAAGTCAGAATGTTAGCAAGCATCATTGTCACTTGGGTGAAAATTTCGTGTAAAATAGAAATAAAAATGAAAAATGTTCACTAAAATGAAAAACACGAACAATCTATGAAAATATTATAAGTACTCAACTAACCTTAAAAACTTGCCCCCCCCCCCCCCTCGCTCGAAATGGTAGAACATTGATAATATTCATCGATAAGGATTCAAAGAGGTATGGATTTGTCAATGTTTTCATTCAGCCAGATGTCGCTTACAAAGAAGGATTAATAGGCAGATTCATATTTAATTATGTTTATTTATAAGGCATTAAAGGGCCAATCCTTCACCCCAAACTTCAATCCTTGTATGCGTTTACAGAAATCCTCAATTGGCTCAGCTCTTTGATTTGCAGCTACGTCAAACATGGCAAAGTACCAAAGCCTGTATGACACAGCATTTACTGTACTGACAGTGTTTTGATCATACTCGTTGAGCTTTTCTATACTCACCCTTAGGCAATAAACTGAGACTTTGTCAGGATGCGGATGTTTCAGACTATTGTGAGAGGGCTTAAGTAAGAAGATTAGGATAATTGGTACGTTACTGTTTGATTGAGAAAATTGGGGCCTTTGAAGCTGAAAAAATGTTCACTCTGAAACGCTTTACGACAAGTACAAATACTCAACTAAACATTGTAGGAGTTGCATGTAACTCAAAGTAATTACGTAAAAGACTGTTGCAGTAACCGGTCTGACTGGTAATAAAAGCACGGGCTAGAGAATACGCAGCAGCATGAATACGAGAAATATCATAGAAGTGAAAGTAAGTAATTTCTCAAACCTCGGTGACGTGATGATACTTAGAGAGATAATGATTCTCTTTCAAAACAAATTACGAAAACTCGAGCTGAGAGAAACAAATGTTTTGTTTTACAATTTTCTGTACACTCCACGCCAGCTGATGGTGGCCCTCAGCCTAGATTGTGTTTTGGTCTGAGAGATTCCCTAACATAACAGTGCATGGTTGCAAATTATTCTTCGTTTTCGGGCAGTATTATCAAGTAAAAATTTAATTGCTAAAGAAAACTCAAAATTGACTGCTGCGTTCTTAGTTACGGGCCCGGGAAGTGCCATTTTCAGCAGTCTTCGAGTTCTCAGTTTTTCTCAAATTTCTGAGCTCTCCACTTTGGTATAGACTTTCGGACAGAATTACATTTTTCTGACAAAAGAAGGTGTTTCTGCTCCTTCCAAACTGAAACGCTCTGGTATATACGTCTATGTTAATTTATAAAATTTAAACCTCAAATATATAAGAAGCCAAACTTTTTCCGCGGGAAAATTTTTCAATATGGTCCGAGGGCCTTAATCTGCATGATGATATTCAGTAACCCCAACAGAACTACACTCTTAAAAAGTTGGTTAAAAACATTCACCAACACTGGTCATGTATGTCAAATACCTGAAATTGGTTAAGTTTTCCACAATATTTGTTGTTTATTTGGTTACCACACAGGCTGGTTACCCAATAAAGTGGTAAAAAACTTCTTGGATAACCCATTAATCAACAATTATTGGGTAAACTTTAACCAATATCAGGTATTTGACATACGTGACCAGTGTTGGTGAATGTTTTTAACCAACTTTTTAAGAGTGTACAGATCACCCCTGCCTGATATTTCTTATAAGAAGGTCAGAGTCTTCCACAAAACCCCAAATCTGTATAAAATTGACAATTTATCTCCAATATAAGCTTCAGATTGTTAAACGTGGCAAAAGTTTCCAATTTCAATGGATAATCCGTACAATAAATAACCAAAGCAAAATCTGTTAATCACCCCAACTTTCTCCCTAATTTTGGTCTTGAGTGGCATATCACTAAATGAAAGACCCAAATTTTTCATTATAACCTAACCAAAAAACAAATTTTCTTGCATTAAATTGAAAAATTTCCGCAGTATATTAGGCTCTTAATTTTCAAATCTTCGTTCAGAAAAGAGAACTCCAAGTTATGGCGAAAACAACCAAACCGTTAAAGTTTTGCAGGCTAGAGGAATTGTGTGAAGATAAAATGATGGACTCGAACTTTACCTGTAAGGTTTTGAAAAAGGTGATGTTTGGATTATGTTTTTATCTAAATACCGTAACATGCACCAATACAACCATCCGTCTTTCACACAAAGTCGTTGAAGAGTAATTGCACGATATCGGTGATTTATGTTCGCTATAAGACAATGCGCCGTTTTCTAGATATTCGCTAGACGTGGAACGGGCATATAGACAATTCAACCCCAAACTAAACTTTTATATGGCCATATCAAGCCAGACGTGACTTAATGAAAGGTCTTTCTCGATATGTAAATACAATTTTCAATGGCCATATCAAACTAGATATAATTTGATTTTAATGCCCTCCTATTTCTTGAACGTGTTCCTCAATTAAGCACATATTTTGCCTTAACTTGTTAAACGCGTTCAAAGTCTTAACATACTTAGCCACTAAATACCAAGTGTTTAGAAAGCAAATGTGTTTTAAAGCGATTTTGTCTTTAAATCAGACTTGCGCGGTGTATTTAGCAACCAAACATGTTTGCAAAGTGTTGGAAAAAAATGTTAGGTAATGCGTATAACTGACAAAATCCTTTATAAGAGTGCAGATATGCTGATTCCGAGAAACTAATACTTTGAAACAATATTTCCCCAATGGCTATGATTCTGACTTTGCTGTGACTTTTGCTGTTAAGGAAAAAACAAAGATATACGTTAATTTTAGGCTTCAACCTTTGCAATAGCGACATCGTGTTAATTTTACAACAAACGGTCCTTGTCACAAATAAACCTTTGAAGAAAACTTTTGAAACGAACGAATCAAAGGAAACTCAACCAACTTAAAGTCAGGGGTAAAAAATGTCATGCAGTGCGATTATCGGCGTAACAGGAAATATTCTCATTGGTTTGGTGAATTAATGCGGCATGTGGCTTGTGGGAGAGTCGAAGGGACGATTTTTTCGGATCAATGGCATCAGAAGGGATAGCGTGGCCAAATTCCATACAAATTCCATGGTCACGTTGCTAAATACGAGTCTGGCACCCGGAGTACAGTAGTAATTCTATAACCATTTCTAATGGTAAACAAAAAAAAAACATTTGCTTCTTAAGATGTTTCCTGTTCTGTTTTGTTGCTCACAAAACAAGTAGTAAGCGGTGAGTAATTTTTAATATTTGGGGAAACGCCCTCTGTTAAGGGGCAGTGTTGTAATCGAGTCCCTAGATTAGTGACTCGAGTAACCATTTTTCAAGCTTTTATGTGACTCGAATCGAGTCATTGACTCGAGTCACTGTACTATTTCAATGGGGAAATTACTCCTTAGTCCTATCGAGTCCCTATCATTTTCAGGGGAAATGACTCGAGTCGTGACTTGTTACAACACTGTTAAGGGCAAATTTTGATAGGTTGGACAAGATTTGTGACATAATTGACAGCTTTTGAAACGAAGGTTTGTAGAAAATGACCAAAGTAATTCAATTGATTAGTCAAAAATGCAGCTGAGAAAACTCAATAGCTTAAAGTAATGAAGAATTTCAGTTTATCGAAATTTTCAATTAGTGCAGTGGCAACGCGCTTATTAACTTAATCTATCGTGCCAGAACGACTACACACGTAACACTCTGTCTCCTCAGCAACATGATGTCTTTAATCATCCAAAGAGCCATGTATGGCCACATATTAAAAATTCAAGCCCTTTAGAAATTGTTACCTACTGACGAAAATTTAGTGCTCATGTTTAATACAAAAGGCATCCCCTAGGATATGTGCATGGTTATAACTTTATGGATAGATGTAAAGTCTGTAAACTAGCAACATTGGTAAGCTATCCAACTGGTATTTAACATTGCCGATCCCTATCCCTTTTGTTGGCAATGACAAGTCACTTTCTTTTCAATCCACGTAGTGAAAGTTTACCTTGTTAACATTTACCAAATAGAGCGAGGTATTTTGAAATGAGAACTACGATTTATTTGTCATGACGACGCGATAATGTAGCGTACGTAAGGAGCATCACGAACGATCACCGCGCACCACGGTCAAGGTAATCCGTAAGACGTACGCACACACATTACTACATGATAATGCATACTTAAAAAAAAATAGAAAAGATAGATTTTTTTTACTAAAGTCTTGTGATATGAAGAGTTTTCCCAAACCACCTCAAAAGGGAACCCTTCTCTTAAAGGAAATGGATATCTATTTCGCTTAAATCTCTGATACAGGAAAAGTATCCATTGTACGCACACTGGCTGTACCAGTTAAACCTTGTCAGAGGGGTAAGAATTTGTTTAGAGTTCACTGACCCAGCCATTACTTAATACTCTTTCTAACCTCATGTGGGATTGAAGAAAGGATAGTGGAGGGATTTTTTTTTTTTTTTTAAGCTCAACTAAAAATTAGTAAGAAGTAATAATAAGTCATAATTTCTGTCCAAATGAATGGCCATCTTTCACTGATATTTCAGTCGTGTTTTAATTATGTTCATGGAAGCGAAGCTTCATAAACATATTGCTATTACCCAGGTTCACGTCACGTGACAGTTTCTTTGTCCCGGGTTTTCGGAGAAAGTTCTTCAGTATTATACATGTGGTTTGCTTTATACATTTTTTACAAATTGTAGATCAGAGCGAAGCAAGGACAGTTGGAATAAAGGTTTTTTCCACTAAATAACGAGCAAATATAGAATATTTCATTATAAAAACGTCTGAATGAATTAGGCAAAGTAATCTGTGTAAGTTAAGGCATCCTAACATGTCAGTCAGCAGGTGTGGCAGATACAAACTTTCGAAATTAAAATAAAATCCTCAAAAACTTATCTTTTTAAAGCTAGCTCTGTGTGTAATACTTTTCGTCAGTGAAAAGGCGGTTAATTGGTCTGCATGGTGTGATGTGGCATTTATTCTATCAACTTTTCGTAGGATACGTTAGCTTGACATGAAAAACACGATATCTAGGGATTTCCCATCATTGCGCAAGCAGTGGTTCCTTGTAGGCCAACTACACTGTACAGAGTTCTGTGTATAACAGTTTCTTTGTTCCGGGTTTTGGGGGAAGTTCTTCAGTATTAGGCATGTCGTTTGCATCATACATTTGTTACAAATTGTAGATCAGAACGAAGCAAGGACAGTCGGAGTAGAGAATTTTTCACTTAATAACGAGCAAATGTAGAATATTTCATTATAAAAACGCATGAATGTCGTAGGTTAAGCAGTGGTTCATTCGTACAGGGAGTTGTTATAGGCTCACATGCACAACACAAGAGTTCTGTGTATGTGTATCACATTCACGTACATGCACAGCAGTGTTTATCGAAAACGACAGCGTTGTAAATTGCAACTGCAAGCTGTTTGTTGTTCGTACTGCCGAAACACAGCTATAGAGCAGTATATCCTGCCCTTTGATTACAGCGGCGAAAATATTTCGAACACAATTTGTTCGCCACTTGAGCGGCACTGTTAATGTTTTCGGGTTCTACACACAACTGACACAGCCTCCTTAGGAGTAGAAAAATTAGGCCTGATTAATGGGACTTGGCCTTCTTCAGTCAAATGGGATACCGTACATTTTGTTTAGGCCTTACTCTCGCATGTCTCGTTGTATACAGACTGTCAGTGTGTTAGTAAATTTGTCTTCTTAATCTTTGAGACAAGACAGTTCTGTTATTTAAGTGATCTGTTGTGAAGTGATTTTTTTCAGTTCTATAACTTCTTCCTTGTGATATCTGGGATTCGGATGAACACCATTCAGTGAAGTAAAAGTTTTCACATAGTAGCCAACCAATCGCTTCCATAAACAGTGGTTACGGTTTCCGTAACCAACCACATTTCTAGTTGCGCCACTGCACGTCCTTATTGAAGTGTGTTTTAAGTATTAAATAGTACACTGTAAGTTACAAAGCATGAACAAAGAATCCATTTGGTTCATCTTTTTTTACCCTTCTGACATCTAAACTGAGGAAAACAAATTAGCTAAAGCTATGCTATACTCAATAAAAGGTGGTAAATTTTGCAAAAATATGTGATGTAAATTTTGTCCTACACAAATTGCAGTTATTATTTTCCTGTGCGTTTATTTTTTGTCTAAAAGTCTTCTCTGTCGAAGAGTAAATTACCTTCATATTGGTATGTAGAGTACTTGACAAAAAAAAAAAAAAAAAAAAAAAAAAAAAAAAACATTTTAACATACTTTGCAAGAAAATCGTTACTGACTAACTGACATACGGAAAACAATTATTCATTCAACAACCGGTACTTATACAAGCTAAAGTCAACACAGATTAATACTCTTATAGAATATTTATTGGGCCCCTTACTCACGTTTTTCATCATAAAGCATTCCTCGGTAGTATATAAAGTACAGTCTTGACAACAAGGAATACAGCCGGATTTTTTCCAATAATTTTTTTGTATAAGGAAATGTCTTTAAGTTATTTTTCGTGGATTCAATTTAGTTTTACTACAAAAAAGTACGATTTCAACCAAGCAATTATTCACTGCACCTAATGTCTATATACTTAGATATTTTCTCGAAAAAAGGGGTCTTTAAAAGCACTTTGTTCAAACGTATAGAAATACCGTCAAGTTACCCGAGTTAGTGTAGGGTAAAATATGCTTTTACCTTTAATAGAGGTTGTGCTGTCCTTTAAAAATGATAACTTTGACACCTAGATCAAAGTAGTACACGAAACTGTGTACTTCTATCGAATGATATCTGTCATCACAGAAGATCGCGTTTACACTATTTTACTGCAGTTTATCTTTCCGAGTTGATTTTATCATGTTTACAAAGATTTTATCACTGCGCTAGGCACGTTGTGTAATCAATATTATTTGCACAGAAACTGATCCTGCTTTCATACAGGTCACACCCTCGATCGGGTATTTGCAGATCGAGAAAACAATAAAAGGGAATGGTGTCGGTTTCGTTTTTTCAAGTGAACTATGCACAATTTTAAGAGAATAAACATACGTCATCACTCTCGAGAGTAACTGCAGCCCCCCCCCCCCTCACTCCGTTCGGTACGGTTATGGCAAAAGTTGTGTGAATTGTGAGCGCCCACGCGTCCACGCGTATGGATCTTGAGCTTATATTCTTTAACACATATTCCGCACTCAATCAACGCAGTTACCTAATTAAATTTGTGTAAGGGTATCTATGGTTGTCCTTATTTGTGTACTTGCAAGAATTTGGATTGCACTTTTTCATTTCATCCATTTCACTATTTCATTTTATCCATTTGTTTACTGAAAGAGAAAGAACATAGGCATCTCCTCTGTGTGTTTCATAATTGAAAGTTATTGTTGCTTGTATCTACTGTACGATTTTTATATTGCTTAAATGTCATACAATTTTTCATTTCCCGCAACACTATTTCCATTGCTGGCTTTTTGCATATACTATTTTAAACGGTTGCATTTAAAGCGATAATCAAAGTGTTGTAGAAGTGTATGACAATTCCACTCAATGGTAGATCCAATATTTTATTCGAAACGCTAAAACAACAAAGTCTTTCTAAACTGTTGTAACATTCCTACTGTTGTTTTGACTACACATCACGCAGAAAGCAGAATTTGAATCGAGTATTAAAGAAGCTTATTTTCTTTATTGATATTTCACCTTACGTATTCACATATTTAAAAGTTGATTATGTACCTTCATTAACATTAGTTTGCGTATCTCGAATTGATGATTACAAAAATATTTTATTTTTTCAAAAAAGGAATTCTCATAAACAAAAGTTATACAAGTTTCTATCTTTCAATAAAGTCTACATGTCATTCAGTCCAATCCAACTCTCTGTGTTGCATCTCTCACTAAGAAACTATATCACTTATTATTTTTTCATTTAATGTCCCCCTAATAAGTTGATAGCAAAATTAATGAAAGTCAGACGTGTCCCAATTTTTGGAATAAATTTTTCCTTTCTTCTGTATTTCAGCAAAATTTAACTCAAGGACTACCTGGAATAAAAATTTTAAGAAGTGGATAATCTCTTGAATACCGTACTGTCGTACTGCACACTGACACAGTGCACTTCTCATAGTCACAACACTGTACAACGGGCGATTACACCACTTCACCTTGTCTATTGAAGTGAATGCTAATATTAAAAGCAGGGGACTCACCTTAATGCTGTATAGAGAAAAGGTAAACTTATATCATTTTTCCTTCCGATTTTTCCCCTTATCAAAAAAAAAAAAAAAAAAAATTGGAACGATGCAAGGGTGGAGATTATCTTTGAAAGTAGGAAGCATAACGTTAATTACAGAAACATCATCTTGGTCATTGGACGGGTAATATGGGGGTGGGGGTTATACCGTCACCTGTGAGGAAAGTTTGTTTGTGAAAGGCGTGTTATACATATTAAAATATTGACGCGTTTGGCAAACGTTTGAAACGGTTGTGTGTATGATTACTATTTCTCACTTTTATGAAACTGTTCACTATTCACTAAGGATTGGAAAACAACAAATATCTGAAGTAGGAATCAGTCTGAACGAATCTGAATGGGCAACAAGCACACCCCCATTTTGACCACTAAGCGAATGAAAATATGTTTCAAAACGCTTCAAATAGGGCACTATTTTTCATGTTGGCCCGCCCCCCCCCCAAAAAAAACCAAATCGGGGGGGGGGGGGGCAGATATTCCCAATTAGACACCTCAGTCACAAGTCATACCTTGAACTCACTCTACTTTTAAAAGTCAACCCAAAGTAAAGGTGTGTAGTAGACTTTCCTGTTTCATGATTTGCTCTTAAAGACACTGTATCGTGGAGCGAAACGGGGGCGGCACCATGTTTTTAAAATTGTTCTTTTCTCCTTCGCGCATCAGAAACTGTTACAGCGACATCACCCTCCTTGGCCGTGAAAAATGTTCGTGCAATCGAGGGAATTTGAAGCATGGAAGTACTAGACGGTGCTCATTCGCGTGACGCAGATTTCTGAAAGGCAAAATACTACAGGGAGCACACCACCATTAGCAGAACGGCCTTGCCGGGAAAAGTAGTTCCAAAGTACACCGTCAATTTTAGGTCCTCTTTAAGTGTGAATTGCTCAAGTTAAGCTAATCAGATGTGGTTGTTTTGTTTTGGATATGAAAGAGGACGTGTGAATGTGTGAGTGTTGCCAAATTGGGAAGAATTGAAGGTGATTTAGACTGTTTAAAAATTTGGTGTGAAAAAGACGCTATTTCCGTCACCTTGCGGATTAATAGGGTAGGGTGTACAGACCCAAAACTTCATCCCCTTTTATCTCAAAATCTAAACGGTCATGCTATGGTGAATTTGTGATGCCATGATTGGCCAACTCACTGGCTTTCATGTGAGGGGTAGCTTTAGTGGGGTGTGAACTTTCACTGGGCTGCGGGGGGGGGGGGCATTTAATGAAGGCAAAATAGTGTGTAAGTCAATGGAGAAATTAATGGTGGTGTGCTCCCTACATACATCGAACAATCGTCGGCAATAACAAGAAAAGTCCCCGAGGGCAACTTTTCCCAAAATTAACATGAGATTGACGGCACGGCTTCCAGGCAACGCTTTATCAACGTTAATTAACGAGTAACTTGTGATGTTTAAAGCTGCGAGAAGGTGAGGAAAATAGATAAGAACAAATACAATGGCAATTAGTAGACATTGGCAGTAATTCTGCGAAAAATCCTTGGCTTGGCGATGTGTAGTTTTACGTACGTGTATATGCCATATAAAATTGAACAAGGGAGCAATTTTCCCAAGATTATGGGCACAAATTCCCAAGGTCCGATACAATGCAGCAAGCAACAAATTCAACTGCCATCATGTTGCATGTGGATCCTTCTTATTTTATTGAGTGTATAATTAATGCTACAGTAGTCTCTACCAGGATACACCTCCAACTTAAGGCTGATATATCTTAAACAGCCGTGAAAGGGACAAAACGTTAGTCATTGCCAGTATGAAATTACTTCAGGCACACCACTCTTGTCGTCCAATTGAGTTACATAGTGTTTTAGTAAAATATATCCCACAATTAGAAAGACTTGTGTGAGTTGACAGATTTCAGACTACACTCTGATCACATATGATGGCCTAGCTAGCTCGACAATTGGCTTTTCCCCCCTATATTAGGACAAAATAAAAAAGAACAGTTGTGTGATGCACAAAAGTTTAGGAAGGGTTTGCTTGATGAAAGCATTATATACAGTATGATTAGAAATAAATTGGACTGACCATGTTAAAAGAATAAGAATGCTCTCCAACCAGCTCAATACTGTTGTAATAATGCCAACAATTTCCACTGAATACTTAATTGACATGCGACAGGAAATTGCATCTAGGGATAGTCTGGCCAGGATGGTTGTCTGAAACAGTTCTTCCACACCCGACCTCAGGAGAACTTAGTTTACTAGACCAAAGATTTTTAAACTTTTCAGGGTGCTTGCTATAATCCATTACCTAACCTCATTTTAAAATATCAGGGTAATAACTACAGTAGCCCTCAAAGAGGGCTATGTCGTCAGTTATGATGTACATGTAACAGAATACACATGCAGCCCTGTTAGCTAAGTAATTGCATTGGCTCCAGAGTTGGGATAAGCACTGGAGGACGAGGAAGGTGGGGAGGGGGGGGGGGTGGCAGTTAGAACTTTGCTCCACTGATACTCGAAGTGTTACTAAATATAAGTCTATCAATCATTTAAAGCCCCCCCCCCCCCCTTACCCTCCCAATTAGGGAAAAAAAAAGGTTCTAGCACATTCTTGTCAAGCTATATGTTTGCGAGTTGATTTAATCATGTTTACAAAGATTTTATCACTGCGCTAGGCACGTTGTGTAATCAATATTATTTGCACAGAAACTGATCCTGCTCTCATACAGGTCAAACCCTCGATCGGGTATTTGCAGATCGAGAAAACAATAAAAGGGAATGGTGTCGGTTTCGTTTTTTCAAGTGAACTATGCACAATTTTAAGAGAATAAACATACGTCATCACTCTCGAGAGTAACTGCAGCCCCCCCCCCCCTCACTCCGTTCGGTACGGTTATGGCAAAAGTTGTGTGAATTGTGAGCGCCCACGCGTCCACGCATGTGGATCTTGAGCTTATATTCTTTAACACATATTCCGCACTCAATCAACGCAGTTACCTAATTAAATTTGTGTAAGGGTATCTATGGTTGTCCTTATTTGTGTACTTGCAAGAATTTGGATTGCACTTTTTCATTTCATCCATTTCACTATTTCATTTTATCCATTTGTTTACTGAAAGAGAAAGAACATAGGCATCTCCTCTGTGTGTTTCATAATTGAAAGTTATTGTTGCTTGTATCTACTGTACGATTTTTATATTGCTTAAATGTCATACAATTTTTCATTTCCCGCAACACTATTTCCATTGCTGGCTTTTTGCATATACTATTTTAAACGGTTGCATTTAAAGCGATAATCAAAGTGTTGTAGAAGTGTATGACAATTCCACTCAATGGTAGATCCAATATTTTATTCGAAACGCTAAAACAACAAAGTCTTTCTAAACTGTTGTAACATTCCTACTGTTGTTTTGACTACACATCACGCAGAAAGCAGAATTTGAATCGAGTATTAAAGAAGCTTATTTTCTTTATTGATATTTCACCTTACGTATTCACCTATTTAAAAGCTGATTATGTACCTTCATTAACATTAGTTTGCGTATCTCGAATTGATGATTACAAAAATATTTTATTTTTTCAAAAAAGGAATTCTCATAAACAAAAGTTATACAAGTTTCTATCTTTCAATAAAGTCTACATGTCATTCAGTCCAATCCAACTCTCTGTGTTGCATCTCTCACTAAGAAACTATATCACTTATTATTTTTTCATTTAATGTCCCCCTAATAAGTTGATAGCAAAATTAATGAAAGTCAGACGTGTCCCAATTTTTGGAATAAATTTTTCCTTTCTTCTGTATTTCAGCAAAATTTAACTCAAGGACTACCTGGAATAAAAATTTTAAGAAGTGGATAATCTCTTGAATACCGTACTGTCGTACTGCACACTGACACAGTGCACTTCTCATAGTCACAACACTGTACAACGGGCGATTACACCACTTCACCTTGTCTATTGAAGTGAATGCTAATATTAAAAGCAGGGGACTCACCTTAATGCTGTATAGAGAAAAGGTAAACTTATATCATTTTTCCTTCCGATTTTTCCCCTTATCAAAAAAAAAAAAAAAAAAAAATTGGAACGATGCAAGGGTGGAGATTATCTTTGAAAGTAGGAAGCATAACGTTAATTACAGAAACATTATCTTGGTCATTGGACGGGTTATATGGGGGTGGGGGTTATACCGTCACCTGTGAGAAAAGTTTGTTTGTGAAAGGCGTGTTATACATATTAAAATATTGACGCGTTTGGCAAACGTTTGAAACGATTGTGTGTATGATTACTATTTCTCACTTTTATGAAACTGTTCACTATTCACTAAGGATTGGAAAACAACAAATATCTGAAGTAGGAATCAGTCTGAACGAATCTGAATGGGCAACAAGCACACCTCCATTTTGACCACTAAGCGAATGAAAATATGTTTCAAAACGCTTCAAATAGGGCACTATTTTTCATGTTGGCCCCCCCCCCCAAAAAAAAACAAAATCGGAGGGGGGGGGGCAGATATTCCCAATTAGACACCTCAGTCACAAGTCATACCTTGAACTCACTCTACTTTTAAAAGTCAACCCAAAGTAAAGGTGTGTAGTAGACTTTCCTATTTCATGATTTGCTCTTAAAGACACTGTATCGTGGAGCGAAACGGGGGCGGCACCATGTTTTTAAAATTGTTCTTTTCTCCTTCGCGCATCAGAAACTGTTACAGCGACATCACCCTCCTTGGCCGTGAAAAATGTTCGTGCAATCGAGGGAATTTGAAGCATGGAAGTACTAGACGGTGCTCATTCGCGTGACGCAGATTTCTGAAAGGCAAAATACTACAGGGAGCACACCACCATTAGCAGAACGGCCTTGCCGGGAAAAGTAGTTCCAAAGTACACCGTCAATTTTAGGTCCTCTTTAAGTGTGAATTGCTCAAGTTAAGCTAATCAGATGTGGTTGTTTTGTTTTGGATATGAAAGAGGACGTGTGAATGTGTGAGTGTTGCCAAATTGGGAAGAATTGAAGGTGATTTAGACTGTTTAAAAATTTGGTGTGAAAAAGACGCTATTTCCGTCACCTTGCGGATTAATAGGGTAGGGTGTACAGACCCAAAACTTCATCCCCTTTTATCTCAAAATCTAAACGGTCATGCTATGGTGAATTTGTGATGCCATGATTGGCCAACTCACTGGCTTTCATGTGAGGGGTAGCTTTAGTGGGGTGTGAACTTTCACTGGGCTGCGGGGGGGGGGGGGCATTTAATGAAGGCAAAATAGTGTGTAAGTCAATGGAGAAATTAATGGTGGTGTGCTCCCTACATACATCGAACAATCGTCGGCAATAACAAGAAAAGTCCCCGAGGGCAACTTTTCCCAAAATTAACATGAGATTGACGGCACGGCTTCCAGGCAACGCTTTATCAACGTTAATTAACGAGTAACTTGTGATGTTTAAAGCTGCGAGAAGGTGAGGAAAATAGATAAGAACAAATACAATGGCAATTAGTAGACATTGGCAGTAATTCTGCGAAAAATCCTTGGCTTGGCGATGTGTAGTTTTACGTACGTGTATATGCCATATAAAATTGAACAAGGGAGCAATTTTCCCAAGATTATGGGCACAAATTCCCAAGGTCCGATACAATGCAGCCAGCAACAAATTCAACTGCCATCATGTTGCATGTGGATCCTTCTTGTTGGAGGACGAGGAAGGTGGGGAGGGGGGTGGCAGTTAGAACTTTGCTCCACTGATACTCGAAGTGTTACTAAATATAAGTCTATCAATCATTTAAAGCCCCCCCCCCCCCCTTACCCTCCCAATTAGGGAAAAAACACATTCTTGTCAAGCTATATATTTGCGACTGCTAGGCTTAATCTTAAAGGGCAAATCTTTTCATTCCAGATGGTTCCCGCCAGTTCTGGTAAGGTGGCTAAGATCTTTAGCTCCTCAAAAAGCAGACAAACTTTTGTTGCTAAGAGACTAGTCCTGTCAAGTAGTAGCTGTCATGTTTAATAAATCAGAACAATTGCAGTGCATGCAACTGCATGTTGTAATGAAAGCTAGTTGCTGCCTTCTGCATCTTCAAAATTTGTCAGTGGAAGAGCAGTCACTTATTGCAAAGGTTACTCTCTCATAACTAATTGACATGAGTATCCTTTTTTTTGAAACTGATTCCCTTAACAAGCTAGTGTACATCTCTCATGTTTCATATTCTAACTATTTTGCATTTTAATTAACACCATATGAAATTAACATCATATGAATCGAGGCCTATGTGTCATTCATGTAGCAGTTCAGTAGCCTCTGCCTGTTTCAAGAATCTTCAACATAGCTATATGTACAGAGCATGAAGTAAATTAAAATACCATACTAGAGTAAAATAACCTTTAAGTGTACAACATTTTCCTTAAACAGTTTACTGAAACTAAAAGGTTGTTACTACACGTGACATAACTTATTTATATTATGCTCTTCTTTGTATCCTTGAAGCACTAGCACTACAGGAACTGCATCAACTTTTCTGGAAAAGGAATCACCTACAATACCTACTGTATGGCAGAACTCATGCATGGGAACCTACCATTATCTTCTTGTTAGGCTGGAAGGAAAATATCTTCTCTTTAAAGAAGAAAGTGCAGGCCAGGTCTGTATGGTGGCTTTGAGAACTACATCTCCACTGCAAGCTGATTGCCTACAGAATTCAACTGTTGAAACTTGCTTCGTATAACATACTTACTTAATGCAATATTCCGAGACTGGGGAGGACGACCGGTGTCATTATGTTAGGATACAGTGACAGGAGTGCAAGTATAGGGGTGGAAAGGCCACCCAGAAGTAAATTGAGATGGGAATTGCATATCATGATATCAGTGACAAAAATGTTCTTGTAGACCCAAACTATCATGCAAGATACTGTATATCATGAAAGTTGCATGTAAGCCTCGAATTCCTACATTTTAAAGACTTCATTTACAAAGATGGCAGTAGTTTTCATATCACTTGGAATATAACCTTTTTTTGTTAGAAAAACACAAGTTCTTGTACCAATTTTGAAGTGAATTTATGAAAACATGCACAACAGAAGAGTTATGTTTTGTTTGGGAATTAATCATAGTGTCTATTATTATAAAAAAAAATAAGAGCTTTCCACTGTCATGCTTGTTGATCAAGAAATGTATTGTGGCATATTGATGGGAAATTTTAAGTGTAAAACAATAAAGTGAAACAGCTGGTATAAGATTCCACTAAGAAAATGCTACTCTACCTGATTTTCATCTTTTCTTTTATGTTATATTTCTGTCAATTGACTTTTTAGGAATTCCAGTAATTATTATAATTTTGTCAAAAATCATTTAATATTACTATGAGGTATGAGTGAATTGCATGTTTCCTATACCTTTACATATGCCTTGAAGACTAGTTGGGTCAGGCTATTCACTTACAGAGGTAGATCAGAAAAATGATGGGGTATTTACAGGATGTAGAAGAATCTATTTCCAGTGGTTTACAGCAGTTATGGTAGTGTTATAAATTGCATTCACTGGAGCAAGGACCTGTAGCACAGATGTATAGCCTATACCTACCATTTATTTTGAATGAGAATAATGTCTGTTAATGACAATTGCAGTTTTGATAATATTGAGTTTCCAATTAATGAGCCTTTGCTCATATAGAATCAAGCATGCACCTAGCGAATTTTATTAGCATTTTGGACCAAAATGAGGGGAGGGGAAGGAGGAGGTAATACTTACCATGCACACAGCTGTCCTGCAGGTTGAAAGGCTGACAACAACTAGTCCACCTCCTTTTTGTAGTTTACAAAACCATCCCTAGAAAATGTACGATCAAACTTTCAATAGATCACATTCTGCTTTTTTCTGAAGGTCAGTTTTCAGACTTCAAAAAGGATCACAATGAAGCCCTATATTAAAAGCTGTGTTCTACACACTCTAGTACCTTCTCCAATTTAAACAAGAACACCAGCCTAGTGCACCTCTTCAGTAGAACTTCAGAAAAGCTGAATTGAGTTTCAAAAGTCTAAAATTACATACAACATCATTCTTATTGGGGACTTCTAGGTAGCAGTAGGGTGGACCTGGGTGGAAAATGCACAGGGGTCCATGGAGAATTAAAACACCTCAGAGCTTGTGTGTGCAAAGTTTCATTCCTATCCCATACAACCCCCCCCTCACCTACACCCATGAATAATGGAGCTAGAGGCTTTTAGCGAAATGAATTTGGGCACCCCTTTGCTATCTAGCTTCCCCATGCATCTAGAAGTCCTTGTCATGCCATTGATTGAGTACACAACTACCAGCACCCAAAAAACATTGATCAATAAGAGTGGAGTTATTGTTTCAATTCATATCAAAATTTAACCAATTGGTACTGATCTTCATGTATAAAGTGCTAAATATTCCTAAATATCTTTGTGGATATGCTACATTCCCTTCCAGTGTAGCAGTGCTGTTTCTACAGTAAGCAAGTGCACATACTGTATGCATGCAATTTGCACAAATATATTTTCTCCTTCTTATGGCAACAACTTAATTCTGCATCTTAGCAAAATTATTCTACGTCTAAATGTACAAGTCCCTCCATAACTAACAGCAAACAGTGATGGATACTAGGACATATATGAGACCCATCGAAGCAGTACCACAGTCTCCAATTAAAGAGGCACCATGCACCAGCATGCACCTTTACCAGGCTGATTTCTAAATGGCACTCAGGTGGGGACACATGAAGTACTGCACAATATCACAAATAAACAAGCTTGTGAAGGGTGGGGGATTAAACCAAACTAGTGGAAGATAGCTGATAAAAGAGTTCTCATGGAATGCCCAAATGCTTGAATTAAATGTAATCAAAAGTTTTATTCAAGTCATATTTGGTCCTCGGGATGTTGGCATAACGCACATGAATGTGGTAACACAGACCCAAAACACGTCATGACTGAACCTGAAGGAAGTACTGATCAAGGAGTGATGTCAATGTTTCAGCACAGATGGGCAATGCTAACAGTATCAAGTCCTGATTTTACGATTGCCCTTATTCAAAATGAAACACAGGGATTTGGTTTAACCCATTATTAGAAAATGTCAAGATTGAAAAATTTCTGTGTCCCACTAACCATGGCGAGGGCTCCAAACATGACGATAGTGAGGAAATGTGTATTTTCAGCACAAATAAAATTTACACTGGAAATTAAATGTTCGTCTATTAAAAAAAATATTCTTCCAAATTTTCAACAATTCTTAGCAAGGAGCTTCCCATTTTGCTGGTTTTCTCACCCTTGATCATGGCGTATTCAAGTCTAAGAAAAGAAATATTTCGATCATTTGCAAAAGAAGTTTTAGAAAACACCTTTGATCAGTGCAAGTGTAGGATATGCAACACAAGCTTGCTCCAAGTTCACAAAAATTGAATTAAAAATCTGATAACTTTACTTGCATATATTTTGAGCATCCGAAGAATTGAGTTAAAAATTCTATGCGCAACATTCTACTTCACCGTAGTAAACATATTTATTTGAAACATTCTTTTACAGGATATCTTTTAAATGAGAATTAGGGTCTACTTCTGGAGGTAGAATATTCAAGCTAGGCCAAGTCCTCTCACTACTTCATACATTCTCCCAACCTGTTTAATTCTAGCCACCCACAGCTGTTTAAAACTTTTCATTGTGCAGACACACTTTTGGTCTACTATTTGAAAGGTATATCATCAAAGTGAGCATACAAAACCCTGTTGAATTAGACTGCACTCTCTGTTGGAATATGAGCCACTCTGCATTCTTGAATTTGATATCACAGATCAGGATGATGCGTGAGTATTTCTTACACAGTACAGTGACTACAAATAAATAAACTGTAATTATCAATCTGAATATCCTGAACACGCAGTTTCAAACTTCCACTTCCTTTGGCATACCAACGTCTCTATTAAACAAATGACTTAAACACCTTTAGAAGGGTTCCTGCCATCAATGAAAATCTGAAACGTCATGAAATTTGAAAAAAAAAAAAAAAACATTTTCCAGGGCCTGGTAAAGTGTTCCAATTCAAAAAATTGTGTTAACTAAGTCATGAAAAATTCATGGAAATTTTCATAAATTTTCATAAAATTTTCATAATTTGATGTAACAGCCCCTCCCCCCCCCAAAAAAAAAAAGTTGAGGAAATTCTTTTAATATTTGGTCCTGAGAAAGTGAAAAACTAATTTTTAGAAATTTAGGAACCCTGCTTCCACTTATGATTCATTTGAAGCTTACAAAAGACACATGCTCCACTGAGTGCGCCAAAAAATGTTTCTATATTCTTGTTGTCTTCATTGTGCATGATATGATAGTCCCATTAGCTTTTCATGCTGTTTAGTAACTGGAATAAAATTCAGACCTAAAGTTTCAGGTACAGCTGATGTTATAACATATAAATGAAAGGTTTCAATACAGTTACAAGCTGGTTGGCAACACTGTTCAGGTATCACACCATCTTCCTATTCACAAAACTTCATACACAAAACACATTTGGCCAATAAAAATTGCTTTTGTGATGTAAACCATAAAAATGGCAAGCAAGGCAAGCAATCTTTCCAGTGTTGATGTGGTTTTCTGGGTTCTGCCAGGATACTCAAAATCATGCATAAATCCATCCTGGTTGGGAAGCATCAACCAGGTGCCTTTTACACCCCAATTGTAGCTGAAATTTTGAATCTTCAGTCCAGTTGACCGTGACACTGAACATGACTAGCATATTTAAAGGTGAACTTGACAACTTTGGGTGGATCCTTGGGCTGGTCCTCCTTGGGCTGGTCCTGTGCTGAAAAAAAGAATAATATATGAAATGCCCACAGAAATATTTTTGCTCTGTCTGAGTTTTGTTTCCTTGCTTATACTTAAGTTTTTTCTGGATTGCTTACTAGTCTACATTGGTACTTCTTCAAATTGAATGTAATAAGCAGGCTCAGCTGGAACTAGAAATGTATAAAAACACATAATTTTTTTTCTTTATTCTCCTTGTCACAAATTCCAAAAAGATGAAATTGTTCTCATATTTCTCACTTTCCTGAAGAGAGAGCTACTCATACAAGATTTTTTTTTCAAACTTTTGGTGCCAGAACTTGCTTTACAAACCCAGAACTTCAGAGGTGAGGTTGGTATTACTGTCAGTAGGTCTTGGAACTGGGGACAGGCATACTACCATTGTGGAAATATTTTGAGCAGAATCCAGATCAAAATGGAAATTGAAAAGATGAAACAAAAACTTGATATTTTTCCATCCGGTACAAGGATTCTCTTTTCAAAGAAACTGAAACCAATGCATAGTGAATTTACCTAGATAGTCTACTTTCATGTTGAGACTTGACTGCTTCCTCCCAAATTACAGTATATTGTCTGCCTCTGCCTCATCAGTTCCATTTTCATTTTCATTTTGGCAATCCAGGAAGTCTTCAACTGAACTGTTGACAAAATAGATTGTAATACACTCAGACCTGTACTTCAAGTCACCTCTTGTCCAAGCAGGCAACAATAATGGAGCAATTAGAAAATTTGGAAACTACATTTTATCCTTTATATCATATTTTGAAGATAAATGAATAAAGAAAAAAAAAACTAACAAACTGACAAAAGGCAAAAAAATTCGCAACTTGTGTAAAGGTATTTTTTATCAATGGATATGTTCATGCCAAATGCAAATGGGAATGTTCCTACCATGCAGTTTCATGATACTGTTTCAATCTAGATAAATGTCAGATCCTCTTTTCTGTCCTTTGATATCAAAGCATGATTAATGAAAAGCTTAAAGGGCAAGAACAGTCTCTCCAACTTGAAATAGTGTAGTACAACGTCCCTGTTTCATGATTGGCTCTTCACGGTCATGTGCCATTTTTTCGGGAGTCACTGCTTGGTGTTCCTAGAATATGTAATATTGAAGTCCTAAAAAAATTTAAAGATACCTTTAAGAAATTAAGAGAAGTGAAAAGAAAATTGTGAGCTTTAGCGTTTGCTTCAAAATAAAGTAAGTTTGGGATGACTGTTCTTGCCTTTCAATGTGGAAAACTGACAACAGCAGTCATGTACCTTGGAGTAGTATGGTTAAAATAGGAAGACCCAGTGATTGCATCTGCCAGGACTGAGCCTATACACCACATTAAAAAATTACAAAACAAATTCTGTTTAACAAAGGGTTTTTTCTTTCTTGGTCAGCTTTTTGATGTTAATATCCGACATTTTGAAAGCACGTTGGAAAGCATGTATATATGTTTTGCAAGCATGTGACTGCATTTGAAAATGTTCAATCAGTTATCACTAGAAAAAAAAAAAACTTGCATTTTTAGAGTTAACACCCAAAGAAACAGATTGGGTAGTATCTTGTTGGAATAATAGATAAAATAAGTAATAATAAAAAACATAGGACTTCTGACTTCATAAATCTATTTCGAAATGATTAGAGTAGCCTAGCTAGGTAAAAAATTAAAAGGAAATATAACTACTGTGAGTAGAAGAGATATGCATATATCTGACAGTCAAGCTACGGTACTGTATTCCAGAAGAAATGCTTACTGTCATGAGAAAATTCAAAGCTTTAGAACTTAATGTTCAATTACAGTAAGTATAGCACCCTCCTCTCACACTGTGACGAAGACATCACACTTCCACTGCAGAAATTCAAGGGAAGACTTGCATCCAATACCCCCATCCTTTTTGTTTAGGTAGAGGGCAAAAAAATTCCATGCTAAAATCTTGAATGACCCTTTGTGATTTGGCAATTTATTTTGCCATAAGTGTTCATTAAAACCAGGAGTGCCAGAGAGGTGCTAAGGGGAGCAAGGTGGGACAGTGGATTCATCTTTCCAGTTATGATGGATGGATTTCATCATTCCTTTGGAAAGAGACTGCATGGCACCATGCCGGATGTTGTGACTTCTTACAGCACGTACTACGTGCTATAATCATGGGTGAAAAGAGTTGTAAAGCTGAGAAGCTCCTTAACAGAAAATTTGGACATCTGGAGGGAAATTTTCCTTTTCTGTACATGAAAATGCAAGGGGAATTGTGGGAAATTTTACTTTCTTCCTGGGAAATAATGCAACTCCCTTCCTGGGAAATAGACATTTTTTCCAGCCCTGGCTGTAATACATGTTGAATTTGTTAGATGGAGTTTTACTGCCCAGTTTCCAACCTAGTGGTTCAAGTTGAACCGGCCACAGCTTTTTTTTTCCAGTTGTGGCTCACTGGCTTGTTTTCCCTACCCCACTGCTTATACGGAGCATTCATCATGCAAAATGGCAGTAGGTTCTTTTTTTAGAGTCTTTGGTATGACACGACCTGGGAAGTGAGCCCGGGCCTTCCGCGTGAGAGGTGGATGCTCTACCGTTAGACCAAACACACCGTCTGTGTAACACATGTTGTATTAGGGAATCGTGCATAGAACATGTATGATTTTCGTCTGAACTCAATGAAAGTGCAGCTAGTCTTGGGCAATTGAACAGCCATTTGCAATCCTCCCTGTGTTTGGCTTCAATAATTACCTGTAGTTGCTGATGAGGGACAAACTGGCTCTTAAATACTGTCATAGTGGCCCTTTACAGGAGTAGATGTCAATGCTGCAATTCAATGGAATATATATTTACAGCTGGTGATGCAAGTTTGCAGCACATGATGAACTGTATGGATCATGTTCAATTATTATAACCACACTTCTTATAACTACTGTAAACTTAATTATAGGGCAAGGCTTGTTTTCAAAGACGTATCTCACAATTTTCTTCTCATTCCATAATATTGGATATTCAGGCAAACCAAGCAATTAAGTAAATTTAACATTGAGGGAAGAATATTGTCACCTGACTCTATAGCCAATTATGCAACAGCTAGGGCAGTCTAACTACTGTACACTACTGTACTTTATACTGGGGTGACTGCTCTTGTCTTCAAGGAAGGGAGCACATCATATCAACATAGCAACTAGACCAATTTGTAAATGCAAACTATTCAAGCACATTACATTCAACCTTATAATTCTGAAAAAGTTGGCAATGTCAAAGCATTACCATAAAGGGTATATTGTGCAATTGGGAGAAAATAATATTCACTCAGGCTTTGTGGACAACTAATTGATACTGCAACTCTACATCATTATCAAACAAGATATTGGATAAAGGCCTAGCAATGCTCATAAACTGTGCAATATTTTAGTAGATAGTACATATAAAGTTTCTAGATAATAAAGATGAGATTTATCTACCCAACATGAACATGTCATACAGTATTGTGTCAGTCAACTCAATAAAAAGTTCAAAGTCTAAATTTATTTTCAAGTACAGTTCAAGTGCAAGTTAGTTTTCCCTTTTAGACACCTCTTACAGTAGCAGGATCAAACAGGCTTTGCCCCTGGAAGCTCTGAGGTTTTAGCATACTGTATCTCTGAATGAAAAATGTAGTCTCTGGAGAGGTATGTTATTTAAATTCTTTTCAGTAAACCCACACCCAACTCCTTTCTGACCGGCTTAACATTTGGGCGGGGGAAGGGGAGCGAGCCAAGGACAAAATCTAGGGAGGGCAAGTGCCCTCTCTTGCCCCAAAATGGAGCCACCATTTATGGTACTAATTAAAGCCGCGAAAACGTTCCGTGCAATTCTGAACAGCACAAGGTAGACTGTTCTGTGCTAGTGTTGTGAACCATGGAAGTACTAACTGGAATTTAGCTGGGAAAATATGCTTTTGGAAATTGAAAGACTTGTTTTAATACATCCTGCAGTTATTTTCACTCACCTATGGGTGTAACAGTTAGCAACTGAGGTGAGGTTGGTCATTCACTTGGCTCTGTCTGTGTGCCCACTGCATGTACAGTACTTTGAAGAACACCTGAAAAGTATACCAAGACTATTTGCAATGAAACAGTATTTAATTTTAGGGAAGAATGCAAGTATATCAGACTTCCATGATTTCAAATCACATGTCCCTGGATGATTAAGGAGTGGTGTCAGAATTGGTTGTTATAAGAGTCATATTAATGATGATTGATGATGATGTGGACACTAGGCCCCATTAAAACAGAAAGGGACAAGGAGAGGGCCGGGGATTGCAATCTATTCTGTCTAAAGGGAATTTTAAATCAACCTACCAATTACCAGTGGCATCAGCAGTGGCTCTTGTATACCCCCCCCCCCCCCCATGTAAAAAGTATATTTGGCAAAATGTGTAAGAACTTCACAAACAACTCTTGAAAGCAGCATTTTTTAGTAGCCAAAAAAATCAGCTGGGATGTACCATTTTATGCAATTTGAAACACATTTCAGGCAAAGTGTTCTCTGTACGCAATGTGTTGGTCAACAGTGGCACTCGATATACAGTAGGAGCATTTTCGTTTGTCCCACCACTTCAGCACTTTCCCTCTCCCAATGAAAAAGTCTGGTAATGCCATTGCCAATAACTGAGGACATAAATTTTGCTTAGGCACTAATTTTTATTGCATTCGGCATTTCATGTACACTCAACATACAGATTCCCGGCCCGTTCTCACCGAAGACTTTAAAAAATGGAACCTACTGCCATTGTGCTTGATGCTCAGCAAAAGCAATGGAGTAGGGAAAACAAGCCCGTAACCCAAAACAGGAAAAAAGGTCAAGACTAGCTTGACTTGAACTACTTGGTTGGACACTGGGCCATAAAACTACAGCACATCTAACATACGGAAACCTAACCCAGTAAAAGCATTTATATGTCATTCCTGCCTAGATCTTGGGGTAAACAACTTTTCATACTGTATGTACAGGTACAGCTATACTATGCTTAGCCTACATTACAGTACCCCTCATAGCCCAGGTCTCGATTTTTTAAAAATTTAGTGTTGTCATGGGGCAACCATTTCACTCATTTTAGTTGTTCCAGAAGGAAATTTGGTTGTCCAAAATATTTTTCACACAATTACAAAACAGAAGGCTAATTATGTTCATGTATTATTGGTCTTGAAGAATAAAAAGATGTGATGTTTGAGAGACAGGAACACTCCAAGTCTGAAATATGGCTTTGAAACTATTATTGAAAAAGTTGAAAGAGTTTATCAATCAGCATATACTTTTTCAGTCCAAGAGGAAAATGGTTGTCCATGGGACAACCAACCTTTAATTAATTGGTTGTCGTTATGGAACTTTTGTTGTCCCAGATATTCGGACAACCATGAAAATCGATTCCTGTAGGACAACTGGTTACTGGTAGTAGACCAACAGTACTTTGGCATGAACTGAATTTCGAATGCCGATTTCTAATTCTCTTGTGAGGAGGGGGGTTGTGGGATGGTGGTGAATGAGGGGAAGGAGATCAGCATCAGTTTTCAATTGCATACAGGTACAACCAATTGTTGAATATGTTGGGAGTTATCCCTAAATAATTTTTACAAAGTATGAGGGAGAATTGGATGTAACATTTCAAATGTCATTAACTGAGTATTTTAAAACTTTGGCTTGAAATGTATAGTCTGCACTGTGCAGAATTAAACAGTGTGCATAGAGAGCAAACTTAGACTTGAATATCTTGACAATACCTGCGCCCTGACCCAGGAGGGGGCATTGGCAGAAACTATGCAGAAAATATGCTTCTCAGTTGGTGGCAAATTGTATATGAGCATATAAGCAGAATTAAAAATTTTATTGGAGGTGACCCCCAATGCCCAGGTGTATGGTTTGTTGACGGTGTGTTAATTCCCCTCTTTCTCAAAATCCTGGATCTGCGACTGAGTCCAAAATCTGCAGATCCAGGTCTTCTTAGCGACTGATGAAGGCCTAACTAACTTTCTATACTATAGCATTGTTCCACACATGGGGGGAAATATATGATGTACGTACTTGAAAGCCTAGGCCTATATATGGGGCCTTACCTTTATTAGGAAGGCACATGTTTAATCTTCCTGCCTATAAAAGCTCTGTCCACACCTTTTTGCTTCAGTGAACGAAGGTCAATAAAAACCAGATAAGAAATTGCCCTACCGCTTTCCTTTCACACCTCACAAACAGTGGCACATCTGGACCTTACATAGCATTCAATAAGCATTCATTACGCCTTCTGAATGCATCTTTTAGCATTTGAAGGACTACCCTCACCCTTAATGAATGCTTATATAGCATTCAATAAGCATTCATTATGCCTTCTGAATGCATCTTTTAGCATTTGAAGGACTACCCGCACCCTTAATGAATGCTTACATAGCATTCAATAAGCATTCATTATGCCTTCTGAATGCATCTTTTAGCATTTGAAGGGCTAAATTAAGCAGTGAGTTGAATGCTTATTTTCTTCCTCAAATGAAGTCTTCCTTGCATTCTGAATAAGCCTTCATAATTTCCTTTGAAGTCTACCAAGCGTTCAGTACCTGTTTGTATGCATTCATTAGTTCTTTGGTTTCGATGATAAGAGAAACATATGCAATCATGATGGCGTGTGTATGTATGTGTGCATGTGTGTGTATGTTTGTGTATGTGTGTGTGTTTATGACACTTTGCTTGTTTGCACGATATCTCAAGGTAGGAATGTCTGACAGTTTTCAAACTTGGTACATGGATGTCCCATATTAAGAGGAAGAACCCTATTGTTTGTGGTGGAGGTCAAAGGTCATATGGGGTCACCGGGGGTCAATTTCTGAAAACTTCGTTAGCACGATATCTCAAGTTAGGAAACTTGGATAGATTTCATATTTAATATGTGGATGCGTTATTGTCAGAAGATTGTCCCTATTGTTTTTGACGGAGGTCAAAGGTCTTCTGGGGTCACTGGGGGTCAAAGGCTGAAAATCTTGTTAGCACGATATCTCAAGATAGGAACTTGGATAGATTTCATATTTTGTATGTGGATGCGTTATGGTCAGAAGATAGTCCCTATTGTTCTTGACGGAGGTCAAAGGTCATCTGGGGTCACTGGGGGTGAAAGGCTGAAAATCTTGTTAGCACGGTATCTCAAGATAGGAACTTGGATAGATTTCATATTTGGTATGTGGATGCGTTATGGTCAGAAGATAGTCCCTATTGTTTTTGACGGAGGTCAAAGGTCTTCTGGGGTCACTGGGGGTTAAAGGCTGAAAATCTTGTTAGCACGATTTCTCAAGATAGGAACTTGGATAGATTTCATATTTAATATGTGGATGCGTTATGGTCAGAAGATGGTCCCTATTGTTTTTGAAGGATGTCAAAGATCTTCTGGGGTCACCAGGGGTGAAAGGCTGAAAATCTTGTTAGCAAGATATCTCAAGATAGGAAACTTGGATAGATTTCATATTTGGTATGTGGATGCGTTATGGTCAGAAGATAGTCCCTATTGTTTTTGACGGAGGTCAAAGGTCTTCTGGGGTCACCGGGGGTGGAAGGCTGAAAATCTTGTTAGCACGATTTCTCAAGATAGGAACTTGAATAGATTTATTTGGTATGTGGATGCGTTATGGTCAGAAGATGGTCCCAATTGTTTTTGAAGGATGTCAAAGATCTTCTGGGGTCACCAGGGGTGAAAGGCTGAAAATCTTGTTAGCACGATATCTCAAGATAGGAAATTTGGATAGATTTCATATTTGGTATGTGGATGCGTTATGGTCAAAATATAGTCCCTATAGTTTTTGACGGAGGTCAAATGTCATCTGGGGTCAGCAGCGGTCAAAGTGTGAAAATCCTGTTAACACAATATCTCAAGGTAGGGAACTCGAATAGATGTCATATTTGGTATGTGGTTAGGTTAAAGTCTGGGGGTGGTCCCTACAAAGATGCCAAGTATCCAGATTTAGGTAGAGTAATTACCAATTTACCATTCCAACCTCTAATCCGCAATTACAAAAATCCTCCAAAAATTCCCCTTTTCACATGTTAAGGACCTTTGTCGAACACTAAACATTGTGAAAAGTTTAAAAGATTTTAACAAATGCATGCTGAAACATAGCCTGCTGGGGGACGTATTTTGCGCAAGTACTTGCACTGTGCTCGTATATTTCGCATTGCCTAACAATAAAGGATAGTAAACACTTGATACCTGCTAAGAAGACTAGGTGAACTTTGACAAATCTCTTTTAAAACCTTGTGATTGGTTCCATGCACCAATGATTACATACTTTCGGCCAATCACACCTCGGGACACATTCAGTTTTAGTGTATATTGCTTGCAAGAGGATCCCCCAAATTTCCACAATGGAACATCGTAAAAAAGTTCACCATATGTTGTTCTCATCAAGTCTCTTTGGCAAATTACTGATCCAGCAAAGCTGGGCACTTACTCATTGTCAAGTGGACTGTAGGCTTATGAAACAGCTAGGACTATCTAAGTGATAGCATATTGTAGGTCTATGCTTGATAAGAACGTTTTGTGAAGACAATATTGGGGAAAGTGCAAACTCCGTGCCAGGACCTGTGAGAGATCATAAGTGTAAACTAAGTAAGATGGGGCATGCATATGAGCAAACCGAGGACTTAGTCAGATTTTTCAAGAGTAGTGCGGCTTATTCAAGGGTTATGATTTTGATGAATTGGTAAATGCAGTGCTTATCACTTCTGCTGAAACCTGTGCTAGCTCGTCATAAGTTTTACTAGGCATAGAACTACTCATATAGCCTAATTGTGTCCAAACGTTAGGCCTATGCATGTACATATGCTAAACACTATCAGTAACTGAACAAACACATTTCACTTACCTATGAGAAGATGTTTCGCAAAATCGCCGTTATAAACAGGAGACTTGCCATTCCCAATCAACTTGCTTTTTCTGCTGCGATCTAGGTAGGGTCTATTCCGCGTGATAATGGGAAAGGGAACTCAGACTTTCGTTTGCTACTGTATTTTGCTCGTTTGATTTCTCCTTCTCGTGACAACGTTTAATGGTCCTCCGGCGCCATTGCTATAGCCTGGTGCAAACGCTGTCCTTCGTTTTTATTTTTTTTTTTCTGAACAGGAAGACATTTTGCTGTCGTAAGACCAAGACTAGCCCCCTTCGCTTCGACCAATCTCTCAAGTTCAATGCAGGTTTCCTAGGCCAGTTCGTCTTTTTAGAAATTCCCAAGATCATGTCTCGAATAACAACGTATAGCCCTCAACGTTGAACTAATAATAATAGCCTATAAGAGCATCGGAGTTAAACTGATGATTAAAACACAAAAACAATTAAGCGGAAATTTAATACAAATAAGCCACCTTGGCATTCTTATTAGAACTGATTCACACATTTCATAATTAATTAATAAGTCACTTAAAAAAGTAAAAATAGAACACAATTTTTCTTTTTTCAAAGTAGGAAGGAAAAGAATGATCAAGCCTTTTCAAAATTCTGAAGATATTGGGAAAATTCCCAAGGGTCTCTCTGTTTTCACTGAGCAAGGTACTCACTTGTATCAGCAGATCAGCAAAACAACTCCCTGCTACATACAAATTAACACAAATACTAGGCCTGTTAACGCTCACACAAACAAGCAGGGGTAGCAGTACGCTATCCCACGCAATCGTATGTATTGTTATCATACGGTGTCTATGGGCTACATCATGGATTTTGGGTGGGATAACAATTTTTTTGAAGGTTGTCCAAATGTCGCCCACGTTTCGCGCCACGATACTGTGTCTTTAAGAACCATGTGTCAGAATCATTCTTCAGCACGGGTGTGAAATTTGCTAGAATGAACTGCTTGGTCTACCTTGAATGTGTATTAATAAGATCCAAAATCCTTTGAAATTAAATTTGAAGAAAAATAAAAATAAGACTGTGAGATTACTGGTGTTTAAAACAAGGTTAAGCGACTGCTTTTTCCTTTCAAAGATGACTATATATAGGTCATTTAGAGAAACGGTTTGTCATCCAAACCCCTTCAGAAAGCATTTTTTTTTTTTTTTCAAATATGTTTGAAGGACCCCCTGATGTTATTCGGCTGAATGTACAATTTGAATCCCTGACAATTCATGCGCACGCCACTAAGGTTAGAAAACCGTCCAAACACAGATTTAAATTCATGGTGAGAAATAAGTGTAGGCATGAACATACTCTGCATCCCGCCCCCAACAGCAGAACCTCCGCATTTGGAAGAGTGTCGTTATCATGTCGTTGTGTGGATTGCTACTTGAATACAGAATCTATATAGCTCATTAAACGTCACCACTTTAATATTATTATTTGCTTCCATTCCATTGTCAAATTGAATAATTGTGACCACCAAACCTCCCCCATATATAAGGATGAGAATAGTTTGAAATTTACTAGCAGGAACTGAATTGGTCCCATTCTGCATTAGAAGGGGTATATGGATAACATATTTCGGGGGATGATACATCGAAATTTTTATTCTGGTATCATTTAAATCACAAATATTAATTTTCAGCTGTTTCTTTATTTTCAAATTATACATCATACCAGTGTCAAATTTTGTAACTATTTGTGAAAGTTGAGGGGAGCGTCATGCTATTGGTGCCTTAGGCGAGCAGGCTACCCAAATTTTACTGTCGCCTGGAAAAAGATAAAAAAAAACTGGAATACACTTTAATGCGTTTTTCAGTTCAAATGAATTCATCCATGACTGTAATATGACCAGGACAAATACTTAGCTCATTATTATAGTTAATTATTCAGATGGGTCCCAAAAAGTGTTTTTGTACGACGTTCGTTAGGCTGGTTCATTTTTCGTCTCAAGTTACTGTTTCGAAACAAATGACAATAAAAACTTGTCCTCTGATATTTCTTGTTTTAGGTTTTAGAGCATTAGTTTTATTTACAGTATCTATGATTGGCGTGTATAGAACGTGTGTTTCAACAATTCATATAGTTAGATATAAAAGAAGAAGAAATGCAGTTGATTACATAACCAGTTTCAAAACATTCTTACCTACCCACTCGTACAATTAATACACACGATGTATAGTACTCAGCAGAGAGTGTACGTGTGAAAACGCCATGTTCTATAAAAAAAAAAAAAGAAATGTAACGGCCATTGACATTTCTGATTGGCGAAGTCATGAACAAACTGTATGTTCTATTCATTTAACTATATCCACGGAACTTCCCTACGCACACCACGGCCAATACCAGCTCAAAAAGAAGGCTTAAAATGAATTCCAATGCTTACAATACCACTATATTATGTAAGATTCGCGCCCAGCTCTACTCAAAAGTAGGAGACATGGTCACCACAATAAAAAAGTACTGTTATAAAAATCTGAAGTGAATGGGGTTTTTCTTTAAGCAATGGGACAAGTCTCCTTTAAAGGGTTAATTCTCTGACCCGCATCTACAATTTTTGTAGTAGTCCACAGAAATTTGCAATTGGCATATCTCATTTATTGGCAGCTACTTCAGCAATACAGAGTACCAAAGGTCATACTTCACAGCATTTACTGCGCCGAGAAAACTTTGATTGCACAGCGGGGTCCTGTGTACGCATCCTTAAGGAATGAACTGATATTAAGTCTAGAACAAATTTTCCATAACAAAAGGTCAATCTGCCTTAGGAGTGAATAAAATGCTTAATTTATTTGGAATGAGATACTTTGTTAAGCTGGTGATCAATATTCTTCGTTGTTTATATCACAAAAAACAATGCTTAGCTCTTGAACCTCAAATCCCCTTTGTCTGTTTTGTAATGGAGGAATTTCAATTGAACTCTTAGTTCATGATAGTAATTATAAGATCATCTTACACTGTGCAATAGTTAATTGAAATTATTACAACTGATACAACAGTTACATTCTAGTTGCAATATATATTACCGACTTTTTTAAATAAAAAAGTGCATAACCCATTTGAATATTGACATTTTCAAATATGGTCCTATGTCTAAAGACATTCCACAGCTGTGTATTTAGTCCGGCTTCAGATTGAGGCAAGCGCCACCTGGAATAGTCATTAATGCCACCATGTTTTTGTCGATTCCCTGACATGTCTATAAATGGAAAAAATCAGGTATATGGGTATCTTCGGGTGGGTTGGGTAAATACAGCGGGTATCTGCCAAGAGTCAGGGTGCTGAAAAATAAAAAAATAAAAAAAAATAAGGGGTAGGGGAAAGTAAAATGGTTATTTTTTCATTCAGAAACTGGAGAGTAACAAAAGACTCCTCAAATTATTTGAAACGAAATTGTCTTTCATTAGTTCATATATAGATTTTGAGAATCACGTGATTTTGGAGGTAATTAACGGTCAAAAAAGTACGAAATTTGACCTTTTACCTAAATCTTGACTATGCTATTTTAAAATGTAACTGTGTACAGTAAATTGATGCAGTTGTCCTAGTTTGACCTGAAATAATTGTATTACATACCTTCAGACAATTTTAAGTTACTATTGTTCCAGGGTTTGTACTTAGGAAGCACCAGCGTTGGACTATTGAAAAATCTGTTAGAAAAAAAACGTACTTTTCCAGCACGGAAATGACAATTTATTCATAGTTTATGATCGTTACAAGCTGTACACCATCTAAAAATCATTTTCATATCTATTTAAGCATTCCTTGTTATAGCAAATTTATTAATTGCATACCTACATGTCCATATCGATACCCCTGTCCCTTCTTAATACCTAAAAAGGTACAAAACAATACAATGAAATATCAGTACGAATAGCTTCAAATTCTGCAGGAGATTGAGGTAAGTGCCATCTAGAGTGGTCATTATAGCGGGCCATAAGGTTTCCAAAAAATATTGCGTCGGAGAATTTTAGGGGTGCCCTTGAGGTGGTAAGGTGGCTCTGGCATTGGCCTATAATGACCACTCCAAATGTCACTTACCTCAATCTCCTGCCCAATTTGAAGCTATTCGTACTGATATTTCATTGTATTGTTTTGTACCTTTTTAGGTATTAAAAAGTGACAGGGGTATGGTCATGAGTTGTCCTTCAGTGGACGTAATAGCTTTTTCGGAAAGCAGTTTATTGTTTGGTTTCGCCGAACGGCACTTTGCCAGAGGGTCGAGCGGAATTAGAAAAAGTATATTGATTGCATTGAAACTACATTACCTCTTTCCTCTCTTCATCTCCTGTTTTGTCTGAATCTCCTCACCTGTTGATGAAACACAGAGCATATGTTATTAAGCACTCATGAGGGGAAAGTATGTGTCAAAGATACATTGTAAACACAGCTATGACTGTTCTATATGTGTTCCTCCCTATTCTAAAACGTAATATGCCAACGACTGTGTTGCTCTTTAATGTGTTAATCGCGTTACTCTTCAACACATTTATATTGAGCTTTCTACAGAAAATACACTTTTAGTGGCTTCGATTCCAACATTTTCATCCTCATCATCAGGTCAAACATTTAAGAGACTAATAAGTAAACCATGTTTACAGAAGTGATGTGTCAATACTTCTCGAAACTTTAGATAGCATTCCGAAAAATGTCATCTGGTCTGCGCAGCGGGCAGTTGATGCAAAGATTCATTCAAACCATAAAACATCAGTGTTTTTAGGTGTGTTAAGTAGCCTGGAATAAATTATAGGAACCCCCTGTACGAATTCTATTCGTTACGACTGACTTTTACTGCAGTCTGCATATAGGCCTACATAACGTTTTGAAATGAACTTTCAGTACAGGGATTTCACTGCATTCACCTGTATTCACCTGTGTGTCACCTGACTAGTAAGCAGGTGGCTGACCTGAGAAAGGAGTCGCAGACTCGTGTGATCCCCCATTAGATGCCACTGTATATATGAATGACACCAACGATGTTTATACAGAATGGGGTCATCAATTGTTATTCTTGAATGGCATAAACAATTTTTTAAATGAATGAACACAACGATGGTTCTACACGAATGACATCAACAATGTCACTAGTATTAATACTTCAAACTTATTCTACTAAAATAAAAAAAAAAAATCACACAAAAAATTAGACTTGAACCACTATCTTAAAACCAAGTAAATTTGTCAATGCAGTGAGTTTTTTTTAGCCAAACTGGCTCATTGCAAGGGCAAATTGACCCGATTTCATGCTGCTAGAATTGAATAGGACGTTTTAGCCAATGTTACCAGAGAAAAAGGCATTTTCTCGGGTAAAGCTTGTCTCTGTAATTGTGACGGTTAACCCCGTTCAAACCAACCTTGTTGCTCTATTGAGCAAATAGTCTTTGAAGGGGGAAAACTCCTTTAACTTTATTGATCTCAAGATACCTGAACACTAAGTTTACTGATAGATTCTGGATTATTTATTGCCAGCTTGAGATGGCCAAAACTTGGCTATTCGCTTCTAGCGTCATGTAAGTTTAAGGATAGTGAGATTTATTTCCTGTGTAATTGTTTCAATGGTTATCTTACTCACATTATTATTATTTTTTCGGTCGTTGGTTTCATGGGTAAAGTGTTATCGGTAAACTGTTCTTCCATTACTTATTTAGATTCACATTGTTTAATGCCCCCGGGGTATGGGGCGCTTGACATTATTACACCCGGGTACCTTTCAACTAATATTATTTGTTTATTAATTGATTGTGAAAAATGTGTTAACATTTAATGAACGATACATGATCTTTTGTGAAGGCTCTGATCACAGAGTACTTGCAAATCAGCTTTATAGAATCTCATACAAATGGGTGTCATTGCTTTAAGGAAATAATATCCATATTTCGGAATAAAAACCTTGTGCCTGGGATCACAACCATAACAAGAACGAACCTGGCCACCAATTTCCAATAGTTTCCTATCGAAATGGCAACTGTTCGGAGTAACGAACCTTATTGCCGTTTCCGAATAACACCCTTACGAAAATACGATCATTTCATAATATTTTTTAAATCTGAACCTGTATAACGTACGGATTATTTACAAGGGACACTGTTTTAATATACGTCATTGTCACGTGTACATCAAAACCGAAAAGTAACAAAATAATCAGACCAGTTTCAATGAGTCAATACATAAATGATGATATTTTCACAAATAAATAAAGCACACAGACGATATAGGCCTATACGCAACGACGAAGCCACGATAATATCAACAGCTGGGGAAGCTGAACGACGTGCTTTCAGTTAATCCCACCGTTTAGATGAAAAAGCTAGTTGTCTAAAACCTGATTTTGTCGAAATAAATATACGTCAATCATTTCCTGGTTATCTGCTATAGTGTAAGCTATGTAGAAAGTTAGATCACTCTCTCAAATACATTGAACTAATAAAATGAAATGACACTATCAAGCAGTATATGTATACCGTACATACGACATGAGGGTTCATTTCTTAATCCCGAACCAATCCATTGAGATTCTTGTCGTGCCTGACAAAACATGAAGTTTTTGTGATAGATATTATGGACTTAATTTTTTGAAAAAAGATTGAAACAATTGAGCTACATTCTCTCTGAAAAATTGAAAGACGACTTAATAACCCCCTCCCATTAGACCGACGGTGAATCAGTCTACCTTACCTCTCTCTGATAGTCTTCATTTGTCACATTTTCACCAATACGGCCATACTGTGGAAAGATTGAAATCAGATGACAATCAGTGCCCCCATGTAGGCCTATTTAATATAAAAACAAAGACGTAGAAATCTTATCTAATAGCCTATCACTAAGTACTCTGTTAAGCATTGTCGCAAAATGTTTCGATTAGCTTTGTAAGGATTTCTTCAAGTTAATGATATAGTAACATTTATCGACAACGGCTGTAGAATTTTAGACGAGCTGAAGGTTTTTTTTTTATTTTCACATCATTCAGAGCATTGAGTGATGACGCACAATAAATTCAGTGACGTTGCTAGGATTTTCTTTTTGTGGGGCCTAACAAATGGCAACTGTTCGGAGTAACGAACCTTATTCCCGTTTCCAGGTAACGACCTAACGAAAAAACGGTCATTTCATAGTATTTTCTTCTAATCTGAACCTGTGTAGCATACGGATGACTTACAAGGGACACTGTTTTAATATACATCATTCGAACTGGTACATCAAAAGAGAAAGTGACAAAATAATCACACCGTTTTCAATGAGTCAATACATAAATGATGGTATTTGCACCAATTAATAAAACATACACACGGTATAGACCTAGACGCAAAGACAAAGCCACGATATTTTCAACAGCTTGGAAAACTGGAAGACGTGATTTCAGTCAACCCAACACCTTTAGATGAACTAACTAGTAGTCTAAAACCTAGGTTTGTCGACATAATTCTGCGTAAATCATTTTCAGGTTATCTGCTGTAGTGCATGGAGAAAGTTATGTCACCCTCTTAAACACCTTTGACTAGTAAAATTGAAAGTCATTGTCGATGAGTAGATATGTACTGTATAGCCGTGCGACATGAGGGTTCGTTTCTTACCCAGAACCAACCAATTGAGATTCTTGTCATGCTTGACAGTTAGTTAGTTAGATGTAGTTTTACGGCCCAGTTTCTAACCTATTGGTTCAAGTCGAGCCGGCCACGGCCTTTTTTCCAGTTGTGGCTCATTGGCTTGTTTTCCCTACTCCATTGCTTATGGGGAGCATCACGCACAACGGCAGTAGGTTCCTTTTTAGAGTCTTTGGTATGACTCGACCTGGGAAGCGAGCCCGGGCCTTCCGAGTGAGAGGCGGAAGCTGTTACCGTTAGACCAAACACGCGTTAAACGCGTTAAAAAACACCGCGTTAAAAAACACCGTTAGACCAAACACGCGACCAAACATGCTTGGCACAACATAAAGTTTTTGTGATAGATATTAAACGGTGTCATCGACAAATTTTTGAAAAAAGGGTTTAAAACAAGTTAGCTGAATTTTCCCTGAAAATGAAATTGAAAGACGACTTATTATTACCCATCTATTAGACCGACAACAGGCGCGAATCCAGGCAATCCAAAAAGGGGGTCTGAAATTATTTCCCGTACATTTTGTTGTTGGTGTGGCGAAAACGGAGGGTTGAGGCCTTAAAAGCTAACCCCCCCCCCCCCCCCCCTTGAATCCGTGCCTGGCTCACAGTGACTCACTGTACCTTATCTCTTCCCGATCGTCTTCATCTGTCATCTCTCTTCCATCCCAATCTTTCTGTGAAGAAATTGAAATCAGGTGATATCAGTGCCCCCATACATTAAATAAAATAGACAAAGACGTAGAAATCTTACCCAATATCACTTAGCACTATGTTTATCATAATCGTTAAATGTTTTGATAGGCTTTGTCAGGATTTCTTTATGTAAATGGTTTTATTAGTTGCGCCTATCGACGAATGCCGTAGAATTTTAAGCCAGCTGAAGTTCTTTAATTTTCACATCAATTAAAGCATTGTGTGGTGACGCACTTCATATTTTGATACTTGGCAAGAAGATATCCTTTGTCTCAATATGCATCAACACAATTTTGCAAATGTTGTGAGATTTTGGAGAAGAGCATTCTCCCTGAAGAAAAGGATCAAATTAGCAGTCGAAAGTTTTTTTTTCACACATTGAGAGAGAACGGTTTCAGAAAAAGCTTTAAGTCCAGCTGTCCCAAATGTAATAAAATAAAATGTGATGGCATCCTACTCAAAAATACATACTGCACTCCATTACTCGAAGTAAAGCGAAAAATTCCTTAAAATTAGCCGACAATATTCCTAAACGCAAGATAAGGGACGTGTACACCCCAGTTAGCTCATTTCCTGTAAACGGACCTGCAGCACACCCAACCTACTTACTACTCGATTAACTCTCTAACATTTGCTCATTTCTAGCGCCTAAATCATGGATTAGAAGTAAAAAATTGCCTATAGATTATTTGTCAACAGAAAAAGTAGTTGCTAGAAGCCTTTGAGACAGAAGTAGGAATAACAGCTTAATTTGTGAACAGAAAAGGAGTAGGTACTAGAACTCCTTGGGACAGAAGTAGCTGGTATGAAAACGATGCTTGTAGATACACTCCACGTTAACCAAGACATACAATAGATAGTCATGTTTTCAGTCGAATTAGAGTTTTCCAAGCAACAACTGTATTTTGGCCAACGAGGCCACCTCTGAACGCCTGATAACGTCACTTGAATACATATTGTTGTGCTTTTCTTGCAGTGGTCAAGTATTTCAGTATTAGGCCGCTTTTGTTTCTTCGTGCTCTTATACTTGATAATTTCAGTCTACTTTGTATTTTTTTTTCTTCTTTCTTTTATTTTATTTTTCTAAGCTTATACAGAAATATCTTTTTATATCGATTATCAAGGAAGATTTAACGAAAGTTGTTGATTGCAAATTTATTTGTAAAGTGATCAGTCGACAAGACGAATCGGCAACACATTGTTTTTTGAATTCCAACGGGTTAAATGACGTACCAAAATGCTTATCTCATATGTTGATACAGAAAATTCATTTTTTCTTCGAATATTGAAGATTAGAAGTTATTGAATGTGAATTTATTTTGTAATATGATCAGTTATAAAAGAATCAAGAGCATCCATCGGTACATTGTTGTTTGTTCACGATGCCAACAATCGATAAGCCAAGTAATGAACACCAGATTTATAGTTAGTGGTGGCGTGATGCAAAGAGCGGTATGCGAGGTGCCATTAAATGATTCTTCATTGACGGGTTCGGCCAGCTTAAACGATTCACTCTATTGGGTTGATTTACTCACAAACGTGTTGCTGTGCGGGCGTTACATTTACCCTGTTAATTGGGTACTTTTACCCCTAAAATGGGTGTTTCAACTCGAATGTGGTGTATATTTACGCAAATTATCACACAAAAATATACATTTGGGCAAAAAACCGTGTTTTTGTGATAAGTTGTATGAATAAACACCATTGGTGGGTTTAAAGAATTCAGGGGTGAAAATACCCAATTTAGAGCGTTGAAATTTAACGCCCGCGCAGCAACACATTTGGTGGTAAAAAAAAACCATTTATTTTTTAGAGTGTATACCCCCATATCTGTAGCAACACTAAGGAATAGGCAGCCATGCTAAACAGTTCTGACGCCATTTACTTGCCTAATTTTTTTCTTTAAGATTCATGAAGAAAACACAGATGGCAAGCTCTCCGTAGCAAATACCCCGACACTCCAGAGTTGACCCCCTTAGATGACGTTGTTTGCATTCTTCGATGAAACGTGGGTCCCATGTAGGCTAAACCCCTTAAGTTACATTGTCCAGGCACAAATGAATGCCTGCAGTATTTTGAGTGGAGTGATGGCGCACCTCAGTTTTTATTATTTTTTTCTTAGCCAATTGGTGTACATTTGTACCGAAAATTCCCAAATTTATTTCCATGTAGGGGAATGTTTCGCACCTTCAGGCTGGAAGCTTCTATGAAAGAGAGGGGGTGCAACCTAAGCGATATTTTTTGCAGGTTGACCTCAAAATATGATCAACCATTAGGTGATGTGGCTTTTTTTTTTCAAATTTTCCGCGCACGAATTCACGAATGGAAGTGTAACTCTTCATAAGTTTTCAAAACAACTTTAAAGCTCATTTCATCTTGTTTTCGGTCTCTTTGATAATTTCGGGACTTCATCTTGCTGCGAATTGGCATGAAAATTCTGGAGACACCGATTAGCCCAACTCGTCCCATATGCACGTAGGCTATCAACCTTCAGATCTTTCAGTCTTTAAAAACAAGTTCCTCTCAAAGATATATCATTCTTGGTACAGCACCATGACACCACGTTTAGGATATTCAATGCAAATGTTCATTTATTTATAATCATGGGTGGCAAAACTATACTACGTAAAATTGTTTGTTAGTGCAATGGAACTGAAGTGTGAGAAGAAGAAGGAAATACTGAAAACTTTGACAACAAGAGAAGGGCGACATTTAGTTTTTGGCAATTCTCAGAAAGTTTACTAAATTTGAAAAATGTTGAAATCAATGTTACTTACAGCGCATATCGCATTTTTCAAAATCTACTGAACTGCAGATTTTGCAAACCGCCATAATTGCTTTGTGTAAAAGCCGGCCCGACTGTCCTAAAATTACTAGGACAGTCGGATAAGCATACGGTAGATCACAATCATGACCCCTGACAATGAAATATAACTCTACGGGTCATAAACCCCATCTTTTCAATTTCTCAAATCTCAAAAGAAAGGAAACTTTCCTTCGCGCGCCGCAAAATGTAATAAGGAAGGCATTAGTTCTCCTTCTTAAATGAGTTTGGTAAACTTTACCGAGTCCTGGAAATGAAAAAATCGGATATTTACCATTTGTGATACCACATTATCAAGCGACACCGGCAGCTATATTGATATTTTTGTAAACTGTCTTTCATATAATTCCAAATTTTCTTCCAATGAAAACCCTTGGAACATTTTGTCTAAAAAGGACAACAAAGTTTGGGAAACTGTTAAGATGTCATCCAAGACTATCAGCTCTTAGGCCTTAGATAACATGATGTAGCAACAACGATCCAGTCGTCGTGCAATCATTGTCATATTTGCCACCAACCATGAAGGCACTGCAGTTTTCTCAGTAACCCCCTAACTTTTTATATTTCCTTACAGGAAACCCAGAATCCAAAGCTTTCTGCAATACAGGCTCCTTATCTATATATAATTTGTCTAAAAGGGGCTAAAGTTTCGGAGCGCTTCACGCGCCGCAATGCGTCCCTGATAGAGTGGTGTTCACACTGAAAGAAAAATCGGAAAACATAGCTGTTACTAACAAGCCCGAGAAATGCCATTTCCGTCTGTCTGAGGGTTCGCAATTTTCCATTTTGTTTTTAAGCTTAACTTCATATTGCAGGCAGGGAACCATTGGCCTATAGTACTCAAATGCGCTAATAAACACCTATCATCAGATATCTTTTTTCCCTGTGAGTTGAGTAGTCTGTGTAGATGAATTATTTAATATTGAAAAGTCAAAATGTTATCAATGTTCAATGTTGCAGAGCAGTGACGTAACCACAGGAGGCGGGGGGGGGGGACGATTGCCCCCTGGCTCGAAAAAGTAAATAAACTTAGCAAATTTGCCATAAGAGACACTAGTCAAATATAGTGCGGTTTTCCCAACTTTTCCTTCATAAAATTGCGATGATAATAGCACATGATAACGAAAGACAAACATACTTCTTGCCCCTCGTACATTGTAACGTATTATTTTCAAACAAGTTCAGTACAAATGGCCAAAAAGGAGGGTTTTATCGGTCGGATGGGGAGGCATAGAAAAACGTGTCCACCCTCATTCCCCTTTGCTTAATGCGCCCTTGTCAACATGCGTTGCGATGAAGTGTTAAAAATCCCTGCCTTTCCTCTCTTTAAGTGTTTGGTATCAATGTTGTTCAATGTTGCAGAGCAGTGACGTAACCACAGGAGGCAGGGGGAACGATTGCCCCCTGGCTCGAAAAAGTTAAAAAAAAAATAGCAAATTTGCCATATGAGACACCAGTCAAACATAGTGCAGTTTTCCCAACTTTTCCTTCATAAAATTTCGATGATAATAGCCTGTAGTAACGAAAGACAAGCATACTTCTTGCCCCTCGTACATTGTAACGTATTATTTTCTAACAAGTTCGGTGCAAATGGCCGAAGGGAAGGAGCGTTTTATCGGTCGGATAGGGAGGCATAGAAAAACGTTACCACCCCTATTTCCCTTAAGTTTGCTTAATGCGTCCTTGTCAACATGCGTTGCGATGAAGTGTTAAAAATCCCTGCCTTTCCTCTCTTTAAGTGCTTGGTATCAAAGTAGTAGAAGATAAAGGTTAAAGTACAGTTACCAAATATAAGTCGCATATATTGTCGCAGTTGATTCGTTTTCAAACTGGTCCTATGGCTGACTCGAGAACGCAAAAAACTCAGAAATTACTTTGTTTTACCTGGGAAAAATGTTAGCAGGTAGTTGACATCCCGTCACTTATACATTACTTTGGATTTGTAAACTGACAACAACATGTATTGAACATTCCTATTCATTTTTAAGTTGATGCGGCTTTAGAAGGGGAAGAATACCAACCGTTTAATTTCTGTAACATTTGAGAAAGTGGAATTTGATGTAGCCTGCAGTTTGTTCTACCTTAATTTGGATTTGGAAAGTTACAGTAAAGATACATTGAATATTTTCGTTTAATGTGTGTACACTCACACTTTTACCCTATTTCCCTAGTTGTGCGTATTACCATTGTTTAACCGTGATTTTCCCCTACAGACAACAAATACTGCAACTTTAAAACCATTGAACAATGAAGTAGTAACAAGTTTAACTAACAAAAGATCTTCAGGGGAGTATTTAGAGGTAGCGCACCAGGTTAGCGCCCCTCTAAAAAATTCCCAAGTCTTTGTTTTCCTCGAGATTCGGTATCATCGATTGCATATAGATTTTGTTTGGACTTACACTTGTTTGCAATATAAAAGCGATCTCAAAGAACACAGTTTCATTATTTAAGATAAAATGCCAAAAGGGTGACATCAACGGTATAAACCATACATAGGCGTACGAGACAGGGGTAAAGAAGCGGGATGCTCCCCAAAATTTGTTTCGCATTATGTTTGTAGGCCATCGATTTTTCAGTTTTGATTTGTTTCGAGTTCTTAAGCTTATCAGTGCCTGTTTCGGAGTTCGTCAAAAAGCTAGGGACTTTCTTGAGACGTAAATTTCTGGGATGACCTGGTAGCATATGATCTACTACCTTAGTAGTTAACCATTTTAAAAAATAAAGTCGTTTGAAAACATTCGTTTCGTTCACTTTAACAATTAGTTTTTTTTTTTTTTTTCAAAATTAACCATGTCCAATTCCTGCCCTAGTTTTTGATCTCCCGGCTATTGTATTTCATGTTCACGACAAATCCAAACGCTCCCTATACCGTGACAAAATTTTCAACTGTTTTCAAACATTGGACAGTAAATGAAGATACTTGTTCGTTTTGGTTGAAGGCATCTCAGACCCATGGGCAGACAAGGAGAAGAAAGTTCTTTAAGGCAAAAAAAAAAAAAAAAAACCCAGTGGGGGGGGGGGGGGTGAATGAAAATATATAAATTCAATGGCAGATTTCACTCTCAGTATACTAACAAAACACTTTGAGGAGCGGCTGTTACCTTCCTTAATGGAATGCTTCGAACTCGTTTCCAGAAATTCGTTCATTTTAAGCTCAATTACAAAGGCTGGTGCAAATCGCATGTCACAGCATAAACTGGCCCTTCGACAGATCTCTGTTTCACAGTAACATAAGGCATGAATGCTCAAGACTGTTATGGCATTAGCTGTTATATCCTTACTGAACCGAACTGTCCTATTAAAAGGCTGATGTGAAAAACGATGTTCTACTAATAAGTCAACGCATATTAATTAAAGAAACCGGTGCTTAGTCAGACTAATCAGTCTGCTTCTGAGTGATTTCCCCTGCATTCTAAAAGAGGTGGGTTTCAGGACCCGCATCACGAACGAATTGCACAAACTCTTGGAAAAAAAGTGTCGTACATGAGAATGCAGCTTAGTTGGTAAGCCAGGCTTAGCGGTGGTTTTCGCGGATAGGGGCAACTACCTGCAGACCTGTGACCTGCGAAAAATTAAGATGGAGATGGGAAGGAGGGATCGAAGAATAAGCAAGTAGTATATGTAACAGATCTTTTTGGCGATTTTTTCAACATATCAAGTTACAAAATTTAGGTGTATATACACAACCAGGGCATTTGTTGGGGGTTCGGCATATTGAGGGAGGAGTGCTTGATTCCCTACAGCCTCGGTAAAAACCGCGCCTGAAAGTGGTGCGATACCCGGTAATAAATGCTCGCAACCTCTGTTTTGGTTGAAGGTAACCCAGGCCTGTTGCCAGACAAGTTACTGAAGGAAGAAGCTTTTTTCCCAAAAAAAAAAAAAAACAAACAAACAAACAAACAAACAAACAAAAACAAAAAAACAAAACAAAACAAAACAAACAAACAAACAAAAAAAACACCGGGAACTGAACATATAAAAAGTCAATAACAAATTTCACTCTCAGTTTACTGGCAAAAAGACGTTAAAAGGGTTGGGAATGCTTTCGTCTTGCTTCCAGAAATCCGTTAACTTTTTCCTCATTTAGAAAGGCTGGTGAAAATATTATCAGCTTTGTTTTATAATAACCTTAGGAATTAAAACACAAAGCTCATAATTCGCTGTTATACTGACTGAACCGAGCTATCCTACCAAAGGGCGGAAGTGAAAAACTATGTTATCTATGCGTAACAATTTAAAGTATACGGTCGGTATTATTTAAAACATCTGGTGCTAAGACCCATTAAATGGTTCTACAATCCACGTCAAAAATGATGGGTCAAAACAAGCAAAACAAGCAATCAACGAATCACCATCCCCCACTCCCCCATTCAATGTTGCGGCAGCCCAAGGCGTGCTGAAACTTCAACATTGATACGGGGAGCGGGGTTTGTTCCATGCATTTTTGTCGAGGATTGTATTTCACTTGCATTGTAGCAGATGTGGGACCGTGACCCCACAGGACAAACATTTCGCGTGCCACTGCACATTCACTTGGGTCTTCCCTCAGTACCTAACTTTTTAGCTCTAAGCTGAGTCAAATCTTCCACGTAGGTGGCTGCCCTATATTACGACACCCCATGCTCCTACAATCCCTGTCGCAACATAGGGGTTTCTGAACAATGCCTGGGTTACAGCGTTGTGGAATTTTCGGAATATAGGGCTGTCGGAATTTAGGTTTGTCGGAATATAGGGCTGCAACCTCCACCTACATGTTCTGTAACATCTCGTTTATGTTCAGTGCGCGTCGATGTACATGCAGCTATATGGCAAATATGCAGCCACAATAATTGCTATCAAATTGAACTCTTTGAACTTAAGGATATAATGATCTAAGCATCCACTAGAAAGATTACAATCAACGTGGTCATCGATTCCATTCAATGCCACCAAGGTTAACTTTCTTCTTCCTTCTTATAATCAAAGGTTTTTCCTCCGTCACTACACTCTAACATCAAAACAGTAAACTTAGTTACTTCCTAATGAGGTGAAAAGTGTAAATTTTATCACAGAATAGTGATATTTACCAGTCTTTAAAAATAGTGATATTCACTTTAAAAGAGCGACGTTTCACTCTTGATGGAGTGCCTACAGTAGCCACTGCTATGTTCACTCAGTTTAGAATAAATTGACACTCTAACTAATGGAGTAAGTTCACACTTTTCCTTCTATAAGAGAGTGACTAAGTTCACTCTTTAGGTTTTAGAGTGAATGTTCACGAAATTTTTATTTAAAAAGGGTGAAGGTACAGCTAGGACAGCTAGGGCGGATAGAAGGGAGGATTTTCCCCGAACACACAGGTTTTTGACCGGATATATGTCAGCTAAAAGCACCGTGATAATGGAAATTTAAAGGAGAAAAAAAGGGTAAAAAAGCACCGACTTCATTGCAACACAAACGAAAGTAACAAAAATTCCCAACGTACGGTTATTTTAATTCTTGTGTTTTCCTCTTACTGCGACAACGCTTTTGATGCCTGTTACCACTGGTTAAAATAAGGTCAATAAAAACGAAAACTTATTACAACTAGTACCGGTCATAAATGATTAATAGATTTGGTTTAATAAAGCAAAGTGTAACGACTTTTCATTCAATCCAATTTGAGAAATGTAGGCTAAATGTTTAGCATTAGGTAAGTTCATGCTTACCCTGTTTGTTTTGGTGTCCCTTCTTTGTTATGTGTTGTTTGCTATGATAAATAAATGTGGGCTCTAAATTAAATATTTAACCTGATTGTTGTTATTATGAAACCTTACAAAAAGAGTTCTCCTTTGTTCAAATTAAAATCGTTATTTTTCTGTTATTTCTCTAACTTTGTAAAAAAAAATATTTGCATTAAGTCTTCAAGACAGAAGACAGAAGTCGAATTTTTCCTTTAAAATGAGAGAAGAAATGCATTTCGACTTGGAAATGAGCCGATTGAGGAAAACATGTATCAGACGATGAATGTCAGTGTTATGCTGTTGAGTGACTTTGATTCTGTTCAAAACAATGTAAAGCGAGAAGTAAAGTGTTAGTTTTATTCCAACACCAGCCTTGACATCAAAGACGCCGTAACCAATTTTAAAATGAGGGGGCTAAACTCTTAGGGGAACAAGAATTTCAGGAAAAAACAAAAGTACTGTTCCCCAATTTCAAGCGTTCCAAAATACCAAGAACAAAAGTCTGGAGGAGCAAAAACCCCACCCTATCACCCGTCATAAATATATATTACTTGTAGTGTTGCTTTTGTTTTGCAACTACGAGTATTTATTTACCAGAGCGGTGTGGCTCAATTTTATTGACCTGTTAAAATTTAAAAAAAAAAAATAAATAAAAATTCGCCCACATTGGCATAGTCTCCTATATTAGTAGTTTACCGTAGCTGTGGGCATCAGGTTACAAATAAGCATATAGTATGTGCATTTTGAAATTTTAGAACTAATGCCAAAAAGAAAAATATGCCTTTTTTCTTTCCATTGGGCCTATTTCCCAGATATGAAAGAAACCGCCGTGTTTTATCCCGAATGTAATTGTCTTCTACATATAGTTTAAAAAAAGTTGTAATAGTATGGCCTAACGAATTTTCATTTAATGAATAATTTCCTCTGCTTTCCATGCTCTATGAATGAACACCTCAAATACTTCGCTTTATGCTTATGACAGTCTAAGTGTAGTTTGAATGGGAAGACCAATCTCTTCAACTGGGATATTATTTCGTTTAATTAATATTAGAGATATGACGTAAAAATGATTACTCAATTACGGGTTTAGAATATTCCACACCGCTTCTATCCGCTGCTGAGTTTAGGCCTAAAGGATTTTTTTCTTTTCCTTTTTTTTACATGGTTTGAAAAATAAGGTAGGGTTGATCAGATGTTTCGACTTTTGTTCAGTTAAACAGCAGCTCATCAAAAATAAATAAGCGATTAAAAACCGTGAGGAGGTCAGATAAATTTCTCATGATGTTTTGTACAGAATATTGGGAAGTTTCCTCTCAAATGTCAAAATGTCCCAAGAAGATATCCTTGCAAGTAACTTTTACAAATTGCTTTTATCGCTTTAAAATATTCCGCACGAATTACGCAAGACAACTTCAGGTTAAATGTTGAATGAGGCCTTTATCCATGCGGTATTTCCATCAATGTACGGAGTATATAACCGTTGTTATATGGGGTAAACGATTTTTCATTGAAAATGTCATATGATATTTTCATTTCGAACAACACTAAATTACTTCAAATTATTTTTGCATGCCTTTAAAAAACCAAGACTAAGATTAAGGGTGAAATATGTCATATGAATTCACTCAATGAGAGTTATTAGTGGGTGAATTCACTGCAAGAAGAATGAAATTCCCTTGAAGAAGAGTGAAATCTTCTCCAAAAGAGTGAAATTTCCTACTTCATGGAGAACCTACGGTGGTCACTCTTAAAAAACAAAGTAGACGCTGTAGGTACTCATAGAAGAATGATTTTTTTCCTAATCCATTTATCACGCACATTAGCAGTAGGACTCTATTTTCAAAGTATTCGGTATGACACGAACCTCCAGATCTCGATCCCGAGTGCAAGTCGGATGCCTAACCAAGCACGTATCAAAAATATTCCTACATGCGGCATGTTCAGGCATCGCAGTTATGTCCTTTTTTTTTTTTTTTTTTTGTTTTTGGTTATTTCTGTCTCTCTCTCTCTTACTCTCTCTCCATTCACCCTTTTCTACTCGCATAACTAACTCCCTGGTCACATAATTTGTTTAAGGGGGGGGGGGGGGGCGTGAGTTTGTGGACAGTTAAGTGTTCAGGAAACAGTTTTCAACAATCCAATATAACTGAGCGATGCACAGTAACTAGCAATCAAACAAGAAAACGCTGTAGTAGGTACTTTATGATAAAACATTTCTCAATAATGTGTGCTTTTTTTATTTGAGAAGAATATATCGATAATAAAATAAAATCACTTACCGTACCTTTATAATATACAAGCACAAGTGAAGGTAAGCACATATATGTCTGATATCATAACCAGATTAAAAATTTGTAAAGGAAAACAAACACTTACCTCCCATTGACCTGACTGTAGATTCAGTTGATAATTATTTACAAGACCGTCCCAGATAACTGAAATAAACAATTAAGAAACCTATAACAATATATACAATAGGCTGCACAGTCAATGCTATGACACCACAGAATATACACGGCACAAAAGATATCTTTTATTATTATTCTTTAGTTAAGTTCGCACGTTTTTTCTGGCAGTAGATTTTATTCCTAAATTATTAATTATAAAAAGAACGTTTGCTTTAACATGATTTAAACATTTGAAAGGTTATGTCTATGAATACAGTTATGTTTTAGTTTGAGAATTACTTTTTTCCATCTACTTTAAGCTAGGTCATAAATCATTCATTGACAAAAATGTTTCTAAAGATTATTTTACGCTTTATCCCGATATGCAATAAGTAGTTTAATTAGGGTTAGATTTAGTTTTACTGTCCAGTTTTTAATCAATTGGTTTAAGTCAGGACGGCTACGGCCGTAAGTAACATAATTTATTCTCACTTCTTTGCAAAGATTGAAAGGATATTAGGCCCTAATAAAAGCACAACGGATTATGTATATAATTTATATTTTTGGAACACAAGAGAGAACATTAAAAGCAAGCACAATTTATCTTTGAAGCACCCAGTCACACATATTTCTCTCATATTACCTACTATAAATGAGATTGTCAACCCTGAATACAAAGTGTCTGCAAAATTGCCCAATTCTTACGTTCTAATGAATCTGTTCGTGTTCCTGTTATTCATTACATAAAACATAATAGTAGTCACAAGTAACCTATCTTGTCAAACTGTATACATTTAATTTATTTTCATCACACACAGTTTAATAGACTGTATGTTACCTTTAAGGTTTCTTGATCTAAGAACTGAGACAGACTCCGCCTGGACGAATGATAGCAGCAGACACCACCAGAACCCGACAGAAGAAAAATGACAGAGGAAAAGACAGGTAGATTATACATTTATACAAGAATATTTATGATATACGATAAAACTTGATACTGATTTGCACTGTTTCAATTCTTTGTATATAAATAAACAGAATAAAAACAGGGTATAAAGATTACAGAAAAGTTATCCGACAAATATTTGTCAATATATTATCTGTAATCCTCACATTTCTTTTCATTTTTTTTCTGAAAATTAACAGCGATTTTTTAAGTTCACTTGCTAAATAATAGCCTGCTTATAGCAGGCTATTGTGTTTGCGTTTCAACTACTACATTAAAAAATCAAAAATCTTACTTTCGCTACAATAAATAATACTACATGAGTCTTTCAACGGCTTCACTGCTGAACAGACGACGTTTCCAACTAAATTACATGGCATACTACAGCATACAATTGCCTGCCAACTTTCTGTCGAATCTCATTTACGACCACCAAAAATGACGTCACGACAAAAATTAAAATACTAAATTATATCTCGCGTAAAAGGTAATATATATGCATCGAACGTAAGACCTGGTACACATTTTCCACTTACAAAAGCTAATTAGGTTGTTCGCCGTTCGTTTTATCAGTTGTTTGTACGAAGATACACTATTCATACTTGTTTCGTGCACCACATGACCATCTCATGTTCACTAATTCGTCCCTCAAAGTGCGGGATTCCTGGAAATGGAAACTGGGCAAAGGTTTGCAGACTCTGTATATTATACTGTTTAGAGAGGTTTATTATGATTTTGAGAGAGCGCCATCTTCCGGCTGCTACAGAGTCTGCTCCGCAGGCTAGCTAAATAGCTGACATATCATTACATTTTATCACTGCTGATTATGGCACGCCAAAAGGCTCACCAAATATGACGATGTTCTAAAAATACACGTTCATGTACTAAAATTACATGTTCATGTACCAAAAATATACGATGATGTACTAACTTCATACGATCATTATGTAAATTTACACCATTATGTACTAAAACCATAAGTTCATCATGTTAAATGTTACGATGTAGATGTAAAATCACAAGTTGTACATCTAAAAACACACGTTGTACATGTAAAAATGTAAGATCATCATGTTATTATTGTCTCTTCCGCACGCCATACAGAGTGAGCCTTACGGCGTACGAGAAGTCCGCCAAAAGGCTCACCGACATGCGATGTAGTAAAAGTACACGTTCATGTACTAACTGCTTACGATCATGTCCTGATTTCATACGTTCATGTACTGTTTGCTTACGTACATGTACTGATTTTACACGATCATGTACTACATGTATACGTTCATCTTAGAGCAAGTTTTCTTCAGACAGCTATTATATTTGCAGTTTACGGGTCTATTTAATTAGCTCAAATTTAAGTCAAATTTAACATAAAAGCTAATAAATAATTTGTATTAATAAATACGTTATCTTACAGCATTTTTTTTTTTTTTTTCAATTCGTTGGTCTTATAAATTCAGCGATATAGCTTTATTTGCTTGATATTCAAGTGCAATTATCACTCAGATAATATATTTGTGGTATAATCCGTTCTTTTCAACATATTTATGTTATTTTTATAATTTCTTTATAACTTTAAAAAGGGCCTGTGCTACAACAAACCCGTAAGCTTACTGTTAAAACAGTAATTGAATTTTACTTAATTAAAAACAATAAAAACATGTTTGCATTCAAATAGAGCTGATCAGATTACGCAAACTTGCTGAGCCTATACCATCCTATATTTTATTATTTAAAAGGTGTTTCTTTAATTGATGTTTAAAACAAAATACCAACTACTGATACTTTTACACGTTTTCATCGTAAAATTAACGTTTTTGTACACTAAAAGTCCCACACCAGAAACGTCAGTGCTTACTAATATAACGTAACGATGACAAATAAACCATGACACCAATTAATTTCTGACAGTTTCATTTATATTACTTACATTTTAATTAAAATACTTACCGCAGTTCCTTCAACGCCAGACACTTTGATGAATACTGTAAGATGCCTGTAAATTCTTCTGATGTTATTTCTCTGTCTTCATATTCAGTGTCTATCACTAGCTCGTTGAGTGTAGTGAGGACTGGTATAGAGAGATTGGATTTTAACTGGAGAAGATTCCCGCCACGTAGGTCCACTGTACTGTAGCAGTTATTCAGATACACACATGAAATGGAAATCTGTAGTCTAAAGTAAAGCAGTTCAATTTTCATAGGTGTTTGTTTAATTTCCATAACAAAGTGTATAATTTTAAGTTGAAAGGGTATTATGAAACAATTACGCAGCTCTTTTTTCCTTATCACAAGATATGTACATCCTTTACTGATGTTAAAATAATGCCCTTAGAAAACAGCCAATAGGAAAGCCTCATTTGACCCAAGTGTGGTTAACAGATGCATTTCAGTAAAGCTGGCTGTTAAAGGCTTCCAAACTATAAACCTTGCAAATCATACTGTACATTGCCAAGAAAATACTACCATGGCTATTCGGAGTATATTAATCCAACACCGCAACACTGCATATGTGAGATGAGCATCCATACGTAAGCACGCACGCTGACTGAAGGGTTCTTAAAGGTCACGGTGAAAACGTGTGGAAGGGAAGGAAACCATGGTAACGTGACAATGGTATGTTTAAAGTTGTGTAGGGTGTCTGGTTACCATGAGATCAATATAATTGTTGAAAGGAAAAGGGTATAACCGTTTGTTTTTATGTTTCCAGCAGTACATGCAGCTTAACGTCAATATTGCTAGGCTGAGAATTGCGCAGGTCCTCTGGCTTTGAGTTGGAATGATTGGTCCTTAAAGAGTTCAAACTAATTCGCTTATTCTTTTTCATTTATTGTGAGGATTATTTGAAAGTACTGAAAATTTTAGCTAAAACTGGAGATCAAGGATCTCTGAATCAGTAGCGTAGCCAGGGTTGTGTCATGGGGGTTTATTAGAGAATTCTGCCCCTTAAAAGTGCACGTCATGACTTGATCAATAGCGTCACGACTTGGCCGATTTTACAACAATAGAAAACCACAGACAACAATAAGCGATGGACCATGTAATTTGAAACAATGTGGCTTTTTGTCAGTCATGTAACAAGCAGGGACTTCAAGGACAGGAAAGGTTTGTTCAAGTTTCTTTGAAATTATTCTTTTCAAGGTTACTTTTCAAGGTTACGTCATGCCCCCCCCCCCTCCTCGTGTCTACGCCCCTGGTCTGGATGGCTGAGAATAGCTGTCTACAGATTTACAGAGAGTTCTATCATGTGGGGCCTATATATTAAGGAATTAGGAGCACAATGCATCTAAAAACTTTGTCATCAGAAGGGTAAGTAGGAATAGTACGGAGGAAATGGAGTCAATCCAACTTGAATTAAAATTGTTCTTTTACATGTCCTTGTTCATGACTGACTCTCGAGAGTCATATCAGAACGTCTTTTTTCTTCTTCTTCTTCTCAGATATAAGATTTATAGCAATTGTTACCTGGATTTACCTGGAATATGCATAACTGAATTAAGATACTTTGAGGGGAAATAAGATTGAAGAAAATTTTGAAGTTAAGCTGTTTCTTCCAAACAAAAATTTTGCCCTTTGCTGCTTCCCCAGCAGTTGACCAGCCCTGCTATTTAAGGTCCCCATTAAATTGTTTCAGTATATTTTCAGGAAAGGTTTGAATAGAGAGGGGAGTTGAGGAGGAGGGCAGTAGAACTTTTCAAGGCAGCAAAATGTTTAACAGGGTAACCCGGCCCATCCCTTTACTTCCCCTCCCTAGAGAGCCATGGATGACAGTCACCTGGAATGGGTTCTGCTGGGAGTTCAATTGTAGCTTTGTTACGCAATTACGCATTGTCCTACAAATAGGAAATCCTTTGTCAAAGTGCATTTGCATGTCCCTGAACGTCGCACAGCTCTAAGCCACTGATGTAAACTTAGAAACAAAGCAGTACTTTTGGAGTTTTTCAATGAGAGGCGCGTCACCAAGAAGTGGTTCAGTGGCTGCGGACCAAAGGGGGGGGGGGGGGAGGAGTTATCCCCAAGGACAAAACTGGGTAGCAAAAGGTATGTTAACCCCCATCCCACCTTAGCAAAGTGCGGCTTCAAAGAGTGCGTACATGCAGCTTACCAGTAGAACCTGACGTCCACCCCCCTCCCACCCCGAAATATTTTCCATTCCGCCGGACCTGAAGGGAATCGATTGGCATTATTTTCTAACCTGTAGGTTATGTTCTGCTGCCAGATCATCGTCCAGTGAAGGCACCCCACTACATTTTTTCAGTTTGCCCATGCAATTTTTTTTTGTATTTTAATTGCTTATGAAATAATGGATATGTTTTTATAAAGCAGTAATGATTACGTCTAAAATAAACAAGACGTTCAAAAATTGTACAGGTCCAACAAACACACTTTCCAGCTTCCCGGCAATGCCGAAATTTAACACGTATTTTAATATGCGAAGAAGTGGAAACGCATATATTATATACGCATTTACTATCATAGAGAGAGAATAAAGTTGTGTGAAATGTAAGCACTGCAAGTATCCACATATATGTGTCTTAAGTGTGTATTCTTTATCACACCCTGTGCACTCATTTTAACGCACAGTTTGCTCTTTTGTTTAAGACTAGCTACGGATGTTTTCACTTATCTATCAGGCAGAGGCGGCGCCAGAATATCAAAATTAGTTGGGAGGGGGGGGGGGGGACAAACTAAATACAAATTATATTTTGTGGGAGGGGGACCGATCGAGCTCAAAAACAAGCACAAAGAGCCCTTTCCTTATGGTAGAGGGCCAAGGGGTGAGGGCCCTTGGAGCCAGCGGAGGTTTTAGCATATCTCTGGATTAAAAACACGTTTTTGGAGAGGTATATCTTTTTTTACCTCTACCCATTTTCGCCCAACTTCACACTTACCTTCGTAGGGGGCAAGTGGAGTGGCGCCAAAATCGGGGGAGGGGCAAACGCCCCATTTTGCCCCACCGTAGCGCCGCCACTGGCTATGAGTACGAGTGGTTTTCACTTAGACTTTTGTGCACTGAAAAACAAAAGACTTGTCTTGTGTTCAGAACGTTTAAAAACTATAAATTTATCACTGTATGTACGACTTTGCAAATGTTTACCTTTCTTTGAAATGTAACATTCCCAGCAATTTTATTTCTATCGTTTGCTTTTCGCATAAATTATTTTAAAAGGGAACATTTAAAGCAAGAACCAAAGTGATGTAGAGGTGAACGAGAATTTTAACCAGATCGTAGATGGCCAAAAGTCTATATTTTTCTTTAGCAACCTTTAGCAATTAAGACTTTCTAAAATACTAAAAGCCTATGTAGTTGTGTAAATCATAATTACAAGAAATTACCAACATCTTGCAGACAGCAGGATTTGAACAAAGTTAATTCTCTTTATTGTTGTTTCAACTTGTCTTTACACCGATCAAAAAGTGATTTTGTACTCCTAGTAACATTTATTCGCGATCTTGAAAATGTTTTATTAGAAATTTAACTTTTTTTTGCAAGAACTGATTCTCCCAAATAACATTTATCCAAAATTTCTTTCTCGCAGTAAAGTCGTAAAAACATCAATGGGCTCAACCTTTTTCTTTGCATTGCATCTCTCACTGAGTCGAAGAGATAAGGCTATAATAGGAATTTCAACTTGATTAATTGAGTAGCTAAATAAATGAAAGTCAGCTGTGTCTCACTCTTTGGAATAAATTGAACCAACCAATTCATTTAACTGGATGTGTGTCACTTTCATTATTATCCACTTTGATGTTTGCAGAGGAACTGAAACAGGAAGTGTTTGGATGAAGATACAACTATCTTAGACTCGAAAACGAAAACATGCCTACCTCAATCAAGCACACTCAAAATATCAATGAGAAGACACACCCCGTAAATGAACTCGTTAACTTTTCATTACCAGCCGCCATTCAAAAGAATAAAATTTTTGACCTTTCGTCTTAATTCGTTATATTTAATATCATGTTTTTTGAAGTTAGCAGAAAATTTCCAACAGGCTGTCTTTCTGTTCAAATATATTTCGGAAAGATTTGGAAATTTGCTGAAAAAGAGGGCGGCACTATTGAAGTGCAGTGTATGTATTTAATATTTTCTCAGGATTGACAAATAAACCTTTTTTATTTCAGGAACGATCCTTAATCGTTCGAAATATTACCATAAAAATTTAGACTCCCACCAGTTTCCAAACACTGAGGTATATTTCTTTCTCAATTAAGGCATGAAGTGGTGCAGGAATTGCGACAATGAAGTAGTGGATGTTTCGTTTGTTTAAAACACAATGCAAACGTCTCACATTAGTCGGCTACTCCGAAAGATCAAAGCGCGGTCTTTACAGTTTTTTTTTTTTTTTTTTTTTTTTTTTTTTTTTTTTGTTACAGGATTTCTGCGCTCTGAAAAGGAGATATCGAAATCGAGAAGGAAGGTCAACAGAAGCTTAACGGAAGGAGCCAAGCCACTACGATATGGAAACATATATAACCTCTTCCATGCGTAATTAATCTGGTCAAACTAATTCTCTCAGCGAACTGTTTTGTATATGAAGGTCAGTTTTTCCCCAAAAAAATTGGAGATGTAATGGGAAGTCGGTCTTCCTCTGAAATCTGCGATATTGTCATGTATCACCTAGAACATCGCATAATGCCGAAGGATTTCAATATAATTAAATGGCTTTGCTACAGGAATGACATCCTTCTACTGTACAATGACACACATGAGGGACTTGAAAACCTGGTGACCTCCTCGAATGACTCTTATGAACATTTTTTCAGGTCACCGTCACGATTGCAGCTTTAAACATGAAAGTTACATATCTCGATCTGGAAATATTTAAAGATGAACGTATCTGCCAAGTGGCCTCTTTGACACAAAAATCTCCACCATGCCGACGGAAACCTTCCGATGCCTTAATCGTCATTCGGCTCACCCCTAGCAACCTTTAGAGGCTATATCAAAGGTGGGGTACTCCGATATGCTCGCCTGTGCGAGAACGAAAATGACTTTCTGGCGAAACGAAACTCCTTCACAAACACAGTGCCACAGTGAAAATTTACTCACAAGATGGTATCGACCGCGCCACCATTTGGATGAATAACGCTGACCAAACACCCCGACCAAGAGTACCAAAGCAGTGGAACCATCATTGGCCTACAATTTTGTTTACACAGCGCATATCAAAACAATGCATTTGAAGGTGAATGAGTGAAGGGATGTGCAATTGATACGAATTGGGCACGAACGGATAACGTGGTGGAAAAACGTAGCAGAGATATCTAGGAAGACGATATGCGGGCATTGCAATTTGGTGGTAGCCTAGGGAAGGTGGGGGGGGGGGGGGACCTCAGAAGAATGAGGAACGTTGGTTTGGGACAAATGGTGCATAGGATCTAGGGATATGAAATTTAGAAATGTATATATATGTTAAGGTTGATGGACAGAGTTAACGGAGATACAGAAGACGAATATGAGAGCAAAACCCGTAGAATAAATAAAAGAGGATGCACAATTCATTATGATTCTTGTATCATCTCAACTGATCTTATAAGCAGAACCGGTCACTCTTTTTAACAGGAAATATGTAGACATGAGATCCTTATATCGTATATCAAGAACGTGTAAGTTAAGTGTAGTTTTCCTAAAAAATTCCGACCATTCGACCCCCCAACTTTTTTCGTTTACGCCATGCTGCCCTTAAAGGAGCCATGATGATAAATTGATTGGACTTGTTATGATGAAACGTTTGGTGCTTTATTTTCTTCGTAACGTTCCGCATCCCTTTAAAAAGCAGAGGGCAGCCCCATCGAAAAAGGTAGAGGTTTTTTAACCTCCTAAAAATAAGACTCAATGAAAACTAAAATCGGCCTATGTAATGTGTCATATTTGCTAATTTCTCAAAATCCGCAGTTACATAAAATCTTCTGCGAAAAACCAACGCTCGCCTTCAAAAACTCAAAGAATGTGAAAAATGTCCCTTTTCATATCACGCAAGGTATAAAGGTTCTAGAGAGAACGAAGAAACAAATACCGACGATATTTTCCTTGATGCTCCTTTTGAAGCAATCACGAACATTTAAACGGAAGCCGCGAATGACAGGCTTGCTGTTAAAGAAGGTGCTCCATTCATAGCGAATAAGCAAAACATTAGAAACTGGTCTAGTTATGTCATATGAACTAACCTTGAAAATATTCACACCCGGCATAAAAATATAAAGCCATAATGAATCTTTGGCATGATTTCGGGACTTTCCTCAAAAAAGGCCAGGTTCCCCGACAAAGGGAAAGGTCAGATAATGTACAGCTAACCTTAATTTAATGGAAACATCGCTTTCAGGAGGTAAAAACTGCATCGCAATAGCACATAGCATTCGTTTAAGTAGATGTTAATTTTTGAAGTAAAGTAAATTTTTCCTGGGAATTGGTGCATTTTGGGAAATGTTTGATCTCATTTCGGAACGTTAATTTAATATCGCATTAAATAATTAATAATTTTGATTCTTCAGCTGGAGGGAATATTAGGCAAAATTGTTTGTTGTACACCACTACTTGATGTTGGGTAATGGGAATTCAAACTTTACAACAGTATCAAACATTCCATAGGCGAACAGGACATTTCATTATGGAGAAAAACAAAAGGAATTTGACGCAATTTACACACATCAGTTACATACCTTTCTCGGGCTTTGTTGAAAAGTGCAAAAAGTGGAGGTGTTTTATAAAAAGAAAAATAATAATAATCAGTTCTTAATGAGGGTGAGCTATCTTATATGAGTTAAGAAACGGTGCTGCAACAGGGCGGTTTGGATGAAATGGCGGTTTGGATGAAAAAGGAATATTTTTGTCTTTCTTGCTTGACTATAATGAAAAGCCATCCGAATATGCCTATAAAGCTAGAGAAAGACTCAGTGTGAGTTATCGTGCATCATCAAGGGGTTTCCTACAGTATATTAAATCCTTAATGTAAATGGTTATCATGATCTACTAAAGGCCTACATGAACCAGGAGCTAACTTTACTCTTACCGTACATGAATATAAAAGGCTTTTATCGCAATGGATTTTTTTTTCTCAAATTCAGAATACTCAAAAAACTACCTGAAGTCTATAACTGTGATCCATAGTCCTAATAACATGTTCATGTGTTCCCATTCCTCGCAAATTGGAGGATTTTAATTAAAGTAATAACTTACAGATTCTAACCGCCATTAATCCACACTCTAAAAAATGTTGGGTAAAAATTTCTACACAACACATGTGTAACTGCCAATTTGCACAACGTTGAGTCAATTTTACACACCTCTGTGTAGTTTTATTCAAGGAAGTGATCACTGCAAAGGTATAAAAAAGTAAAACAATTGATTCGTATAACAAAAAAATTTAAAAGAGATTTTTTAAGTTTATAAAATATTTTTAAAGTGAATATAATTTTTTAAAACATTTAAAATTATAATTTAGAATTAAAAGGTCATTTTCATGGTTACAATTTTTTTCAAAGCATTTCAATTTCACAACTCTAGCAGTAACAGTACTGCACACAGGCTACACAATCCCAGTGTACATAGTCTTCGCGCGCGTCTATGTTATCCGTATACGTACGTACGTTGAACCAGCGCAGCACCGTGACTGCCGAAATCATTCTACACAATACATTTAACATTCTCTTCAAAATATGGATACAATTGACAAGGAGAAGGTGAAACTTTTTTCCCTGCAAATGGTCTTTGAAGATTGGGTGAGAAGTTAGACTTTTCAGTTATTTTGTTCGTTGAGGATGAAGCAAAGCCATGCTGGAAGCCGTAGCGGCACACAATAGGCCTAACGTTAGGCTAGGCTATGGCAAAAGTACTGTAGCCTAAATTACCACTGTATATAGCCTACACTAAATAATAGTAATACAGTGCTTTTGTTACAACTTAGGCCTACAGGTGTAAATTTATACTGTACAATAATGTAGGGCCTAGGCCTAAACAGTATTTCCTTGAGAAGCAGTTTCAAGTTTGGTTTCGCCGAACGGCCCTTTGCCAGAGGGTCGGAAGGACTGGAAAAAGTAAACAAACAAATTAGCTAAAGTGTAACGTTACAGACAATCAGACATAGGCCTACAGTACAGTAATTAAACTGATTTTTGATTAGGCCTAGTTGCTCAGTTTTCTAGATTGTAACTGACTGGAAAATTTTAATTTTACAGGTGAATTGTCACCATTATATGGCGAATACCTGTGTTTAAAATATATCTGCGATAAAAACAGGCATTCATTGACATGGTTTTGAAGAGTAATGAAAGCTTCAAGTATATTGTTGAAGAATATTTTTTCCATGGGTGATGCGAGGTGAATAATGTTCAGCTATATCATGGAGATTAGTCAGTTCTGACAAAATGGGGCCCAATAAAGGTAGGTAAGGCAGTAATTGACCCCAGCTGTTGTTTAGGGCCACATGTACACTAGTTATTTTTTTAGCTGTAACATACTTAGGCTTAATTGTTGTAGTAGGGGCCTGTGTCAATTGTAGAAATTACTTAGTAATTGTATATTATTACATTTGTTTTACAGTAACTGTTGACAAGTTTTCTTTTCCTTTCTTAATTCACAGCATTACAACCAACTAGCACATTCATGGTAGAATGTATACCATATACAGTACATTTCCACATGAGGATGTTTTGACAAAGAGTGGGGAAGCTTTGGTGTGGAACATTTTGGTCTGCCGCATGCTGTCCGACATTTTGATTGGTAAGCCTCAGGATTGTAGAAACATTAATGAGTCATTTCCTATTCTTTGACTAGAGTAGTGTGCACAAAATTCACTTTGCACGGTAATTTGAAGCAAGTGATAGTTTGAAATCACAGTGTCATGCCCCCAAATGATAAACTATTGAGAGAAGCAGAACTTGAATTTTGAAGCTTCCCACCAGCGATCAGTACGTACCAGTTATTCGGCGGCACTAGTAATGGACGTTAAATTTTGAGGCATGAAAGAGCTATAGTATCACACACGACCACTCAACTCCAATCACAAAGGGTTAAAACTCAGATCAATCAGAAGTTGTACAAAAAAGTTTGCTCCAACTTTATGTACAGTTGTAATTTTCTGGTAACACTAGCAGTTCATTCCTTTTTTTCTTTTGTTTTTTTGTTTTTGGTTTCTACGATAAGAGAAACAATGCATTCATGATGATTATTCAGATGAAGATGGATCAGCTGGCTTTTGACTTATGTATATGTTGTTTGTTTGTTCCCATAGAAAATCAACTCTTTAGGCAGTGGGCATGCCTTTTATGTGCTGTATCATGGAATAAATTTAGAAAACTTCAAAGTAAGTGAAACCAGGAGCCTGTTCAAATGCCTACCCTGGACAAGGTGCACACATAATTTGGTAAGCATTTATAAGTGTCTTATTATTGGGGCTGCAAAAGAGTCAGTACTTGTAAATGTAACATCATAGAGTAGCTGAGTGGTCTGCAGAGCTTTAGATTTTAGTCAAGCGGACTCGAGTAAGAACTTGTCAATTAGAAACTCTTCTGTTCAGTCACAGCCACCCTAAAACAAATTTGGGTTGGATTTGGAATCATATTTACACAGGTTGGTAAACTTAAGGTTCTTTCTGGCCACAAAATTAGAGACAGTTTCGATTAAAACATGCAGACTCAAGTTACAATCATATCAGAATGCATAATTATGTGATTGCGGCTCTATGCTTTTAGCCTATAAGGCCAAATTGACAACCCAGAACCCTGGGAAGATTTGATTTGGGCCAGGGATCTAGATAATAAAAGTCCTGCAGACTTAAGTTGCACAAGTCATAAAAGGAAGAGGAAGTCTGTGGTCACTTCCCACCTTCCGGTTGTCTCAAAATGAACTTTATAGAAAGAACTGGGCTCATGATTTTAATGGGGGGGGGGGGGGGGGGTGAGGAAGCTGAGAATTGTAGGAAAACTACCTAGATGAAGTGCAATTCAGTGAGCAGGCATTGATTTTTTAGGCATGCCTGTGTGATTGCACACCATCACTTACTTCAAATCATTGTTAGGAGTGTGATTTTTTGCTCACCTAAATGGAGAGTGTTTAATTTATTGAAGTTAATTAAACAGGATACCTACCACACTCAGGAGTCTTAATTCCCTGAGGAGTGTGATTTGTAGCACTCCTGGAAATTCTTAAACTGAAGGCCTCAGGAGTGAGTATGATATGTGAGATTGCACATTTTTCTGCATCACGGTGTTGATGATAGAAAAATTGCACAGTGTAATAATTCTCCTGGTGTGCACTATGTGCATTTTTATTACTTTTAATGTGTTTGAACTATAAGGTTTGTGTACTGTATGTTATGCCAATTGCTCTATTCTTTTGAACGGACCGAATGCCAAACTTTAAATGTGGTAACTCTTTCATGCATGCTGACAGATTGCTGGGGCTGTGCAAATTTGGTGAAAAAGCATCCTCGGAATGCTTAAATGTTCCCCAACCCTCTACCAAAGTCTGATGCAGTGCACATATTGGCAACTGTTCGGAAGTTTCCTCCTTGTCAATTGTATTATCATTCCCTGTAAATTACACTATTGGCATGGCACATATTTGAAGCAATCACTCTTTTGCTGAAAAGTGTTATGTTTTTGCACTTTTGTGAATTAAGTCTAACATTTATCTATTTTTCTCTACCTGCAGGTCATAACAAACTTGTATCAGTGTCTTGGTAAACAAGAGCATGGGCGGAGACGTGAATTTCCCATGAGGAATCTCGGAAGTTCGCAAATCTACTGACTCAGTTGATTCAGTTCAAAGCCTGAATTCCTCAACTTCATTCAAGTAACTCAATTTTGCATTCCTCTACTCTACAGATATGACCTATCTGTTCAAGTGATTGTTCTTTGAAAATGTGACTCCACATTTACTCCAGGATTGGTGCTGACAAAAAGCGTAGCACTTTGGTAGTTCTAATATAGTATGGTCCATCTTCTGCTCCAAATGGATATTTATTTGGACATATATCGGTTCAAAGCTTGTTCATTACCTACTTTGTAGGAACTTGTGAAAGACCAGATTTTGAGAAAATATAAACAGTTTCATAGAAAGGTAGCATTCCTCCTCAAACGAAGACAAGCTGGTTGCAGCGTCTCTTTGCACTGGTTTCAGATTCTTTCAAAGTTTCAATAATACTTCAATGTAAATTTGTTTCAAAGGAAATTCTTGAAGTCTTTGTTATTTTACTGTGGCAATCCAATCAGATTTTTCTTTTACATTTTTTCTGAACTTAATTCTGCACCTCAATTGTACAATAACTTTACACTACTGTAACCAAAAATTTCTTTATTGGTTACGGTATAGTTGAGGCTGTATACTCCTGCATCTGTGTGGAATTCTTTGTAACTGACAAATATTCAAAAGCTTTCATTCTACGTACACAAAATTAAGGTCTCTTATAACCTGAAAGACCTCTTAAATGAACTGTATTCTGGTAAACAATTACTTCAGAAGGGAAAATGAGCTGCTGGAGCAAAAGGTTAATATATTCTGTCAAACTATAGTCTTCTTTAAGTTATTTAATGTGCTTTGCTGAAAAAAATTGCATTTTCTCTAGTCCAGAAAACTGTTGCAATGAAGTTAATACTGTGAGACTTGTATCTGTTGAGATACCAATGAATGGTACATCATGTGAAAAGAGGAAGGTTTTTGATGAGTAAAGTCAAAATATAAATTATGTTACAGTGTATATTATGATGTGAAAATTGTCAAAGTATATTTAATGATACACTACATTTTGACATAGATACTTGTCACATGGTTTAAATACCGTTCTTTCCTGTGATATTTTGAGATTTTTGTTCTATTTTTTTCTGACGTGTGCTAATTAGCTGGACTGCTGTCTCGACTGCCTTTAAAAAAGTAACAAATACTGGAAGTCAATCCGCTAGAGGTGTAAGTAATAAAAAACTGCACCGAATACAAAGTATGTATTTTACTTTAATATGGGTATGGAGTGTAAATAAATGGTTCATCCATCCAGAATTATAACATCTTTCCTTTTGGTTTTTGTGAGTTATACTTGTGAAACTTCTTAAACAACTGGTAACATCAAGCTGCATACCTTATAATTCAATATATATTATTTTCATTGTTTGACAAAATATCAACTGGCATAGACAGTAGCAACTGTTGTGCATTTTACTTAACATGATGCTATTTCAGCCTATTGAGGTTATTTGCAACTAAATGTAGTTTTGACAAGACTATAATGTAGATTTGTTGACACAACATTGTATTATCCCTCTGTGGTTTTACACAACTAAGTTGTCCTTTTCACCCAACCAGTGTGCAACTTTGTTGACACCTTGCTGTGTAACCCAATAGTGGTTATGTACAACTTAATGTAGTTTTAACACAACTGTTTTGTCAATTTGTTGACACAACTTTGTGTTATCAAGCAGGGATTGTGCACAACTAAAAGCAGTTTTAACACAACTGTTGTGTATTTTTTGACACAATGTTGTGCATTTTTAACACAGGGATTAGTAGTATTTACACAACAATTGAGAAATGTTTTACACAACGATGTGTCATTTTTACACAGCAAATGGTACAATTTACACAACAATTGGGTAATTTTTTTACACAACGATGGGTGATTTCTACAGCAAATGGTAGAATTTACACAACAATTGAGTAATTTTATTTACACAACGATGTGTCACTTCTACACAGCAAATGGTACAATTTACACAACAATTGAGTAATTTTTTTTTACACAACGTTGTGTCATTTTTACCCAACGTTAGCTATGTGCACTAGTTACACATAGGTTGAGTAGTTTTTTACACAACTTGTGTAAAAATTTTTTAGAGTGCAGAAACAACAAAAGTTGGCGCGTTTCTACTTTATTTCAAATTTAACCTTTTTTTTTCCTTCTTGAAAAATAACCTTTAAAAAATAAATGCTATAATTACAATTTTGAACTGCATAAATAGGGATGGTGAGCTCTCGCTGTCTTTCAGAGTTCTGCTAAAAAAAAGCCCTATGCTCATCCGCAGTCTGTCAATTCCTCGAAAATGTGTGGATTTCAATCGGAATCGTACAAACTAAGAAATCATACTAGACTACAATAAGTTCGGGAGATAAGCGCTTTAGGGGCAAATCAATTTTCACCGGATCGGGGTAATATTTTGCCATGGGTGGCGCCATTTTCCATCACCTCCCATGATGCATCCGGTCATACTGCGAAATTTAACGGGAAAAAAAAAACGTGCGGTCGAGTTTAGGAAAGAGAAATGCAAGCATATTTAAAACCTCTGTTGATAGAGGATTAGAAAAGCTCTGTCATTTTTGATTGCTCACTCGCCGATATTGAGAAATCAGCACAATTTTGCGATTTGTTCTTTCTCCTAAGCTTAAAGCTAGCCGCCCACTCTACGACTTTGCGCGTTGAAACTCAACTCGATCGTCGGATCTCCAACAGTCGTGTAGTGTGCGTGAGTTTACGACTGCGACTGGCAGTTTTAGGACCAGTTTTAAGTTGCATCGCCTTCAGTCGGGAAGAACGAACATGTTGGTTCTTCCCGACTCTGTATGGCGACAGTCGCAAGTGACTGAAAAATCTGACCATCAAAATTACTGATTTATATGCACGTGATATAACTACGGTGAAAGTTGTCGGATGCTTGTGACAACTTTTGACGTAACTTGTGTAAATATTCAGTTGAAAAGATGGATATATGGACCGAGTACGGCGAGTAGAGATATGAAAAACCATTAGAAATAAGAGAGCAACGACCTGTACTTTAAAACTGTGGATGAAAAAGCTATTCCTATAAGAATTCTTGGAAAAAAAAAAAACGTTGAAGAGATTGCCGAGGCAGTCGGCATCACTGGTGAGCTGTAAACTTGCATAGGCCTAGTACGCCTAGCTACACACTGAAAGTATAGTACTGTTGCAAACTGTATGTTGTTCTGTGCTGTTGTACCGTAATATGTATAGCAGTAGTGTGCAAATGTAACCGTTCGACTGACAATGCGCGATAGCCAGTCGCATAGTATGCGTAGCCCTGTCGTGCGGCTATAAATCGTGACGACGATTCAAAACTAGGTCATGACGGTTTAGTTGAGTTGCGATGTGCAAAGTCGTATAGTGTGCGCCAGGCTTAAGTTATAAACTCGACACGGCCGTTAGCTTTGTGCAATATTTTCTGCATACAGGTGTGCCCGTAGATCGTGCAAGCATTTTTGTTTGTAAATACGTTGTTGAAAGTCCCTTGTGATTTCGCCTTTTTCCTCTCAACTACCATATCGTATTTAAATTCACACAAATTTCTTAAACAACGCGATCACTGTAGCGAGGTAAACACTGACTGCTCATATATATTCATACCCTCGAGACAGGCAAATTTTCTCTCGATCTGGGGAAACCACATTTTCCCTTAAAAGCGATTATTTCCCGAACTGACAATATCCTGCCTAATTTCTGTTTGTTGCCCCTCCCCTGCTCGTAAAATACTCAAATTCTTGTATCCCTGCTTTTGTTTATAGGGATGAAGAGATGCATATATTTTTGTGTAAATCACGCATTTAACCCTTTACCGTTGTCTGGGTCCCTCTTTTACCGTTGTTTGGGTCCTTTTGGACCCATGCGGAGAGCTCGGTTGTCACCCATCTTTACTGTTTCACGCGGAGCTCGAAACTGCGAGTAGCTACCCGACAATTCGGTCACAACAACGAGAGGGTAATAGTTTAAGGTCACGAGGTCAATGGCCTACGGAAGCTGATGCGGGGCGTGCTATGTCCGCTTTTCCGCCCACTCCCGAGGCGCGCAAATATGCCCCGATCGGAGCACAACGGTTAAGGGTTAAATAACATTCATTGGTTTTCTTCTTGTCTTTTTTTAAAGGGGAAGTTTATGCAAAAATTTAATTTTCATATGTGAAAGAGGAACAAAGTCTACACAGTGTGGTGAAAGTCCAATTCTAATCAGGCATGTATTTCTTCAAATATCAGTAAATGAAGCCAGTAGATTTGTGTTCAAAAGTGAGTTTGAGGGCAGCAGAGCTTATATCACTTCCTCACATTGACAATGAATGCTTTGTTTCCCTATGTTTTATCAGACTGTTGTGTTGACCTTGAAGTTAATAGGAGTGTGACCTCTCCGTGGGGAATGGAAAGTTTGTAAAATTCTCATACCACTAATGCAATCACATTTTAATAATATGGGATTGTTGAGGAGAAAATCCAGAATAAAGTTTGAAGAAAAACAAAAGACTGCCCATTAATGTGGGGATGTGATGTCATATGTGCTTGCTTTAAGTTCACTTTTTGTTGAAGATGTGAAAACTTTACCTGTTCATATCTTGAGAACCACTCATCGGATTTCAATGCAAATTTTACCAAAATGCTTAGAATAAGCATCTTTTTGACATAGCAAATCCTGTTGTGACCTTAAACCCTTCTTTTAAGTGTGCTCACCCTCAAAAACTCACTCTCCGAAAAGTCTGTTGTCTTTGGTAGCCAAATATTTTAAAATCAAGAGCTTTTATTGTGAAAATTTGTAGTTTTGGAATTTTATGAACTCATACTTTTTTTTTTTTTATGAGAATAGCACTTTGGTTGCGGATGTCACTTGATGATAAGGTGCCACATATGGAAAGTTTTCCGTTTTGTTATTTCCAGAGCTCGGAAAAGTATACTTAAAGTAATTTATGAGGGAGCACTTCTAGCAAATTTCCTATTTTTCATTCTTCAGAGAATAGTCTCATTTTTAAGCCATTTCTAGTCAGTTTTGGAACATATCTTGTCAAATATTTGACGAGCTGGCTCTGGGTCGTGTCTCATTTGACAAGATGTCTTTTAGAATGAAAAATAACGGTTAAAAGGGTAATAGAAAAAAAAAATTAAAAAATTAAAAACAAATAACCAAGTCTTTTGGTTTGATTGATGTACGTCATTAGCCAATTCCTTTTTATTCATTTACCTATTTATTTATTTAATTATTTATATTTTGTACCACTCTGTGTATTGGTGGTACTGTAGCACTCTGTATGTGGTTTGTTGCCTCATATGAAACTGTTTTACAACAAAAGAGATGACATCATCAATGCTTGTACCACGGAGATGCTAGTTGTGAAGATGAATGGAAAAGAAAAAAAAAATGACTGGAAATAATTTGAGAAATGGACAGCGAGGCGTTAGTTTGAAATCCCACCACCATAACAAATATTTATGACCACAAATATTTAGGACAGCAAAGGCGGAAAAATGATGCTGACCCGAGTTACCGTGTGAGATTAATTCTAGAATTAAAACTTCGCCAGTGACGGATGAAACAGAGCGCGCGTTTTAGATTATTGTGTCTTCTAAATATCAATATTAAAATCATTTTTACATTGAAGCAATTGGTGCATGGAGAAAAGCTGCACGGTTTTGATTATTTATGCTCACTCTGAGACAATGCGACGGTTACAAAAATGTCCACCGGATATGGAACGGGAATATAGACAATTTTAACTTCGGCTGCTCGTTCCCACGCATATTTCGAAGTCGATGATTAAATGTTCCCTAGCTTATACTGGAAATTCTTCAGTTTTGACACCTTTATACGTCGATTAGTTACTTAGTTGGATATAGTTTTACGGCCCAGTCTTCCGGGGTTTAATTCGTGCCGGCCACGGCCTTTTTTCCAGTTGTGGCTCACTGCCTTGTTTTGCCTACTCCATTGCCTATGCGGAACATCACGCAGAACGGCAGTAGGTCCCAGTTTTAGAGTTCCTGGTATGACTCGACCTGGGAATCGAACCCTGGCGTTCCTCGTGAGAGTCAGTTGCTCTACCGTTAGACCAAACACGTCCGAGGCAACGCGCAGTGAATCACATTTGGTGCCAGACCACAGGAAACTTTTAAATGCAATCACCTCCGAGTATTGACAGGTTTTGTCTTGTGTAGTCTTTCGTTATTAAATAAATTTCTCCAAATATTGATTTCTTACTTTCATGTCAAGGTAATCATTAAAAAGAAAATTTTCGAGTACATTCTTAATAAAGGTTTGTTGTTATAGAGATTCCCAGTTTTTTCGTGAAGTAGAAATCCCTAGGATAACATGACGCAAACACAACAACCGGCAGTCGCCATGACAATATGCTTGACCTCCCTCTCAGAAAAAGGCAGATTCCTGCGAAATAAAATCCGGATTTCCTTTATAACCGTCGATATCACAAGTTTCATCAGCAGAATATTAAAAAAGTTTCCCAAATTTTTCAACTGAAAGTAGAAAAAAAAAACCCGTGAACTTTTCATTTAGCTCGTATTAAAATCTAAAGGTTTTAGATCCACGTCGTCCAGTCGACTTATCACCTTTTGCGGGTTATTATCTCATCCCATAAAAGTCTGGAAGGAGGAAGTCACTTTGAAGTTTTCTATGTTTGTTTCAGGGAACCAATTTACATTCGTTCTTTGTAAGGTTGTTGTTTGAAGGAGTCTGGAATATTTCTTCATGCAAAATGACCTTTTTTCCTGATTCATTACGGTAAATGTCGATTCCAGGAATGACCTAACCAAGATACAAAATTAAGTTTTATGGCTGTCAACTTGAATACTTTGCGTGTGAAAATTAGACATGATTCCCGCAATTTTTGTAATGCATAATGTTTTAAGAAAGTTACGCGTTTGTTGATATTAGTATTTAGACTGAATTATTTGAAATAATTTAGACCTTCCCTACCATACTTTTGAAACTTTTTACCTCAATAAACCACACCGAAATTTAGTGTTTTTATTCAAATTTTGTTACCTAAATTCTGAAGGGAATATGCTAGAACCGAAAATCCATAGGAAATTCTTAATTGACGTTAATTGAACGGAGCTTTTTTTTTTTTTTTTTGTAATGATTGAACACCGGTTGAAAAAGGAAAGTTTACACTGCATATGTTAAAGTAATAAATGTTTCAGCGTTTCAATACCTCAGTTGCTACTTTCCCTTACCAATTTGACAGTATGTTTTTATAATTGTTGCTATTCTAAATTACTGATTTAATTAAATCTACCTTTTGCAGCTCCACGCTGCCTAAAAGACACCAAATGCTAGATTTATGAAGTTCCGTCCTTTATTTAACAAGAAATGATGACACTTCAACAAAAATGAAACGAAAAATTATCATGATAAAACCGTTGCTTTATTTTCCTCAAGGATATTACAGTTATATTTAAAAGGATAATGTGCAGAATGTTTTTGTCAAAGTGACACTGAAACGTGTAAAGCGACTTTGACTCTTGAAAATACTTCTATATAACACGGTCAACAATTGAAGTGCTTTTACAACACTCTGATGTCGATCGGTTGTGGATTTCATTTAAAAAGCACACAGTGACCTTGTGCCCAACAAGTCTATTACACGATCAAATTGCATACCTTCTAGTCATTGGTCAAAATTGTCTTCTCAACTGCGAGAATAAAAAGTAATGCTCTTGCCGCCATGGGCGTCCGGAAGGGGGGGGGGGCAAGGGGGGCGCTTGCCCCCCCCCCCCCTGGAAAATCAAACTTGTGAAAAAATTAATTAAAAATTAAAATAAAAAAAAAAATTAAAAATAGATCATCAAATATCTTCACTCACAGCGTCAGTTTCTACTGAAATATGCGGACATTTGACCAGGAACAGCAAAAGAGAAGATGGTATGCTGAATAGTGAAATCGTAATTTGGGGACCATCATTCGTGATATCTATTGGAAATTTGTAATTGTAAAAACTATGCCAAAATTGTACTAGTTGTCAAGTATGTAGTGTGCATATGGCATCCGACTATTGATGAATGCGTTGGTCTTGGTTTGGTCCCATGCTGATCTCAAGTGGCGACGCGCGGATGTAACTGGGATAAAGAAGGTGAATATGGGGGGGGGGGGGGGGTGATTCATAATTGGGTAACAGATGTAGGCCTATATAGGCTGTTTGACAGTTGTAAGTCTTATCGTGCTCAGGCGTGCGAGGCCGTGACCGAGAGGCAGATTTACCTTCAACAACTTTTTTATATTGAAAATTCTAAAAATCTAAAAATTACAGACATGAAATTCCTGTTTCAGGGCTGGGTACATGCAGCTTATAACACTCGCCAAGTGTCGTTTCCGGCCATCTGGAGGGTTTGTAAGACCCAAAATTTTCTTGTACGCTCCGCGCCAACCGATGGTGGCGCTCCGCTTAGATAGTGTACACAATTCAATCATCCATGAATGACCTTGCCCCCCCCCTTGTAAAAATTTCTGCGGACGCCCATGCTTGCCGCCTACATCCTTTCAAAAGAATGGCAGTCGGTGCTACATTTGAAGCTCATGTCATGTCGCCTCTTGAATATAAAATAAAAAGTAGGCTGGATTCTGGATGTAGTCACAGAATAGCTTTTTCTTACTTCATGTGCGTCGACATTGAGAACGTTTGTTCGATATGCTTGAAGTTAAAACAAGGGTATTTTGAAGTGTTGTTATCTAGTCACTTGATTTCAAGTTTTCTAAGTCACTTCGAGTCACAGGGCATCGAGTGTTGAGTCATATCGAGTATCCAGCCATCCAAGTCGATTCGAGTCATGAAGAGTCTTTCTTGACTTCTTGTCGAGTCACTTCGAGCCCCTTTTTCAATTGTGGGTCACTGGGTTTTTTTTTTTTTCTCTCTCTCTCTTCCGTTGCTCCGTTGATGGAAACCCTGTGCTATGTAGACACGGAAACCGTCGATGGAAGCAGATTCCGGTTGTAAAAGATATTTATTTTTTTTTTTCTTTAGGGTTGTAGTCGAGTCCGGCCTCGGACTAGTGATTTCAGAATTTTAAGACTCGGCCAGAGGGGTTGATTTTTCCCATTGAGAGCCATTGGGAGGGTACAGGGGCTCGAGTCCTTGAAAGGTAAAAATAGCGGACTCGGATTCTCTGTGCTCTACTACAGCACTGCCGTTCTGTTTTAGACTGTTTGGTATATGACTCGAGTCACAAAAGAGATAATTCGAGTCACGAAAGAGGTGACTCGAGTCAAGTCGAATGTCTAAGTTTTTTGACGAAAGTCATGTCGGAACTGGAAATTTATTAAATGGTGATTCGAGTCAAGTCGAGTTTTTGGCAAGTGTTGATTCAAGTTAAACTCGAGTCACACCTTTGAATCGAGTCATGACAAATATACTGTTGTTTGTCAGATTATCAAAAGAATCCTACTTTGTCATCCTTGTATGAATTTTTTGGGAAGAGGATTTTCCATTTGAAATTTTCTCGCTTTCTTAGCAAAATTTAATTTTGAACGGAAATGGAAGCTCTAACCGCAAATTTAAAGTTTTTTTTTTTTTGTGTCATAAGTGTCATATTTAGCTTATATTTGTTGTAATCACATCACGTAAATATATCATACTAACCTACTGTGCTATAATTTATGTACCGTATGTTATGTTTAAACTATGAATTATACAACAATCAAAAACAGAGTCTACCCATAACTTAGAGAGAACTTAACGAATTATGAACGAGTATACGGTGGGTGTTCCTAGAAAACTTGTTGGGAAAAGAAGGAGCACTTACGAACCCTTTCGTACGTTCTAAGAACCTCGAACCACAAATAGGACGGATGGAATTTTCACCATTTTTATATTTGTATTAAATTAATTATCCAAATTTGGTTTGCAGTTTGGGCATCTAAAGGGCCGATACTGCTCTCAAACGGGCCCCTCAGGCACAAAAGTGAAGCAAAAATTATTCAATGGAATAGAAGTATGAAAGGCGTATCCTTCACAACAAATGGAAAACTGATAAATTTTGATAAAACAATGACGATTTTGCTGGGCAATCTAACAAATGATAAAAGAAAGTCTGTTGATATGTTTTTTTTTTCATGAGTGCTTTAATACTTAATAATGAATATGAAATATTGAATAATGAAAAATTTCTTGTTTTTAATTATTGAAAAAATCCGCATGATGCAATATTCCTTAATATATTGCCTTGGTTTAGTTTTGTCTTTTCTCGATCTTAATGATAAATTGTTGACTGGCAGGTTGTCAAGAGAAACAGAAATTTAAGATATCATTGACTTATTATTAAATGTGTTTATTACAAAATTTGACAATATCAATAACGACATGCTTCTCCTATCACTTTAGTTAGCCAATGCAAGTTTATTTCCAGTGCATGCAATTATCAAAAGAGGGGTGTGATGTCAAAGGTCAATGAATTAGTTAACACATATTTCCTTACCACGGCATGGGTTTATCAAAGGAAGGATGTTTGGTCAAAAATTTGAGAATTCTTTATATATTCCACTCAGTTACAGCTACAAATTTACGTCACATCACAATGGTGGGAATTTGGTAGGGAAAAGTATGTTAATAAGATCCTCATGGACTTCATACTTTCGCGATTAGCCTTAACGGATTGATTTTACTACAATTTGTTTAGATTACGAATTACTAACGCAAATAACTCCTTTAAATCTCAGCTTAGTAGTCAGCAACTGTGCATAAAGATATTGTCATGTTTCATAAGATTCAATAACGGGAATCATGTGCAGTAAACCTTTTTTTTTCCACAGACCCAGTATGGGTGCTCTTTTTTAAAGCTTATTCGCAACTTTCAAATTCTCTTAAATAAAAAGACTATCCAGTTCTCCAAAATTGTCCTCGTCTTACTGTAACACATCGCAACATGTTACCACACATAAAGCTTTTTCCTAAGCCAAAATTCATTGAATTAAAAATAAGTAGAAAACCTTTCTTCTTTCTTTTCTTTCAGGAGGTGAAAACTGCATCTATCTCAATCTTATATTGCGTTCAGGAGATACTGATTTTCCAAAAAATGTAATTTCGTTTCTTTTATTTTTAATGCTGCTGAGGGGAATACTAAGTAACAATGTTTTCTTTATCCAACATATGGGGTAGGGTAATGCCAGAATAGAAGAAGGTATGAACACATTCTAACCAAATCAAATTTCTAGGCAAATAGGATATTTAAGTATAAAAAAGCGGATTTAAAGGAATTTGACACAATGCGCTCACGTTAAATAACGTTTCGTACCTGTGATAAAAATTCGAGATACTTTTAATAAGAATAACCAAATTAACTGTTGTACTTCAAGGGGTTCAAAAGGTAGATCTGGAATATGTAATGAGAGGGGTGTTTCAGTGTATATAAATGTAAAACCACTGTATCTACAGGAGGTGAGCTTTATCTGACCACGCCTTCTCAACGTAGCATCCCCTTGCGTTTTAATTCAAACACGACTGTAAGTAGAAACAAAGCGAATCGCCTTTTAGGGAAGCATTCAATAAAACACCAAATGAATGTGCCACAACAACGGACTTGTGATTGACGTCAAAATGTAGCAGTGTATCTGTTGTGGTGACGTCTCAAAATGAGTACGCCACCACAGTCTTTCTAATCTATTCCTTATCTTCGCCAGAATTTCATCACCTGTTGAAAAAATATCAAGAAAATCTTATTGATGACTTTTATTCTTAGTGTAACTTTGTTACAATTCTACACGGTTATGCTCCTTTACACGGTTATGCTTATTATGTATTAGATGACGTGAAACACAAACTCGCCTGCGTATCTGGTTGCAGGTCTTTCTTTAAAACAGTAAGATATACCTAGGTCCAGTGTATCGGGTGGAAGGAGGTATCAAATATAGTACGCTTTATTTGCAAATATTAATTGCAGGTGTTTCTTTGCCGGTCTTTTGTGATAATAGATACATCCCACTGACTTATATCCTGTTATCTCTTGGAATTGGTATTGATATACGGGATAGTTTATAGCGTAAAGTTAAGCTGAGGTCAAACTAAAACGAATTCGGATCGAATTCCGACATGATTTTTGTGTGGTTTTTTTTTAAATCCTCTCCATCTCTGGTCGAAAAGAGCCAAAAGTTTGCAAACCTGTGTACATATAGGCCTATGAGTTGTACCGCAGGACTTAGGCTTGTCTTAAGTCTCTCACGTAATCCTTCCATCCACCTTTCATTTTATTTCTGTTCCTATTCTTCATGGTGATTCCATCGCTTTGTGCTCCAATGCAACCATTCAAATTACTTCTCACTGCCCGTTGCTGCAACTTCCACTAGCTGTAACACCTGTTTACAACTGGTCTAGAAGACTGGACACATGCACAGCTCACAAACTCTATTCTGCTGAGCGACCAGATCAAACTTGCTGCTTGCCGTGAGAGACTTGTATCTTTTGCAATTGCTTACGTCATCATTTTTAACTTCTCTTTTGTTTTATTCATCTTAGAAATCAGATGAATATTTTCCAAGATAGATTACTGTATCATCCAATAGGCTTTGGCATTGTCGACTTTTGCTGGATATTCATTAAGATCATCATGTGATGAACGGTGCGTCGTTCTGTCTGTTTACATATAGTGAGATTTTCATTGGCTACAGAGATTTGTGATGAAAAACCGGACCGCCCAAAATTCTACGTCACCAGTTGCAACTACAAGTCTCTCGAGCAAGCCAGATCTCCGCTGGTTTATATGTGCACAGCGTGTAAACAGGAATCTTCCCGCTAACAAGTTCTTACACTCACCGCTTTGAACGTTTCGACACTGAAAATCTGCATTACCGTTCGAGGTGTGTTGGTCGATGTGGGTTGGTCAGCACAGTGTGTATTGGCGTTAAAACGAGTCGAAGTGGAAAGTGGAGAATGTGAGAAGTTGTTAGTCTGCAGAAGTGTATTGGGAGAGGTCAGAGGGGTGACACGTAGAGAAGGAATAGTTACAGAGGAGAATCCTTATAGCTGGGAGGGAACATTTCGAGAGCCTTGGGGCAAGTCTACGCAGGACTATGAAAATTAATTATTTGACTTTATAACTGCGTGACGTCACATCGACAGACAGTTTTATCGCACCGAGGGATCCAATAAAAATCTATTGCGGTGTGACGTCACGAAAGTCAAAACTCGATCCGAACCTTGTTGTAGTGCGACCACGGCTTTACACTCTATATAGCAGCGTTATCTTCAGCCAAATAATCAGTGGAATTCGTCTTTGTGTGTTGAAAGTGTCCATTTGTTCAAGCCGGTTTAACCGTACTATTTAAATGATGACTTACGCTTTGTTTTTGGACCTAAAGCGTATAAATACTGGACACGATTGCACGTTCCCTATGTCGTAAACAGTGATGAAAAACACGAAATGCTGAGATTCATCCTTTTTCCCATTTCTCCAACAAATTATATAGCACATAAACGCATATACACTAGTGTAGATCTTCTGTCAATACCATGGCATGAAATACGCTAATAGTGGCAGTAGAGTAAAATGCACTTCCTCTGCAGCGTGAGTTTCGGTGCCTTCCATATAAGGTATAAAGGGTGGGTATTTTACCAGATTAATAAAACAATATTTTGAAGATCCTTCCTTTATAGGAACCTTTTACAGCCTATACCTGATGACACTATATTGGATGATTTGTTAGCAACTATTCAAAGGAAATCTATTCCCAAACTAGAGGTGCATTTCCAAACTCCAAACTGTACGGTAATCACACTGGATAAAACGTATACCGTCAGACTTAATATACATGATATGAAGTACTTATTTCAGACGCTCCATAACAATTAACAACATCATTAATTTTTATTTCCTCATGTTATCTTCCTATTAATTTCAGTGCATGTACCATTTCTAACAGTTAGTAAAACAATCATGTCGGTTGAGTTTATATAAATGTAAGTTTACATGTAAGCACCAACACAATAACAGCTTTTCTGGTAGGCATAGCCCTATCTTCTTCTCCATATTTATAACTAAACAAAATTCTTTGGATTGGCAACACATAGCCTTAAAATCTTTGTGTGCTTAACTCAGTAACGTCAATGTTGGTAAACTGTAAACTTCTAGAGTCCGTTTCGTGTAACTTTTTATTCCCTGCAATAAATGGGCTGATTTTAAAAAAGGCATATCACACAATGTGTTGGATATGTCATTCAATCCGGCCAAGAATGTATTTTGGTAGACAAACTTATATCATTCAAGAAGTTAAATGATGGTCACTCTTCGCTTACAATGTCTCACATATACAAGTCTATATTCTTAATTACATTAACCTTACCTCCTCCTGGTAGTAATTGTCTGTCGCCACTCCTATAACACGTTTGACTTCCTTGGTGAAGTAGTCGCGTTCAATAAGCTGTGAATAAATCATAACGAATGATGTTTGGTTTAAGGCAATGCTGATGCGTATCTGCCAACACGCTCATCACTTCAATGCGCGTAGTGTTAATTTATTTGTTTGAAATACAAATTATCAAAAGGGCAACATGGTCTAAAAACATCATGAGTAACTTGCAAGAGAGGCGTATTTCCTTTCAATAGTGTCTGCGTCCAAAAACGTTTCAATTGTTTGTTTGTTTATTTTTCTTTGTAGAACATGCCAGGTCTCTATTGTCAAGGATACTGATATTAGACTAAAAAGGCTATGAAAAACATGCTGAACAGCCACCATTATCTGTACTATTACTTTTTCTTTAGTCCGAAGAGAAAGGTAATCTTTTGTGACGTGGGTTTGACGGGGGGGGGGGGCGGTACGTTCGCTCAGACTATTACTGTGCTACATTTAACACCTTAAGGTATGGTGTGACTTTGATCGTATATTTGCTTCCAAACAAGATTCTATCACCGTAAGCTTACAAAATACACAATTAACCTCACCAAAAACAAGAACAAATCACCATTCGTACCAACCACATTGTGAACGGGGTACACTAAATTCAACTGGTATGGCTCTTTCATTGCCATAAAATTGAAAACTGCAGAACAGAGCATATCACACGGCATGTATACTGTGTGGGTTCTGGGTACACATAACGACATTGCATGCCCACCAGCTGACCAGGATATGTCTTACGCAATAAATGTAGGATTTTGTTTAAATAAACATGAGTTTCAACCACTTGTGAGGTTGGCCAGCAATCATTTTTTTGGAAGAAAAGAATCGGAACTGTCCGCGGTGATGGCTATCTGTGTTTACATTCACTTTCATAGTTACACGAAAAATGTTGCGAAAGGTGTAGAAATACTTGTAGCTATTACATCATGTCCATGTCAGACAGGAAGGTTGTCCATCATGAACACTAAATGATTAATAGCTATGTGAAAACTTTTTCCCATGAAACTCTATCCCATGAAAATCACTTGAAAAGAGCATTCTGTTTAAAATAGAATGAAAGAATTAATTTTCTTAATGGAAAATGCAGAAATATATACTGGTGATAAGTTTCCCTTTTGTCTTTTTTAAGGGAGCCTTCTTGATGTAAACGGCTAGTATTATAGTACCATGAACAAAAATTCTACGATCTTGAATCACATGTGGAGGAGGACATGAACACCGTGTGAAAATCTACAATAAAACGGTGTATCGGTGTAACGAAATAGACGCTAGTCGCGGAAATGTTACTTTGTATACTTTTGCTGACGAAGGCTAGCTAATATATCAAATATGATGAACTGATTTCAACGTATCATGAAGAATGTATTGGATTAGAATGGCAATTAGACTTTTTGCGATGGCCATTTCTTACAATATACTAGCGTATCGTCTGGTTCATATACTGCCAAGAACTGATGGGTCTGAGCGATGTAATCGTATTGTTTCCAAATGCCAAAAATAAATATTTGTAGTTTCTGTTGCCTTTGGCTCTGAAAGATTAATGAGAAGATCGGTCCGGTCAAGAACGCGGATCATGATGACCGTTTTAATACTAATCTGTGAAAGGATGCGATAGAACATTTATTTAAAGATATGTCTCAAAGGAACAATTATCTCTGAAAAGAGAAATGAGATAGTAGCTTTCTAACAGTTGCAGAAAACTAAATGAAAAGTTTTGGAAGACTTAAATGCTGACGATCAGGGCATCTGCTATGGGCCATTCTCTCTGACAGAAATCCTGAACCTCGCTAGTGAAAAACACTTATATGGTAGCATCAGAACAAAGGAAATAAAACTCGGAGCAGTAGGGTAAGGTCATAAATAAACTCATTGTTGATCAGACCATAAAGCAATTTCTTACACTGTGGTGTGCACGTAACTAACCCTTTTACCAACAACAGATGTAAAAAATGATCTAACGCCGTTAAACCAGGATAAAACATTTTCTTTTGCTGCCCTTTCAGCGGGACTTCCTAAAAAAAACTGCTAATTTTCTAAATATCAAGAGGTTTCATTAAAACGGGTCGTTGCACACAGTTTATATTATGATGCCCCATTTTACTAATAAATTAGTATTAAATTAATATTTACAAAGATTTGTTTTTATACTTTTTTGAAATTGTTTTAATTAATTTACTGGCACTTTTTAAGGACTTCTCAGGTTCTCCCCTACCCCCGGCCCTGTGAATAAAGAGAAATTAAAGAGGAGTAAATACTCTATATTGAAAATTTATAGTACATATGACATGCCACATCTTAGGCTGTCCTTGCAAGTGTTTGACACATCTATATTAGTTCTAATAAACTTGGTTGACAAAGAAGCGCATTGAACCCTTGACTGCATGATTGTTTGAAATTTGAGGCGCGCATATTGTCGTAAATACCGAAGATAGAAATGAGAAGTCGAGTTTCACAAAGACATGTCGAACTGCCAAATGAAATGTTGAATTGCAAAATGACATGTTGAATTTGAAAATGAAATGTGGAAATAAAAAAATGAGATGTCGAGTTCCACAATGACATGTCGAACTGCCAAATGAAACGTTGAACTCGAAAATGACATGTTGAATTTGAAAATGGACTGTCGAAATCAAAAATGAGATGTCGATTTTTAAGATGACACACAGAATTTCATAATTAGTGAACGAGGTTACTCGGAAAAATGCTAAAAAGAAAGTGGCATATGGATCAAAGAAGGAGTAGGTTTCGGAAGTATTGAAATACTCCGCTAACCTTGACACGGTTTTGACACTGTATGCGAGTGGATTGCCAGCAGTGTGATATGTCAAAAATTTCATAATGAGATGCCGAGACGGTCCTATTAATGAATGCCCGTTAATGTCCGTCTGTATAATGATTGCCCGAACTCTGACAATGAATGCCTGCCTATGAAAATGAATGCCCGTGTAGTATGTTATTGGTTGTCCTTCATTCCCACGCAACCATTCAACATATTGTCCCCCGTAATCTTTTGTATTTTTCATCAATCGAGATGAATTCATTCATGAGATCTTTTCACATACAGACATACAGTAAGTCAGAGAGACAGACAGATTGACGGACAGACGGACCGATAGACTGACAGATGAGGCTTTACGGCTCAATTTCTAAACTTGAAAAGTAAGAAAATTCTGATCAAACTTGTGACTCTTCATGGCAAAGAGTATTTTGTGGCATTTCTCAAGATAGTTCTTATTCAGAACATATTGACAGGCTTACTTTCCCTACATGAAATAGAGAAAAAACTTGAGGTTGTTAATTCGGAGTTCACATTCGGGAGTCAGACCCTATGATTTTAGCCGTTACTGTGACTTTTTTACACTGCTGCACGTAAACCGGAAGTGTGTAGTGCAGAAACCGCGTGAAAATAGGCCAACACATTTGTGAATTGCTTGCTCCCCCAAAAGGTCAAATTGTTGAAAATTCACTTTTCGCATGGACTCCATCTGGAGTAACATTGTGCCCAGATATGTCTCATGAAGACGACTCATGAATTATGAAACAACAACATTTTCGAAGACGCAGTCTAATATCACCCAAAAACTCTGAAGGTGAGTAGAACACATTTTGGGAATTGTGACAATTCCGTATTTTAATTGTTATAACCTCAAAAACGCAACAGTAGGTAGGAAAGGGATATTTCTTGATGCATGTGAAGTTTCACCGAGTTTCACACATCATAAAGTTGACAAATCTGTCCTGATATATGCACCAGTTTTTAGTATCCCTCCCTTTGGTCAGTGTAAACGATAACAGTGTATGTAACGTTACCATGTACTGTAGCCTACGGTGTGTGTTGATTGATTGGGCACTACAGTGCTGCAAGTAGCCCATCGTTACGTTACACATACACGCAAATTAGACACACTACTATATACGTTTATCGAATGAATATACAATAGCATCATTGCATGCGAGTCGTAGCATAGCTGTTACACAAAGTGGAAACTAGACTGGCTAAAACTAGGAGAACTTGGTGTAGCGAAGGTGAAACTGTAGATCATCCTTACGAGGCCTATACTAAAGCCTACTAGGAGCAGACATTTCTCATTTGGAACGCAAACAGGTTACTAGATTACAGTATGTAGCCATGGCTTTGAAACTATACCCTGTTCATATTTATTAATTGCACATACCCAATGCATATAGCCTATGTGAATCCAGGTTGGGGGTGAGGGAATGAGGAGTGCATGGTCACCATAGTTAGAACCCTTGGCCAACAGTCGGTAGAAATTGACTTTAATTTTTCTGGTGGACAAATGTAACAAAACTTATTTACGGAGAAATTCATACTTTAATGTACATAACAGAGGCTCCTGATTTCAGCATGACCGTGATACTCAAGTACAGTGTGGTACCCAGCAGAAGACACCACATTTCAAAAGAATTTAATTGGCCCAATTGGCTGGATAGAGACCTGTTAGTCTACTGCTTATTGGTGACAAAGGGTGAAAGAAATGTTTGTACCTCTAGATAAAGGCAGCCTACTGGCATTATTATTAATTAACATGATTTTTTACAGCCCTTAAAAAGATCTCCAGCTTCAGATAGCAGTAACAACCTTCGCCATCGCCATCGCCATCGCCATCGCCATCGTCATCGTCATCGTCATTATTATTCATCATCAATCACCATCACCATCACCATCACCATCACCATCACCATCACCATCACCATCACCATCACCATCACCATCACCATCACCATCACCATCACCATCACCATCACCATCACCATCACCATCACCATCACCATCACCATCACCATCACCATCACCATCACCATCACCATCACCATCATCTGTACTACATTTTTAACATGTATATTTTTCTGAAGAGAGTCTTTAACTAAACAATCATTAATAAAAGGATGTTAACTTATAGCTTCTAGCTATTTTCTTCTCTTCCATTTGTACGGTAAACGTTTGATAGATTAACATGGAAATAGTTTTTGGTTAGAAAATGATAATAGGAATTTATAGTTTTCATGAAATTTGTTAGCTCAATTCTTGAACTGTCAAAGCTTTTAATAAGGCTGTCCATTGATGGCAATTTCGAGGCCATTGTTTGTGAGAGCATGATGGACATTTCATGTTGAAAATCCAGAGGAAAACAAACACAATGTAATGTAGACGACATAACTAAACTACGCAGCAATGTTTAAAAATTAAACAATGTTGTGTAACCTGTGTGACGGATGTGTAGGTGAAAACTACTCAACGATGTGTAACAATTACACAATGTTGTGTAGATCCGACTTGACTTTACACAACGTTGATAGGTGGACTAGTTACTTAGGTGTTGTGTAGAATTTTACACAAGTTGTGTAACTTTTTTAGAGTGTAGTCTTCTAGATTAGTAGGTTAGCCCGGGGCATCATGTTACAAATAAAACAAACCGCCGTGTTTTATAACGAATGTAATTGTCTTCTACATACAGTTTAATAGTAAAGTTGCAATAGTATGGCCTAACAAATTTTCATTTAATGACTGATTTCCTCTGCTTTCCATGTTCTATGAATGAACACTCCAAATACCCAGCTTTATGCTTATGACAGCCCAAGGGTAGCCTGAATGGAAAGAGCATTATCTCTTTAACTGAGATATTATTTCGCTTAATTAGTATTAGAGAGCTGACGTAAAAATGATTACTCAATTACGGGTTGAGAATAGGCCACACTGCTCCCACCCGCTGCCGAGTTTACGCCTAAAGGATTTTTTCTTTTCCTTTTTTTTTTCTACATGGTTTGAAAAATAGGTTAGTGTTGATCAAATGTTTTGACTTTAATTTTGTCAATCAGCAGCTCATTGAAACTAAGTCAGTGATTAAAAAACGTGAGGCGGTCAGTAAAATTCCATGATGTTTTGTACAGAACATAAGGGGGAAGTTTCTTAAAAATTTCATAATGTCCCGAGATGATAACCTTGCAAGTTACTTTACAAATTGCTGTTAGTCCTTTCAAAATATTTCGCATAAGTTACTTAATCCAACTTAAGACTAGGTATTGAATAAGGCCCATATCCATCAAAGTACGGCGTATAAAACCGTTGTAATATGGAGTAATGGGGTAAACGATTTTTCATTGAAAACATCATTTCGTACAACACTTAATTACTTTAATTTTTTTGTATGCCTTTAATAAACTAGGAGTAAGATTTCTCATTAAAATTGCTTAAAGGTTATTTCATGTAAACAAGTAATATATTTAAACTTATTTGTGCAAGCAAGATTACAGACGCTTTAGGAGGTATCAGCTCTTGGTACGCGTATAATACATTTCGCTACCGGGGAATTCCCGAACAGATAACAACCAACAGACAGAGCTGTCTTCACTGAAGAATGAGGTAGTTTCCAGACAAATCAAATAAACCTAACTACATAGAATGTTACGTCGTGACATGTGACAGTTTGATTGACAATTCGAACAGGTGAAGTTTGTCTGGCTGGACTGAATTTAGCACTGCACAGAAGGTGTAAGTGTACGGTGCCAGAGCATATATCAGATTCTGCATAGTGACATCATGTATTTCTCTTATTGGCAGGACAATATAATAGAAAGTATTTAGCTATTAAACAGGTGGAGGAAAGAACTTGGTTAGGATAACGAGAAAGATTGAATACTGTAAACAGAGGTAAAGTTTGATTAGTTAATTGAAAGAAGTATTTTCATTTTTAGAGCAAATCAGGTCCCTCAAAAATAAACATGCGGTAGCGAATTTACAATTTTTTCATCAGTATCTTAATTACAAAACCCCCAGAGTTAACTTAGTCACACTCTAATAGAGTGAAATGTGTGAATTCACCCCATTACAGTTATTAGAGTGTGAACTCTCTTCAAGAAAAGTGAAAGTTACTGTGAAAAGAGCGAAATTTCCTTTATGGTATAGTACTACGGTGGTTACGCTTAAAGAGAGTGGTCGTTGAAGGTACTTGTGGAAGAGTGAATTTTCAACTTTCTGGAGGAGATTTCTCTCTTCTTGGAGTGAATTAACACTCTAATGGAGTGACTTCTCACTTTTCACTCTATCACAAAGTGACTATCACTCTTTTGATTGTAGAGTGTATTATGAAGAAGCAACGTCACACCTGGTCCAAGATCGTTATTTGTGTTAGATGGTGTTGAAATGTTCGGGTTCTAACCAATTGGGTTTTTGTCGGGGAGGTCACAAACTTTTTTTTTTCCATTTGTGGTTCACTGGCTTTTTTCCTAATCCATTGCTCATGCACATTAGCAGTAAGGTTCTATTTCCAAAGTATTCGGTATAACCCGGCCCTCCAAACCACTCGAGTTCAAGTCGGATGCTCTAACCAAACGCGAGTACTAAAAACCTTTTATACATGCGGCACGTTCAGGTATCGCGTAGTAGCATTGTTTTTTTGTTGTTTTTTTTTTTTTTTCGCTCTTTCCACCCATACCTTTTTTTACTTGTATAAATGGCTCCCTGGATACATATTTTATTTAGGGGTAAGTTTGTGGACAGTTTAGTGTGTAGGAAACAGTTTTCAACAATACAATATAACTAGGCGAAGCACGGTGGGTTATGCATAGTTCAAGGTCTTTACATTAATGCAACTACCAATAAAACATTAGGGAAGTATATTATTCCCGAATAGCCCGAAGCGTCCAATATAGTCCCGTGTTCAGCCTGAATCGCCTTGTATAGTCCCGCATCATGCCCGAATGGCCCCGTATACTCCCGAACCGCCCCGTACACTAACGAATCGATAATAAATGATGGCAGAAGATGGCCCCCAGGGACCATACGGTGAGATACGCGACAAGTACGGAAAAATTCGGTACTGTACTGGACGATATACGGACAGATTTCGGTTCCTCTCCAGAACCACCGAATAGTACTACGGGAGGAATACGAGACTATTCTTGACTGTGTGAGAGTACCCTAAAGTATTACAATTGCTCTATACAGTGATATCAGTCGAAAATGAATTTTTGTTTCAGTTTCTTAGGGAATGGACGATGAGGATGAGGGATAAGACAGGTCAAATTAAATTAAAGACCGTCTCATAAAAATGCTAGAAAACCATTTGCTCGATATTGGATGACGCCATAAATTATTCTTGACTTAACTTCGATTGCTACCCGAATTGATACACCATCAATAATTTCACATCAGCGATGGCGTATCGGAACCATTTGTATTATCAGCAGTACACTGAATCAGTTGCAATGTGAAGCTAAGACGATTACGTTCTATGATTTCGTCCTGGTTCCGAAATAGGTATTACTGCAATTAGATGAAACAGTAGACCCAGAGGAATTACAACCGTAACTAAATTTAATTACATATCAAACAAAATATAATAAACAAAATGTGATAGGATAATTCGTAACTTGTGCACTTCGGTAAAATAATTAGAAATAATCATAAGATCAGCAACATGGTAAATACTACTCAAATTCCCATTTGAAATAGTTTCTGCACGATGAAGTCCTAATTCTGGAAATTCCCGGGGATTTTTACTATGGTTGAACAGTATCAAATTTTCTAGCTGAAGTAAACATTCAAACATATGTAGGTTGTGAAGGATTAATGGTTGGTTGGATTTTAGATAATTGAATTTAGAATTTAGGTTTGAAATAATTACACTCTACATTCAAAAGAGGAACAATTACTCCAAAAAGTGTTTCCAGGATAATCACACCACAGTACGAGTGAATTTCACCCAAAGTGGAGAGAAAAACACGCACAAACTCTTAGGAGTTCTGTGGCAATATTTTTTCCACCTCTATGTGGATTTTTTTTAAGAGAGACTGGTCGTTTTTCCTGTACATGTAACTGTACAGAAGTCCTAAAATATTATTAATGTAATCTGAAGAGAAGTAAGGAGAACAGGATGAGATTTTTTCAACAAATAAATTTGCAGCGACTTTTCTTGTTCTTTAAAGTACTAAGGCTACACCTAAATTTTCTACCTAATCTTTAAGACACATCTTTCAGTGACATTCCATTTTTCGACCTCAAGTCCAGACTTCTATTTGCTTTTACAATCGAAAGCTCTCTTACTTTATTTCCTGATTCGCCAGCAGGGCACGCCTTGTTTTATTTTTTTATATCAACCATTTGCAACGGTGTAGCAGGGGGGAACGATTGTGGGCGTATCCGGGTTCTCAGTACAATAAAGGAAAAGGAAGAAACAAATAAAAGAACAGTGGAAACGCCCTTAAAATCAAATATAGCACATTTTGCATCCAGTCCACCCCCTGTGAGCCATTTTTTCCGAAGAGGAGGTGAACATCTCTCACTTACACCCTCCTCCAGCAAAGTGGTGATTAATCATTATTTTCCCACTCCTTCTACCTGAAATTCTAACTACACCCTTGATTACTTCGCAAATATAGAAGGAAATGCAGACCGATTAAAATCTCTATGTAACCTGAAACTGCTTGTTGCAATTTTTATACAAACTACTAGATGACCAAATTCATTGTTCATTCTTTTTCGGTAGGGTTGGCGGGGGGAGGGGGGGGGAGGAGTTTATACGCAATGTCGATAACCAGTCCCTTATCTTAAGCACGTAATATGCTGGTCAATAGCGTTGGTAATTTGGTCGCTTTAACTCGGGCACAGAGGTAATCGAAAACACTGTCCAGTAAATAAGATCAGTAGCAAACTACTCAAAATCATCACTATAAACAAGCGTATTCAAATACTGTTTACTTAGTAACATTTTTTTGGAGGAGAACTTCCTGTAGATATCCCCGGCTATGATAATCACTGTTTGGAATACTTTATTCTCATAGCCACATCCAGCATAGACGGGATACAAGGGTGACTATGAAATTTACCAGTAGATAAGATCAGCAGCAACCTGCTCAGAGTTATCACCAAAACCAACGTATTTAAATATTGTTTACTTAGTAGCATTTTTGGAAGAATAACTTCATACAGATATCTTAAAGTAAACCAGGCCACGATAAACCATGTCCGCGTGTTCGCGTATTGCCACATCAAATACGACAGTTCCTTTAAGCTTTGCACCGATGTCAAGGTTTTCAACACAACATCAAAGAATTGTCAGTTCTTGCATGTTGAAGAAAAGCAATATTTAAATTCAATTTTCCCATTTTGCGTGGGGATTGGGGCGGCGTGCAAATTATCCGTGTTTTTTGTAGTTTACCGTTCACGAAAAATTCAAACTTATTCCTCATTCCAACACCTACCTTTTACATGGAAACTATTACAAAGTGGAAGGATCCAGTAATCTTTGAGGGGGGTAAAGATTGATATGTATTCTAGCAAGGCCTGGGTGTAACTTGGGAAGGGATGTACACTATCACTTCACATTAAAACCTGTACGTTAAAATGAGAGATAGTGCAATAATTGAAAAATGATTTGTCAGATAAAATAATGAATCTAAAATAAAGCCAAAAACTGGACAGTTGTATCAATATTTTAACAGAAATCAGACAAAATATTTCAACAAAGTCTTCCAAAGTTTAAGTTAATTTGAAAAAAAAAATCGTCAAATCCTTTTTAACTCATCCTTTTTATAGTTCTCCAGGAAAAAATGAAAATTGTTCTATCTTACAAATACTCTGCAGGAATTCTGTAAACCAATAAATTTAAGATTAAACGTTGAATCCCATAGTCATGCGGCATTTCTGTTACAGTATACAGAGTATATTACCTTTGTCGCATAGGGTAAACGACTTTTCATTGGAAATGTAGTTTTCCTTCATTTCGTGTTACACTTAATTTATTTCTTTTATTTTTCTCATGCCTTTTAACAAAGGTGAGATTTTCCATGAGCATTCCTTGAAAGTATTTTAATGAAAACATCAAAACATATTCATTCTTAATAACCCTTCATTGATAATGGATAGGATTGTACAAGTGAAATTACAGAAGCTTACCCGTTTTAGCAGATATCGGAGGCTTTAACACGAGGTAAAACATTTTACTCAATGTCCATTGTTACGGCTAAAATGCATTTTCCTCACCGGGGATTTCCCGGACAGACAACAAACGAGTTGTCATCATTGAACAATAAAGTAGTGTACGGTCAAAGTAAATAAACATGTCTACATAGAATGTTACATTGTGAAATATGACAGTTTGATTGGCAGCTCGAACAGGTGATTTGCTAACGTAAAGTACGCTCGTCTGGCTCGAATAGATGAAGTACTGTGCATAAGGAATCATTCTATGGTACCAGAGCAAGCATCTATATTGTGGCAACATGTACATGTGTAAAATTAGAACAATATAGTAGCAATATTAAGCTTTTAAACAGGATGAGATTCAGGCATCGCAGTAATGGCATTTTTGTTGTTGTTGCTGCTGTTGTTGTTGTTGTTGGGTATTTTTTTTTCGTTTTCTTTCTTTAATCTTTCTGTTTCTCCCCGTTTTTCTACTTAGTTAATTAACTATTTAAAATTAGCCTTATAGACTTAAAATAAATATATTCGTTTTGGATTATTTAGTGACTAATCGAACGTCCGATTGGTCTATAATTCTACTGTTTTAGAATTCATCTTTAATATTTTTAATCTTGCGATTCAAGAGAGTACATATTTTATTTTGGGTTGGTTTGTGAACATTTTAGTGTTCAGAAAACAATTTAAAAACCCAATATAATTGAACGATGCCCAGTGGCTGAGCGATGCATAATTCAGTGTCTCCTTTATTTTTAATATTTTAATATATCTAACAATTAAACTAGGAAACGTTGTACTGGATAATTTCTGTAGAGACCTTCTTGCATATATGTAGCAGTTATACGGACTTTTAAGTTGACAGGAATAAATCGATGATAAATAAAATAAAATCGCTTACCGTACCGTTATAAAGTACATGCATACGTAAAGGTAAGCACATGTAGGTCTGATATCATTGCCAGATTAAAAATTTGTGAAGTAACACAAACACTTACCTCCCATTGACCTGACTGTAGATTCAGTTGATATTCATTTACAGGAGCACGCCATAAAACTGAAACAAACCATTAAGACACCTAAAACAATATATACAATTTTAGGGTCAATGCTATGTCAGCACTGAATAAACACGGCAAACAAGATATCTTTTATTATTATTATTAATTGTTTTGTTCAGTTCTTACAGATTTTCTGGCAATAGATTTTGTTCCTAAATGATAAAATATAGGAAAAACGTTGGCTGTAACATGATTTAAACATTTGAGAGGTTATATATCAATGAATACAGTTATGTTTAAGCTTGAGAAGTAATTTTTTCCAGCTATCTTAAGCTAAGTTATATATTACTCTTTGACAAAATTGCAGCTTTAAATATTTAAAAGTAAGGAAGGAACTATTTAGAGAATCTTTAATTTTCATCCCGATATGCAATAAGTAGGTTGATTAGGGTTAGATGGAGTTTTACAGCCAGGCTTCTGAACAATTGGACAGCCACGGCCGTAAGTAACATAATTAATTCTGACTTCTTTGCCAATATCGAAGAGATATTACTAAAACCACTAAGGATTATGTATACCATTTATATATTGTTTGAACACAAGGGAAAAAAATAAAAGCAAGCACACTTTATCTTTGAAGCACCCAATCACACATATTTCTCTAATATAGTAAAACTTCCAACTATAAATGAAATTGTCAACCCTGAATACAAAGTGCCTGCAATGTTCCCAAATTCTTATGTTCTAATAAATCTGTTCGTGTTCCTGTTATTCATTACACACAATATAATAGAAGTCACAAGTAATGTATGTTGTCAAACTGTATACATTAAATTTATTTTCATCACACACAGTGTAACACACTGTATGTTACCTTTAACGTTTCTTGATATAAGAACAGAAACAGACTCGGCCTGGACGGATTGTGGCAGCAAACACCACCAGAACCTGATAGAAGAAAAATGACACAGGGAAGGACCAGTAGATTATACATTAGTACAAGAATATTTATAACATAGGATAACACTTGAAACTAATTTGCATTGTTAAAAATTTTTGTATATAAATTAACAGAATAAAATCAAATGGAAACCAAAAGATTACAGAAAAGTTACCTGACAGATATTTGTCAGTATTTTTTCTGTAATCATAATATACCTCTTTTTTTCTGTAAATTAACAGTGATTTTTTAAAAGTGTACTTGCTAAATATCTGACATGTCATAAAATTTTATCACTGCTGATCATTGCTATTCTGCCATAAAGATTATCTAAGCGGAGCGCCATCATTTGTTGGCCCGGAGCGTAGAGAAAATTTTGAAAAATCAGACCCTCAGATGGCCGGAAATAACATTTTCCAGACTCATACGAGGAATCAAAGCAGTCGCTATCTTCGCCTAATAAAATGCTCATTTGAAAATAAGTGTGCGAACTGCAAAGTAATTAGAAAGTTATTAAAAAAATTAACCCAAAAATGTAATTGTGCCCGAAAGACTATATAAGCGGAGCGCCATCATTTGTTGGTGCTGAACGTAGAGAAAATTTTGAAAATGATCGCGACCCCTCAGATAGCCGAAAATTGCGTTTTCATGCTTTTAAAGAGAATCTATGCAGTCTATAAGTTGAGATTTTGTTTGCAATTAGAAAAAAATCAGGAACATGCTAAGTGATCAGAAAACTTCTACCAATATGCATTAAATGGTCTTGATTCTTTTCGAGGAAACTAAAAAACGGAATTGATCAAAAGCCAAAGGCTTCTAGGCTTACAATAGTCTCTTGAATTCGCGAGCATAACTGCCATTCTAATTTATCACTCCCCCGCAACACACTTTCTGAAACTTGCTATCGAATTGAATGGGGACTGCATGTTCTTTACCAGTTTACGCGACTTCACAATGATACACGTGCGGTGTGCTGTGGTAAACAACTATTCCGAAAGTTACACTACATTTTTTAAAGCTGCAGTGATCAAAGTGGTTTAAGCCTGCTTTAAATTTTTTGACGTTTCAAGAGACATCAAATGAACAGGTTAGTAGAGCTAGATGGAGTTTTAGAGCCCATTGCTCAAGTGATCAAAAACAGCTGCAATATTTGCGTTAGGTCTGAGAAAAAAATGTTATGGCAGCTTGTCAGTGATTTCAACAAGAACCATGATTTCAAAAGTGATGGAGAGGGAAAACTGAGGGCACAGGAAAATGTTTGGGGCAATAATTAGTGTCACCCAAAGCCCTTGCCTGCGTGGCAGACTATAGGTCATATTCCGTGATCATTATTGATCAGTGTTATCCTAACAATATATATGGTTTGTGAAGGACTGAACAGACCTGGTCTGCTTCGTGAGGTTTTAAAGAACAAGCTCTTTAGGGCAGGGTCAATGTGACCGCCTTAGAACTCTTGTGGGGTTCAGTGGGGCCCAAATGCTCTTAAGGTTTTAGTACATTTGTGGCTGCAAAATAAAGCCTAAGCATATGTATGTTTTACTTAAGAAGATTGATCCATGAACCGCCAAGGACCGCTGTTCCATTGGGAAAACTCTTGATGGGCTTGGGGTCTATGTGGCAGTATGGTCGGACTACGAAGCTGTGAGGTTGCAGCATACGGCACAAGTCTGCGTGAAAAACAAACGGTAAGGTGCGTTTATTTTCCATTGGCTTACATGAGACTTAACCACATTGTAGAGCTAGAGGGATTCCAAGGAGCACAGTCCCGGGGAGTTTGAGGTCTTAGCAGGGTTAGGCCTACGGTGAAAAAGTATCAGGAAAAAAGTCTCAGAAAATGTAGCCCTAATATTAAATTTTCACTATTTCGTTCACCTCTCAGTTAAGGGGTCTGACTATGAGTGCAAATGCCCCCACCTGGTGCCGCCACTGATATACTAGGCTGAAAAGAAATCAACTTTCGCCTAGCACACCTTTCTGGTTAATCGAAAACCAGCCTCCCGGTAGTCCGATAGGCCAAAGGGTATGTGCCCTGTAGTTGAACGCCGAGACCCAACACGCCCCTTTTAATATTAGGCCTAAAGTGCGTTAGCATTTAGCCCACACTCTAGGAAGGAGTGTTCGGATAGGGTATATCAGATATCAGTCAACTAGCTGTTCAATACAGGTACGACCATAATTATACTGGTCATAGTTGTTACACTTATTACCTATAATTTCTGTTCCAGTGTGGTCATAATTTATCAACGAGTGGATATAGCCTAAACGTCTTGCAAAACGAATTAGCGACAGCTGGCTCCTGGTGTGTGTTGGACATTTAAGCCTAAAAGTTTATACAGCTAAAAGCTCTAAGCTACACAGAAAAATTTGCACAAACAAAATTAGAGACCCTAACAAAAATATGTGCGCCGCAGTCTAGACTAGACTGTACATACGACATTCTACATAACCTTACGGTAGATAATCTGTACAGTACGTAGTACACAGCCGTATACGATGCTATGCAAGTCTAGTGCCTGTGGAACGCTCACGTCGGAACGTCAAGTCACCGACTGAGGAGCAAATCATGACCACGGTAGTATTTCCTTATTTTTAAAAAGTATTTCCTCAATTTGTGCATTTAAGTTTCCTAGAATGTAATGACTTTTGTAAAATTGGCTGATGCAACGGTTTTAAAAGTATAAACTGTACCTCATTTAAAAGGATATGCTCCTGTTATATCACCTAATATTTCCAAAATATTTTTTGAAACTGTTGGATTTTTTCAAACTTCACACTTGACAAAATTTGGAGACACTGAAGTAGAAACACTGAAACACAGTTGAAAGTACAATCTTGGACAAAACTCCTTGGGACACCCCGCTCCCCTTCGCAATATTGACCACAGTTAGCCTATTCACGGCATACAGTCACTCTTCAGCGCAACATTGAAAAGGGGGGAGCGGGGAGGGGGATTCATACAAGCCTTTGAACTGGAATTCAAGAAGATTATGGCAAAATGTCCCAACAGTTTTTTCCAAGATTGTCTGAGTTCCACGCGTATTATTTACGAGAACAAATTCAATAGATAATGGTTAATTTTTCGGGCCGGCTTTTTCGGAAAAGTTTTTTCGGAGGCTTATAGGTCTGAGGATTTTAGCGTAATGAAAGTAGCAGAAAGAGTTGTTTTAATGTGTTGTTTGATTCATTTGTTTACATTTATTTAGAGTCGCTACGATAATAAAGAAAAGACTGTTGCAGGTAGTCGAGGGGAAATTTTTCAGACCCGGGTAATCGCCAGAATACGTTCTATTCCGATAGATACTATATATATGTTGACCAACGTGACCAATGTTGACGAATGAAATTGCTTCGGTTTAAACAGGGAAAAAAGCATGCGTAACCAGTTTCATGTAACGTGAAAAATGGAGTCACAGGGGTGTAATTTGCTTCAAAATATGCCGAAAAACCAGCCTTAACTAACAATATTCCATCGTTTTAATTAAAAGCTTGGCTCTCAGATGTGCTTTTAACATTTCATGGTAGATCGTGGCGCTCTTTTAGTTAATATCTCGTCTAGTTACCACCAGTTTGCAAAAGGAGTCAAACTTTTCTATCCATGGAAGATATTGTTTTGGTTATATGTATATATATATAGTATCTATCGGAATAGAACGTATTCTGGCGATTACCCGGGTCTGAAAAATTTCCCGCGAATACCTGCAACAGTCTTTTCTTTATTATCGTAGCGACTCTAAATAAATGTAAACAAATGAATCAAACAACACATTAAAACAACTCTTTCAGCTACTTTCATTACGCTAAAATCCTCAGACCTATAAACCTCCGAAAAAACTCCTCCGAATGAGTCGGCCCGAAAAATTAACCATTATCTATTGAATTTGTTCTCGTAAATAATACGCGTGGAACTCAGGCAGTCTGAGAATTTCGAGAAGTTAGAACTACTCGCGTCACACAGTAGAAAGTGTCACTTTGTCTTGATGGGTTGTTTTGCAAAAGGGAATAAGTTTAAGCGCCCGATCGTTCAGGTAGTTGGTCTCAACAGTGACATGTTTTTGGTTTACACTGTCTTAGCAGGTGAAAAAAAAAATATTGAAAAGATGTTCGTGTTTATGTAGTTTAAATTTGTTCAAAACAGTGACGTGTTACCTGATAAGTGCATTTTGGAGAACAGAGCCACTGTTGTATCCTGCCTATCACTTCATTTCAAAGTAATTTACCGTGTTCTCTCAAGAAACAAATATGCCGTACATGCGAATTTGACTAGACCGGCAGTGAAAGATAAGTTTAATCAAACGGTCTACCATTTTTTTGAAAGCAAATTTGGAAGCAAAACGCAATGAAATTGCTTCGGTTTAAAGACTGAGGGAAAAAAAACATGCGTAACCAGTTTCATGTAACGTGAAAAATGGAGTCACAGGGGTGCAATTTGCTTCAAAATATGCCAAAAACGCGCCTTAACTAACGATCTACCATCGTTTTAATTAAAAGCTTGGCTCTCAGATGTGCTTTTAACATTTCAAGGTAGATCGTGGCTCTCTTTTAGTTAATATCCCGTCTCCTTACCACCAGTTTGCAATAGGAGTCAGACATTTCTATCCATGGAAGATATTGTTTTGGTTTTATGGATATATTTAGTATCTGTCGAAATAAAACGTATTCTGGCGATTACCCGGGTTTGAAAAATTTCCCCGCGAATACCTGCAACAGTCTTTCCTTGAGAATTTCGAGAAGTTAGAACTACTCGCGTCACACAGTAGAAAGTGACACTTTGTTTTGATGGGGTTTTTTGCAAAAGGGAATAAATTTAAGCACCCGATCGTTCAGGTAGTTGTTCTCAACAGTGACATGTTTTTGGTTTACACTGTCTTAGCAGGTAAAAATAAAAAAAAAAAATTGAAAAGATGTTCGTGTTTATGTATTGAAATTTAATCAAAACAGTGACGGGTTACCTGATAACTGCATTTTGGAGAACAGAGGCACTGTTGTATCCTGCCTATTACTTCATTTTAAAGTAATTTACCGTGTTCTCTAAAGAAACAAATATGCCGTACATGCGAACTTGACGAGACCGACAGTGAAAGATAAGTTTAATCAAACGGTCTACCATTTATTTGAAAGCAAATTTGGAAGCAAAACGCAATGAAATTGCTTCGGTTTAAAGACTGTGGGAAAAAAGCATGCGTAACCAGTTTCATGTAACGTGAAAAATGGAGTCACAGGGGTGCAATTTGCTTCAAAATATGCCAAAACCAGCCTTAACTAACGATCTACCATCCTTATAATTAAAAGCGTGGCTCTCAGATGTGCTTTTAAGATTTCATGGTAGATCGTGGCGCTCCTTTAGTTAATATCTCGTCTCCTTACCACCAGTTTGCAATAGGAGTCAGAATTTTCTATCCATGGAAGAAATTTTTTTTGTATATCATATGGGAACGATTGGTTCACATACCACAAGCTTCCACACGTAGCGACGAGTTAGTGTGTAAAACGGGCAGTGAAAATTCAAGGTTCATGCAACAAAACAGGTCATATCTAAACTTCCCTTACAAATATCTTCTTATTTCAATCGCTTTAGTGAGGGTTAACTTGTTTTAAGTCTATTTACATTTCTTTCATAACTCTAAGTAAAAAAAAAATACCGTACTTTTATGTTTGAAAAAAGTGATTTTTCAAAATTTTCAATGGAGAAGTAGCTCAAAATCCACAAGCCCTTAGAAAAAACTCTTTCTAACTTGCGATCGGTACGCTCTTCTGTACTATTTCAAATGACCTTTGTAAGTCTATTTTGTTCATTACCATATTTCAAAGACTCAATTTGATTGGAGTAAACTAAGTACCGTACTTTTTCAAGACAAATGAGAAACGGTTTAAGACATTTACCTCTCTTCTTTACTTCTCTATTGAATTTGCTATGACGTCATTGGCCATTCCATTGTTGCTTGTAGGGGGTTTCACACATAGCCAACAACACACGTCAAATACTTTGTTTTCGATACGAGTTACTGCCATAAGTTATACCATTTTCAGACAAATTGGCTCACCTATATTACTTTGAAATATTTTTTGTATCATGAAAGTTGCAGTCTAGTAGAAACCGAAGACTATGCCGAACAATGGGTAACCGTTTCGAAAAAAAATTACGATTTTAAAAAGCTGTGCATTGAGACTCAAGCAGAGGACGCCTAACGTTAAGTTAGGTCTATACTATTACCATGGAGTTCCGAGGTGGTAACTCCATGCTATTACTTATACAAAACAAAAGTTACGTCGCTGTTAGTCGTTTCGTGTAGCCCATAAACCATGGACTGTTTTGTTACTGCCATTCATAACAGTTACTAATGGCGTCATGCTAGTAGATCTATACCCTGCGTACAGTAGGCCTATATCGCTGCTTATAGCGTTCTGTGCCAGCTTTCAAAAGAGTGAGCTTATCCTTAGTAATGTCTTCCAGTTGTTACATGTGCTTTTTCACAATAGGATGAACGAAACACAGTAACAACAACAATACATTTGTTCGCCGCGGCAATATACACGAACGCTACGCGATACCTATGAAAATAATGGTGTCGTCTAAATCTTTGTTTACATTCGACGATGCATCCGGTGTCTGTTGCGCGATAGGTTTCTGTGTGAACCAAATCACCAGAATCGTTCCCATATGATATATATATATATATATATATATATATATATATATATATATATATATATATATATATATATATATATATATATATATATATATATATATATGTATATATATATGTATATATATATATATGTATATATATGTATATATATGATATATACAGTATTTACCGGAGAAGAACGTATTCTGGCGATTACCCGGGTCTGAAAAATATTGAAAAGTCTCCTTCCGTATCGCAAATGTTAAATCATTGGCTCTAAAATTACTTCCTCCAAGTTTAAATTTGTATTTAATTGAGTTTGCATCTGGATTACGAGGTGGAATTGGTAGGCGTTCTGCCGTTACCTCCGCCCATGGCTTGCGAGCTGCTGCAAATTCCCCGCGAATACCTGCAACAGTCTTTCCTTTATTATCGTAGCGACTCTAAATAAATGTAAACAAATGAATCAAATAACACATAAAAAACAACTCTTTCTGCTACTTTCATCACGCTAAAATCATTGACCTATAAGCCTCCGAAAAAAGTTTTCCGAAAAAGTCGGCCCGAAAATCTATTGAATTTGTTCTTGTAAATAATACGCGTGGAGCTCAGACAATCTTGGACAAAACTCCTTGGGACACCCCGCTCCCCTTCGCAATGTTGACCACAGTTAACCTATTCACGAAATACAGACACTATTTCAGCGCAACATTGAAAGGGGCGGGGCGGGGGAGGGGGATTCTACAAGCCTTTGAACTGGAATTCAAAGGTATAATAGGTATTGGTATTGCCTATAACTGGTTTAGAAGTTATCTCCACGATCGTTGCAATTTTGTACAATTCAATAATTCCTCGTCAAATCTCACTTATTGTAATATTGGTGTACCACAAGGTTTCATACTTGGACCACTGTTATTTATTCTTTATGTAAATGATATTTATAAGTCTTCTGTCAAGTCAAACTTCATTTTATTTGCTGACGACACTACGGTTTTTCTCCAAAATAAGAATCTAAGCAATGCTCTTGCGGAAGCTACCTGTGAATTTTCGCATATTTCCAATTGGCTCAGATCTAACAAATTATCTCTAAATATTATGAAAACGAAACTTATGAATTTCTATTATAGGATCAATGACTTAAGTAAAATTAGTGCATTGCTAGATGGTCATCTTGTTACTGCTTCCCCTCATACAAAATTCTTAGGCATCGCTATAGATGAAAATTTAAATTGGAAGGAACGTATCTCTGAGGTTAGTAAAAAGGTTTCTAAATCAAATGGTGTTATCAATAGACTAAAAGATTATCTGCCTAGTAATGCACTTCTTACTCTCTATTATGCTCTTGTGCTTCTACATTTAAATTAAAGTCTTCTTGTTTGGGGTAATACTCATACATATCTACTTACTATTTTATACAAGCTCCAAAAACGTGTTATCCGCAACATTAGCCATGCAAATTACAGGTCACCCACCATTCGTTTATTCACTCAATCGAAAATACTTACACTGAATGAACTGTATAAGTATCAGCTGGGAATCTTCCTTTACAAATTTCATCATTCACTTCTTCCCTCAGTTTTTGACGACTTCTACACATACAATTCAAACTATCATACCTACAACACCAAAGAATTTCTACACCATCCTTATTTTAGAACAAGTCTTAACTCTTTTCAAGTACGAAGCACAGGTGTCTCTTTTTGGAATTCTCTTTGTCATGTCATTAAAAGTTCTCCTTTACTAAACGTATTCAAGCGCAGGTTAAAGCATTTTCTTCTGAATAGTAAATAGGCATAGATTACTTCGCAGCTTTTCCTTTCCTTTTTTCTCCCTTTCCACCTTTTCTCTCTTGTTTTGTGGTGTTCTTATTCCCTTTTAGCTCCTTTTCCTTATTGTTACGCTTTTTGTTTTAAGGAACCAGACTTGAAAAGTTTTAACTTATATCTGGTTCCTCTACTTCCATGTTGTATTATGCGATTATTTTGTTATTGTATACATGTCATGTTATATATAAATATATATATAATTTTGTCAATGTAACCATTTTTTATGTATGGAAAGTAGAAATAAACTTGAACTTGAACTAAAGTGTCCCTACAGTTTTGTCCAAAATTGTAGGTCTGGTCATGAAAAAAGAGAGTCCGCACTGTGACTAGGCTACTGTAAGTGCGTTAAGTTGGTTTTGGTAGCTTTCTGGGTTGTTATTTTTCCTTTTTGTCACATATTTAACTGATCGACTTTTCTTGAACTTTAAACAGCTGTTTCTGGGGTAGCATAGTGTGTGCATATTATTGCAAATAAGCAGAACTCTGGCCCTATATACAAAGTGTCGTAATGATATTATCAGAGGATGCAAAGAGAAAATCCGCATTTGCTTAATGTATTTTATTGTTTCATGACGTCACAGGTTTCCAAATGGGGGTTACGGCTGCATAAGCTTACTATTGCAAGCTAAAAATATGCTAATGTTTCTCCTTTGTGACTCTTGGCTAAATTAAACATCCGCTGAATTGATGAAATTGTCTGTGACTGCTCGAACTCATGTCTTTTAATAATTTTCCCCCGAACATCTCTTGCGTGATAAATGGCAAACTAGAAAATGTGGTTACGAAAATCGTAACCACTTACTGTCCATGATTGTTTCTGTACCAACAAACTTTGGTACGTATTAAAGCTTAGAATATCGTCCTTTCACGTTTGTTCGCCGATGTGATATACCTAAATATAATCAATGCAGTACTGTGTTGGTTGCTTGTTGTTGATATCAATCTTTCGTTACTTTCGACTCGCAGTCTCGTGATACACATGAATGATGCAAGACTGCACTATTTACCGTAATGATTATCAGGCTAGTTGAAGAATCACCACCGAAGGCCAGGCGCGGATCCAAGAGGGGGGGGGGGGGGGGCTTTAACGGCCTCAGCCCTCACCCCGCCCCTTTGGTCTCATCAACAATAACAAATACACTGAAATAAGCATAATGCTTATCTACGAGAATATTCAAGGGGGCTATTTCAGGCTCATCCTTTCTCTCACAACACAAATCCAAATACACGAAACTCGTATGATACTAAGTCCAGGTAAATAAGCAAAAGGGAGGGGCCCATCCCTTAGGGTCCTTTCTCGATGGGCATAGACGTACGAGGCAGGGACAGGGAGCGGAGGGTGTTCAGTTGTGAAGAGAAATAGTTTGTCATTTATCACACAAGAGATGTTAGGGGAAAATAACAGGCATGAGTTCGAGTAGTCACAGACAATTTCATCAATTCAGCGGATCTTTAATTTAGCCAATAGTCACAATAGATAAGCATCAGCATATTTTCAATTCCGTTGTTTAGTTTCCTCGAAAAGAATCAAGATCATTTAAAATAATAGTGGAGATAATTTTGTGATCACTCAGCAGGTTCCTGATTTTTTCTTTATTGCAAACAAAATCTAAACTTATTGAATGCATCTTTAAATTCTTTTTATAAACAGGAAAACGCAATTTTCGGCAATCTGGGTGGTCGCGATCATTTTCAAAATTTTCTCTACGTTCCGCACCAACTAACAGTAACGCTCCGCTAAGATAGTCTTTCGGGCAAATTTACATTTTTCGGGTCAAAAGTATTTCTTTAATAACTTCCTAATTACTTTGCAGTTTGCGAACTTATTTTGAAGTGAGCATTTTATTAAGAGAAGATAGCGACTGCTTAGTCGCTTATTTTGAAGTGAGCATTTTATTAAGAGAAGATAGCGATTGCTTAGAGGGTGGAAATGCTGTTTTGGGCCATCTGGGGGTCTCATTTTCGAAATTTTGCCCACGCATCCGCACCAACCAATGATTGCGCTCCGCTTAGATAAATTTTATGGCAGAAAAACGTTTTGTGGACAAGAAAAAACCGGAAATCAAAATACTCCCATTCGCCTATACCGATCGATGCTCTTTATTTTGAATCCTAAAAGAACGCAAATTTAAGGACAAGTTTTACTTCAAAAGGTAGCTTAAATAGAATAAGACTGCATGTAAAGACACAGAAGTTTCAGTTTAATCCTCATGAACCACCACAATTCAATTTTAATACTATTCCCGTCAAAGTCGAAAATATTGCATCATTTTTCATCTAGGCTTCTTGAAAACGCCAAAAATTTTCTAAGGGAAGGGTCCCAGGTCCGCGATCGCTGACCGCACTGCATGCCCCCTTCAGAGAAATCCTGCGCACGCCTGCGTACGCAAAGTATGCCCACAGTGCTCACAGTGGCACTGCAGGTAGGGCTACTAGACGTTCGGTTTTACCAGGACACGTCCTCTTTTTATTGTTTCGTGCTTGTGTCCGGGCGGTTTTGAAAAGTTACCGCCACTGTGTCCGGATTTCATGTATTTCTCACATGACCTGACAGGCTTTCCCTAATTTTCCCATTCTAAGAATGATAATATACACAAGCAGCGGTGGGCGCGGCCTTTTGGCCCACGGGCCTCCTATATAAACATGGACTGAGGATCATGGGAAATTTGATCGCCACCGTTCGAACCAAAAAAGACTGGCAAGATGTCACCGACTGCTAGACCAGGGAACTGTTGGCTAGACCCAATAAAAGCTATGTATAACTCTGACTTCCTGTATGCATTGACAGAGCAGACTGCAATAACGTCCTATGCGTATATTGTCGCTACCGTACGTGTTATTATAGCGAGATTGCTGCCTGCTATGGTGTTGTGCGTGGAGAAGTTCTTATTACTTCTCAAGATACACCTAGCGTTTGGCAAGCCTAAGTTAAGCCTTACGTAACTGCTTCCAAGAGGGAAATGTAACAAGAGAGCTGACGTCAAATTCTAAGATTACACCCAGGCCTAGATGCGTACCAGTGGCAGGGGGCACGGGGGAGGGGCAAGTGCCCCCCCCCCCCCCTGTTTGGGAAAATTTGATGAATTGATATGCCCTTTCTCATTTCTCAAAATTTTTGTTATAATAAGAAATTGTGAGACGTTTCTCACACATAATTCGTATTTTCATGCGACAAATTAACCCAGATTTTGTAAGGGTCGCATGAACCAGCCCTCTCTTTCCACAGAAATGTCCTCTCCACTCAGCAGATTGAATGTTCTCTATCTCGTATACGCGCGGGTGTTATGATCAGTGCATTCCAGTGCACAGGAAGCTGTTATTCAGAAACTTAACAACAGCTGATCATCACTACAGTGAAATGTTGTAAACCCGAACTTAAAGAATATGATCACCTTGTTCACAAACTCTGCGTTGTACACTTTGGAAATTGAGTGAAAGGATGTGAAAACTGACAAGTCACTAACGTAGACCCCCCGAGGTTACATTGTCCTACAAGCTGGTACCGGGAGGGGTTTAAACTATACCGATTTTACTCTGTGTTTATAACGATGGGTGGGGCTGAAACAATGCATGGCTTACGATTAACATAACGTGAACATAACGTTAGTCTGGAAATTAGAATGGATGGGATCCATGGGCATACTTAGATTTGTTACTTAACCTAATCCTTGGAGGCTTACAGGCTAGTTCGGCAAAATAGCATTCTGCTCACTCGGGGTGTAACAATAAACGGGTCCATGAATATCTTGTCCTAGGCTAGAACTTCCTCGGTGATCTGTGGCGTACGAGGGGGGGGGGTGGTCCATGGTCCCCCTCACGGATGCCATTTTTTGTTCTTAAAAATATGTAGTCATACTTAAGTGCCCCAGATTTTACCTCAAAAGATGGCATATGTGTCACCAGATTGCATGTAGGGATACCCAATCTCCAAAAATTTTCAACGGGGAAGGATTGTCCCTGCAAGACCCTCAGTGATGCCAATTTTTTAAATTTCTACAAGTAGGCAAATTCTGTCAAATTCAAATTTTTCCTTCAAAAGGTAGGCTCTGTATCCCACTGGTGGCACCGATTGCATAAGAACACCTGCCTTTTTAAGAATTTTTAAGAGGGAGGGCCCACCCAATAGACTCCTTCCTTGGCTGGCAGAGACGTCGACGTACAAGACGGGGACCGGGGAGCGGAGAGTGTTCGGGTGCGGTGAGAAGTAGTTTGCCATTTATCACGCAAGAGATGTTAGGGGTAAAATCATTAACAGATGAGAATTCGATCAGTCACAGACAATTTCATCAATTCAGCGGATCTTAACCAAGTAAGTTAGCTAGTTAGATAGAGTTTAACGCCCCAGTTTTCAACCTATTGGTTTAAGTCGAGCCGGCCACGTCCTTTTTTCCAGTTTCCAATTTAGCCAGGAGTCACAAAAGAGAGGCATTAGCATATTTTCAATTCGTTGTATAGTTTCCCCGAAAGAATCAAGACCATTACGCATAGGCCTATTAGTGATACTACATTTTTTGTGGTAATTTTCTGATCACTTAGCATGTTCCTGATTTTTTTCGTAATGCAAACGAAAGGTTAAAATAAAGACTGTATGTTTAAATTCTCTTTACAAGCATGAATACGCAATTTTTGGCCATCTGAGGTGTCTAATTTTTCGAAATTTTCTCTAAGCTCCGCCGCAACCAATAGTGGCGCTTCGATCAGTCTTTTGGGCAAAATTATATTTTGGGGTCAGAGTAGCTCTTAACTCTCTGATCACTTTGCAGTTTGCGAACATATTTTGAAGTGAGCATTTTATTGTAAACGACAAAAGAAGATAATGACTCGTTAGATTTTCGTATAAGTGTGGAAAATGCTATTTGCGGCCATTTGAGGGGTCTGATTTTTTCGAAACTTTCTTTACGCTCCACGCCAACCAGTGGTGGCTCTCCGCTTAGGTAATCTTTATGGCAGAATAACGTTTTGTGGCCAAGAAAAACCGCAAACTGAAATGTTCCCTTTCGCCTATACCGATCGATGCTCTTTTATTTTGACTCCTAAAAGTATGCAAATTTAATGACAACTTTTACTTCGTAAGGTAGCGTAAATGACATAAGAATGCATGTAAAGACACAAAAGTTTCAGTTGTATCCACATGAACCACCACAATTTAACTTTTAACACTGTTCCTGTCAAAGTCGAAAATCTTGCACCATTTTGCATCTAGGTTCCTTAAAAACTCCAAAAAGCGTAAAAGGGGGGTGTCCCCCTCCCCTTAGACCACTCCCCCAGGATGACGATCACTCAATAAACTGCATGCCCCTCCTTCAGAGAAATCCTGCGTACGCCACTGCGTTGGTACATACAAATAAACCAGATATTGTTGACCAAAATAAATATATGGCCTAAGAGTTGTTATTTCCAATTGCTCTATGTTATACTTTAAGATTAAAATACAGGTAATATTACATAATGACATGGTAATGTTGTTATACTTGTAATTTGTTTATTTCATATGAAATACATACACACTGACCTGGAAAAATTTGGGGGACATTTCATGGCTTTGCCCCCCCCCCCCCTTCCCCCCGGAAAATATCCTAGCTACGCCACTGATGCCTACATAAATCATGGCTGTTCTCCGGCAGCGAACGACAAGCACTTCCGAGATACGACAGTACAGTGTGTGTGCCACAATGCTACATGTATACGATGTTCTTTACCTTGTTAGCGTTATCGACACTGTAGGTGTAAGCCATATACTACAGGTACAATGCGGCCGTTGTGTGATGAGCAAGTATACGGACTGTATACAAATTTGACTTACTCAAGTATTCTTTTACAAAACAATGAAATACATAAATGCAAAAATAAAACCCTCTCATTTCAGGCCAGATTATAACCAAAAGTGACCGCGAAGTCTCGTTCCCGTCTACATGACTCACTCTATATAAGGAACTCGATTATAGAGCAAATTACTCACTGAGAATCAAGAAACATTGAACGAAAGAACTGTCCCTCGAAAATGAGAAGCGTGCCTAAGGTACTGCCCATGACGTCATGGACAGTACAACTATTTCTCACCGCAACTGAACACCCTCCGCTCCCTGTCCCTGTCTCGTACGCCTGTACCGGCCGGGGAAGGAGCCTTGGAGATGGGCCCCTCCCTTTTGATTATTCACCAGGACTTAATATCATACGAGGTTCGTGTATTTGGATTTGTGTAGTGAGGGAAGAATGAGAGTGAAATAGCCCCCTTGAATATTCTCGTAGATAAGCATTATGCTTATTTTAGTGTATTTGTTATTGTTGACGTGACGAAAAAGGGCCGGGGGCTGAGTCTTAGGGCGCAAAAGCCGCCCCCACCCTTGGATCCGCGCCTGACTGTAATGAATATCTCACAGTGTTGTATAACGTAACTTGTCAATGTGCACGGTGTGATCTATTATTTGCCGATCACTGACACACGCGATTTTCCACCTGTTTATCTGTTATTATTTAATGAGATACCTTTGATTTTAGTTGCACACTGACAGGTGCTGCGAAGGCCATTGACAGATTTAGTGTGTTGTGATTGTAAACAATGCGTGTATTTACTGTACACGTATTACTGCGTACTGTATAGAATATTCTAGCAATCACTGTACAGACAGTAAATACAGTTAGAACTAGACAATTTGTACTTGCAGGCAAGTACATATCGAAGCCAGTAGAAGACATAGCCACATGGAACCTTTAGATGTAAGGGGAGGGGAGGGGATCTAAGGGGTACTCTGTTTTGTTAAAGGCATATTTTCATCATCCCAAACAGTTCCAATTCTCCCAACCTACTTACTTCTAGCCCCTCCCACATTTATCTAAAACTCATCTTTATCCAGACACAATCCTAGTTTATTGCTTCATGGCTTGTTCCAGTGGGCATACAAGTCCATAATGTGTAATCAAGACACTCTCAGTGCCCATGCTGTGTAATTTAGCTATGATGCATTGTTTGAATGTGATGCCAATCAAAGAGCTGTACCAATTGAGAGTTTTAATATATGCATACTGAAACTGTAGTTTAGGGTGACGAATGACTGCCTTTAAGGTGGGATGGGTGGGTAAACGATTTGTGGTCAAGCCGCTTTGCTTGGCCTGTTGTGAGCTAGTTTAAATTAAGCACACTTCTGTTAATGTGTTAAATATGGTAGTTTGCAGTATACCATGAACGTGCAGTATGGTTACTTTAGGCCTAGGAGTCTTTTTTTTTTTTTTACTTTATAGGCTTTGTCGAAAACAACACAAACCCAAACGTTAAGCCGTTTGCATGGGGTTCTAAATATGAGGCTCTGTGAAGCTTGTGTCTTAACTGTATGGTAAAGGCTATAGATGGTTACTTGAGTAACTTCAGCCTAGCCTAGGGGTATTTTCAGTACTTTTATAGCTATGTCAACTTCAAAAACCCTCACCATATCATAGGCTACCTAGCTGCGCAAGTCGTACCCAAACGTTTTAGCAACGTTTTATGCCAGGGTTTGGAAAGCTGAGAAACTGGGAAGCTCGTGTTCCGATACTAAAATCCTAAGCTCTAACGTTAAGGCTTCTATTACTCCAACGATGTAGAAAACGGACATTATTACTAGGGATGCACGAGATATCCAGTCCGGCTGGATAGTGAAAAATTATCCGGTTCCGGTTCCGGCCCGATTTTTTTTTTTAAATCCGGCCGGATTTACCCTTAAACTTGGGTAGCATTATGTACTTGATCTGAGTTGAAACAAACATGAACACTGCAGTAACTGTCACAGAATTAATTTAAAGTTCATAAATGAAAGCTTATCAGTGCATGTTACAGTATATAACATATAACCACCTTTATTTAGCCCTTAAAAATGACTGAACCAAACAAGCAACAAAGTTATAAAAGTAACTGATTTGCATGTGCATGTAACTAGAATGACTTAAAATTACTCTATTCATCTGCATTGCAAAAATCTGGTTCCGGCCGGATTTCAAGTAAGTTCCGGCAAAATCCGATTCCGACCGGATCCAAATTTTTGGATCTGGTGCATCCCTAATAACTATTACTACTGAAAAAAATACAAAGTTCATACACTGTCAGTACAAAAAGAGCCACAGTGACCCTTCACGTGGAGTAGGTCCTTCCGAACTCCCTGTAACCACTCAGCTGACCACTCAGTATGAAAACGGACATACGCTTTTGCTTGCTGATTTGGCTACTCCACCGCCAAAATTTAATGACGTCATCGTCCCTGGACTCGACCGAGGAGTCAATATACTCCAATACAGGAGTAGTAACGCGAACGTGTGGCGCGCACATCTGGTCCGGGTTCCATGGCATTACGACACGAACGTGAAAACTTCGGCATTTGCTTCTCACTAGGGATCAAAATTTTCATTGTTTCTTTTTCTAAAAGGTAATGGATGAACTTAAATCGAAAACTGATGAGAGGTAAGGTACAAACTGATACTCACTGAGGACAATTTACAACACATATAAGTCGGATTTTTGCGTTTCATCCAACGAGTGACGCCAACAAACACTAACGTCAGTAACAGCAGCAAGTTAAAGTTAGGCTTGTGCCTACTTTAAAGGCTATCGTATATGCCTGTAAGTGTAACGATACAGGTTCTGTTAAGGGAATGTGAAGTCTTAGGCCTACCTGTTGTTTACCGTATGTAGCCTTTGGTAGTGCTGCGTTACTAGACGGTCGCTGTAATGCAGTAGTACTACGTTAGTACTAGTAGTTGGCCCGGGTCTACACTGTGTAAAGTGCAACGTGGAAGTCAATCTAAGCCTAACAGTACACCATATAGTCGATACAGTGATAGGCCTATGAGCCTGTGGCCAATGGAATATATGTGCATACAATAACTTGTTAGACATGGAGAGCCTGCAAATGCGCACAGTGTTAAGAGAAAACTTCTGCTAACAGTAATCAAAACTTGGTAGATTTGGGCAAGGTAACATTAGATTCAAACAAAAAGGCCTAATATATTAATAGCATATGCCTTGCATTTTATCTGTCATAATGGTTTGGCTGTATTATTAGGCCTAGCCTACACATAAAGTACAGCGAATTTAAAATATTTACACAACTTGGACCTTAAAAAAAAATGAATTTACACAGGCCACATTGCTGTGTTTATTGTGTGTATAAATTTATTCACTATTACAGGTTGCTAAACCATTATAAACTTGTTCATTCCTTTGAACCAAACTTTAGAGTAACATGTGGCATAGAGAATTGTCAAAAAGGTAACTGCACATTTGTTGCGAGAAGGGTGTCCATGCAATGGTTATTTCTGCAATGCATGTTGAGACCATTAATCTCAAGGCTCTGTAGTTGTATGATATACATAGGTGAAATGAATGTCATACTTGGTGTGTGGATGTGTTATGATAAGAGGAAGAACCCTATTGTTTTGAATGGGGTCAAAGGTCATCTGGGGTCACCAGGGGTCAAACCCTGAAAACTTTGTTAACATGATATCATGAGGCAGGAAGGTTGGGTGAATGTCATACTTGTTATGTAGATGTGATATGGTCAGAGAAAGATCGGTTTTGTTTTTGGTAAGGGTCAAAAGGCATCTGGGGTCACCAGGGGCCAAACTCTAAAAACCTTGTTAACACATTGTCTTGAGGTAGGGAGCTTGGATGGATTTCATTTTTAATATGTAGGTGCATCATGGTAAAGGGAAGAACACTGTCATTTCTGTAAGTGGTCAAAGATCATCTGGGGTCACTGGGGGTAAAACTTTGAAAACCTTGTTAACAAGATTTATTAAGTTAGGAAGCTTGGATGAATTCCATATTTCATATGTAGCTATGCATTATAGTAAGATATGAATCCCTGTTGGTTTTTTGGGAGGTCAAAGGCCATGGGGGTCACCAGCAGTCAAACCTAAACCTCGTTGAATCGACATCGTTTAGTAAAAAGCTTGAATAAATATTATGCTTATAATGCAGGTACATTATGGTGAGATTTAGAACCCTTTTGTTTTTGAAGGAGGCCAAATGTTGAAGACCAAGACTTTAACTTGGGGTAACCATAGGTCAAAATCAAAATTTCCCAAGAATTCCCAAGATCCTTAATCAGGGTCATCCCACTTGTCCAAAAGCATGAATTTCCAAGGATTTTTCTGGGGTCACCAGATTTCAAAAAAGCAAAATTTCCCAACAATTCCATAGATCAGATATGAAGACAATAACATTAAAATGGCATTTTACCGGTCACTGAAAGAAATGGGTTAACACGGGTCATTTGGAATCATTGAAACCTCAATGCATTTTTGCATTCTGGTTTTATTTCTTATTCTAAGTATATTCTTTGCGCAGGTTTTAAAAGACTAGGTTGTTATGTTATTTTCATTTTATCCACTTTTTGTCAAAGGCATTATGGCACAGGCGCCTAAAAGATAAATTCAAGAATACAAGGAAGAGGTACGATGAAAAGATCGACTGTGTTGCGGCCATGAGAGGAAAAGTAAAAACTGAAACATTGGGTAGTAACACCTCTGCCACCATCAAAAATGAATGGGGAGTCAAAAACTTTTTACCTGAGGAGGATCCCGCACACGATGATAAAACCACGAAAACATTTATCATGTGGTTAAAAAAACTCAAGACAGACTGGAAATTTCTAAGAGAGATGTGGATGGTACCCACTACAGAATGGACAAGACATTTCCTGATCGAAGGAACCTAATCGTTGTGCAAGGAAAATATATCCAAGGCCTGAAAGACGAGTATCCAATTTTATTTAGTGAGGATGAGGTGAGATGTTCCTGTACATCATTACCGATTTTCACTGATAATATAATTGCAGGGAACACAAAAAACTTTGATGCTGAAAGTTCAGGTCATCCAATTAGTTGATATACTTGGAATGAGGTATCAATCATCAAAATAAGAGTGGTAATTATAACTTAGATCCAAATTTGAGATGATGGCAGCTTAGACGATTAAAAAATATTGAACTAGGCTGACAGCAGGCCTTGAATTTTGAGGCGTGCGATTGTGATTGCATGCCATCACTAGCCTTAAATCATTGTGTGGAGTGCGATTTTTTGCACACCTAGGTGAAGAATGGAACGTCATATAGATCTATTACAGTTAAATAAAACAGCACACCTACCCCACTCCTTAATTTTCTGAGGTGTATGATTTGTAGCACACCTGGAAAATCTGAAACTCAAGGCCTGTGACAGGGTGTCTGTCACTTTAAACTTGCTTTTTTGATAAATTTGGCAAACTTTGGATGCATTGGGTCTTCCATATTACATACCACATAAAGATTATTAGAGAATTTGTGTACTAAAATGTCAATAACGTTTTGCTCATTATCATTTTAAAGCAATCACTTCTTCATTGGTGATAAACAAAGTTGTAGAGAAACACACCATTAAAAGAATGGTCTAAGCTCAAATCAAGCTTTTATATGTTAGAGGGGCACTTATTCTAAGCAATCTGGTGTAATTTTCATTGAAATCCGACGTGTGGTTCTCAAGATATCAGCAGATAAAAGTTTTCCACTTTTCAAAGCAAAGTAAACTTGAAGCAAGCACATATGATGTCATACCCTAACATTAATGAGCAGTCATTTGTTTTTCTTTAAACTTTATGAACAATTTTCTCCTCAGCAATAGCATGTTACTGGAATGTGATTGCAGGAGGGGCATGGGAAAATTACAAACTTCACATTCCACATGGGGAGGTCTACATCCTATTATTTTCAAGGTCAGCACATCAGACTGAAAAAACAAAGGAAACAAAGCATTCCTTATGAATGTGAGGAAGTGATATCATGGAGCTGCTTACTAATATAACTCCCACTTTCCTCAAGCTCCCTTGTTGGTCACAAATTTAGTAACTTCTTTTGCTGATATCTCGAGTAATGCATGTCCAATTTGAATTAAGGTTTCACCAAAATGCATATAATTAGTTCCTCTCTTACATATGAAAAGGAATTGTTTGCTTAAGCCCTTCTTTTAATAGTATGAGCCCTTTTATACTATGGTTACTTTAATTACATGTCATATTATATTTTTCTGTAGCTTTCAAAAGAGATGAGGGGAAAGAACTGGAAAAGGCTTTCACTGACAACTTGAAGAAATATTCCAGGAAAATCATTGCACTTCCATTGCCGAACAAGGATGTATCAAAATGGAAGAACTTAAGAGTAGAAGTGGGAAATACCCAGTCTCAGACACACAGAAATTGTAAGTTCATTATACTTTATGCAAATCAAAATGGAATCATCACTGATCACACTCTAATTAAGAACAGTCAGTGCAGTTTGATTATGTGAGAAGTTAACTGACTATACCTGCCATATATACTCCCAAATATATTGCAACACTCTAAGAACAGTTGACTCAATTTGAACAAATGCAGGGTCGGAGGGGCATGTGACCAAAATCTGTTCAGGTATTTGAACAGATTTGATTCACAATTGAACTAACTTGGTTTAGATATTGAACTAAATTCAGTCTAATATTTGAACAGATTCCAGTTTGTCATCTCTCGGACCCTGCATGGGTTCAAATTTGGATCGTTTTTATTGTGTATCATTTTATAAGAGAATACGGTAGGTATAGAGTCAGTTAAATTTCCACAGTGTTATCAAATTCTGTCCAGGGTGGGGAGGGGGGGGGGAGAAGATAAATCAGTCAAAAAGTTCCCTCCCTAAATATCTTGCTTTGTGCAGGTCAAGGGTCAACACCATTGAAAGGGTCAACCTGTGCCAGCATTTAAATTTGGGATGTCCTGTAGAATGGACGTTGGCAGACGACATTAAAATTGAAATCTCTTTTTTCTCTTAGTCTTATTTTCTTGCTTTTTCTCTATTTAGATCGTGAACAATCTTTAGCCCTCATCATAACTCCTTGGCACCTAAAGGAAGCACTGGAAAGTCTGTTCATGTCAAAAGACAAACACCTAGACTATGAGCCAATACATACGCACATCATTTGGGAAAGTGACAGTGACAAGATTTTCTCACAAGAGGCCAAGTTTTATATTTTTGCGAAAAATGTCAAAATATGTGAAACGAAGAAGTTGGCAAAGGCTTTCTTTTGGATGATGTTCTCCTTATATAAATTTTTATCTGGAATATCCCAGAAAGTTGAAAAGTACCCTGGCATTCTTGCAGAAGTGTCTCCTGGACATACATGACTATAGGAAACCCACTGATGTAAATTTGCTGAACTTCTTTAAAAAACTCAATAAACAAAAAGCATGAAGAGTTTATGAAACCTAAGTTTTTCAAGTGACCATGTTTTAAGGTATTTCTTTGCAAATATTTTGAACAGTTGTTGATGCTAAAGTTTCTTTTGTTTTAAAATCTAATTTCATATCAAATTTAGCAATGTCCACAGAAACAATTTTTGGAGTGTGGAAGGGGAGGGGTGGGTACCATTCTGAAGGAAAGTGTGTTCAAAAGACAAATACTGGGGGCATGTACCAGTTCATCCACACATTATTTTGGAAATTAACAAAATTTTCTAAGATAATGCATCTTTTTACAATTTTGTAGAAAATGAGAAATATGTAAAAGTAAGAATTAGCAAAACCATTCTTTTTGATAATGTGCTCATGCCATGCATGCAACCTTGAATACCCCCTTGGGCATTCTTGCAGTCTTAAGCAAATTGTTGATGTAAAGAAAAGTTACAAGAGTATGGAGCTCAAATTTTCAACAAACTAAACATAATGAAGTCATAAAAAACTTTTTTAAATTTTAAGATATTCTTTTGAACACGTATGCAAGGTGTTTTTTGCAAGAATTGTTGTACAGTTGTGTTGTACATGTTGTAAAGTTTTATGGTTTTCACAATTAATTTCTAGCATGTTCAAAGTGAGAATTTAGGGAGGTGGTGGGGTTCCGTCTAACAAAAAGTTTAGAAAGTCTGGTCTGGTATGGTGTGCCATTCCACCAAAACATGATTTCGAAAAATGATGAAACTTGTTCAGAAAATGCAGCTTTTCACATATCTGCAGAAAATGTTCAAATATGTGGAGTAAGAACTTGACAGAGGCATTAATTTGTATGATGTGCTCATTCTTTATATTCTTGAGTAATCTATTGAAGAGGTGAAGAGGTCTGGCATTCTTGCAGAAGGAAAATTTAGGTATATGCATGACTGCACAAAAGTTACAGGAATAAGAGTGTTTTTTAACCTTAGTCAGTATTAAAACTAGGCTCAATTAAGGCATGAAGAGTTTTTCAAGTGAACATTTTTAAGGACCCTTTTTGTAAGATTTGTTTAACCCTTTGCTGATGTTTTTAAAGTTTTCTTTTTGTCTTAAAATTCTAGTACTTACAAATGTTATTATTATTATGCTTGCAAGACTGTTCATACATATATGATATCTCCTTTTATTGAGGGGGGGGGGCAAACTGATTCCTGTGATTTATTTCATCACGAATTTGAAAATGTTCAAGAATTGCTTGGTTTGACTAGTAGTCCAGAGACAAGAGTTCTAGGTACATTATTCAAGTTTGTCGTCAGTCTTCACTTTTATCCCCATTCATTCTCCCACAGTAGCATGACAGTCAAAACACATCAGTGAGCATATGTTGCATGCACAAGGTCTTTTTTTTTCTTTTTTTAACAAATAAAACCTCCAAATATTGGGTTGTGAAGTAATTTCACTTAGTGATGGTGATCTTGATAATGGAGTATACTAATCACTGGTGTATAGATCTCTTGTGGTAGTGCTTGTGATGTCTTTGATCTGCATAGTAACAAGTGGTTAATAGAGAAATTTCCGTTTCTGACTTAAAAGTTGAAAAAGAAATATAACAGAAAGTCAGGTTTGAGGAGTTAATATTTATTAAGAACTGTTCAGCACTCTTGTTTGATGTTATTCACTGCCTATTTTTAAGTTTTCTTATTTGAGAACATACTTGCAGTGTGAGTACAATGTCATGGATAAAGAGTACAAGTGAAATGCTTTGGTTGCAATTATTAGAAATGTCATTTTTGATGAGTATGAGTACACAATGTTGCATTAGCATCGATTCACAACTTTAAAAATTTGTTTGAGTATGTGTACAAAGTCATTCCCATAAGTATGAGTACAGCAAATATGCCAAATTGAGAAGGAGTACATAGGCCTACTGTAACTCTGAGAACAAAGATTTTATTAAGGAGATAAATTATACCAGTGGGAAGTTTAGCTTACCATTTGCAAATGGATATAATTTCCTGGAGTCAATGGTCAAATCTTCCATGGGTCAAGTATAATGGAATCTCATAGCTCATACATAACACTATGATGGGAAATTTAATATTCGCTGACTGCACTGAAGAGCTTCTGAAACAAGGTATACCATTAAACACCCATCCATTTGAGCTATTCTGTATAAATTTCTCTCCAAAATAGTTTCCATGGGGGTAGAAAGAGTTTCACAACTCACACGTGATTCAGTTGTGGAATTCCCTAATTTTTCTGGACTATATGAGAGTGAAAAAGTGTAATTTTCAACTTTTCATGCATAAAATTTTTCTCTGGTATTGTTGATTTTGAGAACCAATACAAATAGGAAGAGTGTTGCAGCATAATTACTATATGTAGTTGTTCTTAACAAGTTCAAAGTAATAAATCTTGAAAAAAGAATTGCTATTGTTTTTTCCTTCTTTCACTATTTTTTCACCTCATAATGGATATACACTTCATGATGGAGTGACAGAACTGACTCTTGTCATGAAGAGTAAAATACACCATTGACTCATACTCCATTGACTCTTGTGTGAGAGTCAGGGTTTGGTGTACTCTTTAAGGGGTGTCGCTGCACGGATGGGATCTGGACTGTCGTAAAAGAGTGACTGTGACCCTTTTTGTGCTGACAGTGTAACCCGGCAAACGTTTGCAGCGTGTAGGTTGGTCGGTATATTCTGGTACTGTTCAGTGTTTGTCAGACTGTCAGTACAATACACACAGTGCTGCACTTGCACATTGCCAATGCTTCGGGTTATGTCACGAAAATACACGATCTATCATGGCTGCATGTGGATTCACGCAATACGACTGCGTAACAGTCGATGAATCATTCGAGCACGGTGTAGTAAACCGGAAGACTCTGAACTCAGAGAATATTGCAGTACAGGAAAGCAGTATCCGTTTTGTATGCATTCCCGTTCCTATACGTCCGTTGTGAACGTAGATGCTTGATGACGGATGGATTTTCAAAAAATCCTTAATTCGCGTGCGTAGCTGTTCGCTAAGCCAATACTTTAATATTGTACTTGTGTGAAGGAGAACCTATATCGACCCTAATAAGCAGGCGGAAAACAACACGTTCCCCCCTTTCGCGTGCGTAGCCATTCGATAAATCAATACGTTCTTGCGGAATTTGTGTGCACGAGAAGGTGTACTGAGTCGCATAAGCAGTCGAAAAAGCACGTGACATCGAAAGCAATCCCTACAATCGAAGCTGTAGGCTTCTATTAACTAGACAGTCTGTACTTGCAGGCAAGTACATAAAGTATCGAATCCCATGACCCTTGAATTGGAGATCGGTCCCTGTTACACACTCGGAAATGGCTAGTTTGGTTGGGTTTGGACAAATAAGTTTTGAAATAGTTGAAGGGTACTTAATTATTCCAAGATCTTGAAATTTGCATTGGATCCGATGTGTGTCAGATGCGACTGAGCAAGTAATCCCTTGTTGCATCTGATATTGGTCCGACATTAGGTTTTCATGCGATTGTGCCCCCTTACCCGAACTTATAGACATGACCCTATCATAACCTACTACCAACAACCTTATCCTAATCCGGATGAGTTGCTAGGAAGACCGTCAAATTGTCAACGAGACCATGATGCAGGGACCAATATGATACGGGTTACTAGTATAGTGCAGACCCATGTGATTGCACAAGAGGTAGGTCAACTATATAAACTTTACTTTCCCCCAAAATAGGTCATCATCATTGAGGCGCTGCGGAGCCTAGTCGTTGGGTGGGGCATCATCAACATCAACATGCCCCTATGCACTTCCATATGTAGGCCTAGCCGGCGAAAATCAGCAAGTCAAGGGAAAACACAGTTTGAAGTCAGTAGCCTGACCGAGTTTGTCCGAGCAGTAGGAGCTAAATTCCACAACTGACGGCCGTTATGCGTGTTTCAATATGCTTCCGCATGTTTTCAAATAGCACGATTTTACATATCATCCCTCTTATAAAGCAAAAAGCAAACATTATCCAAAGGTGCCTCATTCAGGATAGCAAATTAGCCGAACCGTTGCCAACGTTATATGTTACTAACTTCGATATTTTTTTCTTCAATTTGAAGGCCCAACTAAAAACAACAGACAATTGAATTCCTGACATAGCCCCATACCCCTAACTCAGTTACATCATCTAGTACCTTCCCCATTGGTGGCATTACGAGTCATGATTTTTCAGTGAGTCAGTTTGATGGGGAAAACTGTCGATGTCCCTGTATCTGCCCCTGCCCATTTCAGTTTTTGAAATTCACCAATTAGGTATCTTGCACGATAGGTGAAGGGTGCGGCAGAATTTTAGGAACAATAACCCTTAACCCTAACTTAACCCTTATAACGACTTGTCCTGATGCTGTGGTAACCCTAACCCCACACTGATCCCAAAACGACTGGATGGAAAAACCGAAGGAAACTGCATTCTATGTCAATGTCAGGAATTGACGTAGGCGCAGGAGAGGCCTAGCCTCAAGCTGCGTGTCCCTAAACTCTTTTGGGTCGATCTAGGAAGCTGCAATGGCAGCTCCAGACCCCTAGCTGCTCGATCATTGCCACGGTATATGCTTAAACACTATACATCATTACGCTGCGAATACAGCACTTGCGCTTGGGGCTCAGGATAAGCAACGGAATAGTGAAAACAAGCCCGACTAAACCAATTTGATAGCAACAGAACCGTAAAACTGCATCTTACGAACCGACTAACCGATTTCACTGAACAAATTCCAATTGTGTATTGTTCGTTTGAGAAATATACGTGGCCTACATGTACACGTCTCTCCCGTTATATACCCACACACGTTCGTAGGGTAGGCATACTACCGAGCTTTCGATTGAGTCAACGTGGACTTCGTCCTAGTCGACCACCTTGCCTGCGTGAACGCGTCGACTGCTACCGTACGTCGACTGAAAAAGTCTGTTTCGATCCTTTATTGGTCCAAGCAGACGAGTAGTGTAAATCATAACAGTCTCACGCAAGGTTACGCAATCAAAGGCGTAGCAAAGCACATACCTAGCCGGCCTACGTCAATAACATCAGGTTTTTCAGGTAGTTGGTAAGATGCCATGACGAAATTAAAGCGAACTAGAGAAACAATCCTGCTTGGATATGTTAGCGATGTGTTGGATGATGATTAATTTTTACTTCTGTATGATGCACATCGGCCGTCGAATCCAGATTTTGAATACTACAGCTATGAAAAATTTGATCTTGAGCAATACAACGATGATGAATGCAATGCGTATTTCAGGTAAGAGTAATCCTAGACCTATACATTGGTTAGGCCTTTTGAACTGTAAAAGCATAGCCTCTCGCCTATCAACACAATTCCAGTTCCCCTATTCACGTTCCCCCTCCACCCTCCTACCGATGCTTGGATCTCCATTCCATAAAATTCCCTCCCTAGAACGTACCGAAATGATTTGCTTTTTCCAAAATTTTTGACTTCGCGCATGAGGCACTAGGGAGGGGAACACCAAACGACACTTGACTGAAGGTACCATTGAAGCACAGTAGAAAAATCCAATCGAAATCCTTTCGAAAATGTAGATTGGATCCTATAAAAACTCAATTGGTTCCCATTCAAATTTAATGAGGTTCTTTTGAAAACCATCGAAATTTAAATACGGTAACAAGTTTGGAATTTGAATACTTGGTATGGTATGGTATGGTATCCAATGGAATTTAATGAGATCACATTATGAATGGGAAATCACTTAACAGGACACCCATTAGAATTCAAAGAAAAGAACTGGAAATTGCTACAGCTTGTATAGAATCCCATCTTTTCTAGGGGATCCCATTTATTTCTATTGTTTTTTTATGGGATCTCATTAGTTTTATGAGGATTTTCTTCTTTGCAGTATTGAACCCCTGGGTATTTAGTCGGCGCAACTTGGTTTTTAAAAGGCCAGTCTGGCAGTAGCGCAGTCACGGGGGGTAAGGGGAAGGGATGGGGTTGTAGCACGGCGTGAGCAAAGTCTAAGGGAGGGAGAAAAAACATTTTAGGTGCATTTTTTTTTAATGTTGGGTCAGGTTGGATTAACCCTATTTGATTAAGAATCAGTCTAAACAAACTATTCAGTTCTTGGCAAACATCTTCTCACTTGAGTACAAATATGTTTAAATGATGTCTAATAGATCATATGGGCAACTATCACCCGGTAAAGGAGAACTTTTGTGTTTATGTGATGGTTTTAAGATCTGGTCTTAAGTCCCGTCCTCATTAAGATACATCAGAAATGAATGCCAACGCAATGCTCATTACCCCTACCCTAGTATAGCTTGAGCATAACAGGAGTTTTAGCACCTTAAAAGTTAAACATTTTTAGTCGAAAGATACACAGTAAATCCCATCTACTGTGCAAATAGGTGATGTTTGTTGTTTTAGCACAACATGTGCATCTATATCGCTGTAAAATATCACACTACATATTCCCTTGTGAACTTGACATGTTATATTTAAATTGTCAAGCTAAAGACGTCACCCTTTGAAGGTATTTTTGCAATGTCCTGGTTGAAGAAGAAGAGACTTAAACTATGATACTACACTTAATTTCAAATCTATATTATTTTGAAATATTCTGTCTTTGTGAAGTTCGATCTTGGGAAAAGCAACAAGGACAAATATAATGAATTCTTAAATATTTTTACAATGAACTGTGCCAATTCATCAGTTTGCAAATGCCATAAAATTGCTTAGTCTGTGTGTTCTGTCAGGATAAATGCCATCTTAACAAGCATCAGACACACACCCACATGTTAACAGATATGCATAATAGGTTTCTTATTCTCTAAGGATCAGAAAAAAGAGAAGAAAAAAAAAAAAAAAAAACAGAAAGCCAAAAGGCTTAGTGATTCCTTGCCTAAAGGAAAACTTTGGGAAACCCTTTTTTCTTTGACTGCTGGTGACCTCAAGTGACCTTTCACCTCCACCAAAATAAATGGGGTTCTTTCTCTCAACATGGAAAATCTATAAAAAAAAAAAGAAAAAAGAAATGTGTCGGTCATGTCTATCTTGAGATACCGTATATGCAAGGAACTTGCCCCAAACACATACATGCACACACAGTCGTGTTTTTACACACAACTGAGGACTTCATTGTTATCTCCATTGTGTCTGCTTACTTAACCCTAACCTTCACAATAGAATGTCTATTGTTAGAAAACCGAGGACTTGAGAAATCTTTTGAATTTACTACCGAGGACCTGGAAGTCTATTGTTTGGGTCCTCTGTTTTACACAAAGACAAACCCACGCGAACACACACGTGTTCACACATACGACTCCAGCATTGCATAGATTCACTGCCTGCCTACGACAAGGAAACCAAAACAGTATGGGCCATCCTGGACTCAAATCAAATACGAGAGTATACTCTGCAAATGCCTGTGTAAAAGTACAAAACTTAACTTGTAATATGGGCTAAAAGCCCTTGTTATTTTGTTTACACTCAAGCTATGCTTCTTGCACGCTGCTTTTAAGTTGTCAGTCTGTCTCTAAGATTTCGTTTGTCAGTCTGTGCAGGCTAGCTTTACCCTGTGAGTGAAATATTTTTCTACTAAAAACTTGTTTTGCAAGGGTTTGTTTCCGGTAATCCTGTTTCTATGGCTAATTAGCGTACCTATCGACACATCAGGGCAAGACCCCCCACCCTACTGGCTTTTGATATACAACCCTATTCATTACACTATTAGATGATTTAAATAGAATCTATATACTTAAACCTGGAAAAGGGAAATAGTGGAAAAATACACCTGCAATCGACAGGATTACACTTTAATTATGAATACCCATTGAGCATGAACATAAATTAAGAGGAAAATGTAGAATATTGACATTTTTCCTTCTAAATATGTAATTGCCACTTGGCCTGAAAAATGATGCAACCAAACAATAAAACACTTTGGCTAAATTATTTAAAAAAACTTGAAGATGGTCACTAAGTATCTGTAATAAATAAAAATGGAACCTCACCATCCACTAGACAAAGATAAAAGTAGCATGGCAAGACTATCATTTGGTTTTTAGATGGTGGGGTCAATTTAAAGTAAAAACATATACACGCTTGTGTAACAAATGATACACATTTCAAGATGATGATGTAGCAAGAAGGGTGACAAAATAGAAACAAATTTAAATGTTCGAACATATTTACTTTAGGTAAAACAATTGCTGATTCGCATCACTCCTTCCTCTGGTTTTTAGAAGTTCTAATAGCATTTGATTTTGTTGTAGAAGTTGCTGCTGGAATAAATCTAGTCCCCTTGCCCTGTCCATTTCATCTTGCCTCCTTCTCTCTTCATCCTGTCATCTTCTTTCTTCATCTTGTCTCCTTCTTTCTTTTTCTCATTCCTCCCTCTCTTATCTTCTCTGATCATCTTGTCTTTTTCTTTATGCCTACTCTCTCCTAAGCTAAAATTCCTGTTTTTTTATTTCTCTGTCCATTTCTAACTTCTTCAGAAGAAACTCATTTGCATGGCTCCCTTTATTTTTCCTCTTTTAGTTGGGCCATCACTTTAACATTTGTTTCTAAAAAAGAATTAAATCGAAAAACAAATTTTACAAGTGAAATAGTTAATAGAACTCAAGGAAAATGTAAATTTGGTTTGCTACCTTTAATTAGCACCTGCTATTCTTTATCGCACGTCAAAATTTTTTGACATGTATGTATACTCTCAAAAAAATTGCTGTCTTGAAGGAAACGTAAATGAGTACTTAACAAATTATTTAAATAATAAACCTACTGGTAACATGGTGAACAAACTGTACATTGGAAACTTTTATCCAAGACACTTCCTCTGAACAGAAGAATTAAACGTTTTATTGTAATAGCTGCAGATTAAGTTTAAGTTTGCAGTTTAAATGGGGGAGAATATATTTCCAATGACTACAGTGCATTTAGGGTGCCTATGTATTAAATATTTTAGAAAGAGTACTGTAAGGGGAAACTTGTTGAAGTTGTGTGTGTGGGGGGGGGGGGAAGGTAACATCATTTCTTTAATATAGGGCACATGATGAAACCCAGCCCGATGGTCTCCATATAGCACCTTCAGGGTTGCTTAAGTGAAGTGTATGTAATGCTCTCAGCTCCCACTGACCACTCTGCTCATTGACTGACTACACTGAGATAACAGCACAAAGCTTCCTTATGTAGGCACACTATGTCTTTATGGAGAAGAGTTTTGGCACCCTATCTGCAATTTCATGGTCCACTAGGCCAGGGTGTCTTTATCTTAATGCGGAATTAATGAAGTGGAAGCACCCTGAAAAAGGCCCCGAAATCCGGGTTTTTGGAGCATCGGAGGAGTAAGCCTAATGATATCTCAATTTAACAAAATTAATGTCTTCTCTGGGAACTATTTCTTGAAATAAAGTGGAAATGAGCTGTGTTCTTGAACAAAACTTGACAGTAACCCAGACTGTTCTGGTTCACTCAACTGTAAAAATGACTAGCATGCATTCATTTATATCATGGTAACAGGGGACAGCCGCCAGCTTGCTTGTTGCTGGGATGACTTTATCTCATTTTAAGGTCATGAAAATTAAAATGTACACTTTGGATGTGGTACCATTTCACAATTTTGCCTATTTAAATTTCACTAAAATCCATTCAGTTTGCAATCATGTATTTTTCTTTTACAGCAAGTCTAAAGAGGTAGGTTTTGTGAGAAACTGGATCAATGAGAGTATCAATGTGAATGTGATGTCCTAAATTTTGTCTACCCAGCTCTTCGCAAAATGGCCCTTTTGATTATTTTCTAGTGAGGTGAATAAGTTACCTGTTACAGTAACTATCTTTAACTCTAAAACAAAAAATAATGTGGCTTCTTGATGCATCCGAACGACTCCACAGGGATGGTGTAAAGATTTACAAGAAAGAAAGAAAAAAAAAAAAAAACATGACATGTTGGTCCAATCTGTACAGGGGCATGGAATTAACACAATAACATTTTTTTGGCATTCTATATTACAAGACATATGGTGCTTACAACTTTGTGTGTAAGACTATCAACGGATGGATGGTAGGAATCACATCCGGGTTGGGTTCTGGTGATGGGTTGAACATTGTTGCTGTGTTAAAAAGTGTGAAAAGTTGTTATTATAGTTTAAAGAATATACTGATACACATTTTGCATAGACCTTTCTAGGGCTGGAAAAATGTTTACCCTGGAGTAAGATTTCTCACAGTTCTCCCCATTATTTTTATATACAAATGAAGGAAATTTCCCTGTTATAGCCCACATTTTTCTCCAGATTCTAAAATTTCTCAGGAAATAGACTCCTATCTTCCAAACTTTTCCCACCCAAGGATCTATCCTAAATCCGAATCCTGCAGTTTTATCTCTACATGCAGGCCTACAAATGATGAAGTTAAAGCTTATGATTTGTGCAAAGTCCACATGGGATAAGACACATAGTTACACTCTTAAAATAAAAAAGTGAAATTTCACTATTTATAATTTGTTAGTTAGATGGAATTTTACAGTCCAGTTTCCAACCTGTTCGTTCAAGTTGAGCCGGTCACGCCCTTTTTCCAGTTGTGGCTCACTGACTTGTTTTCCCTACTTCATTGCTAATGCGAAGCATTATGCACAACGGCAGTAGGTTCCACTTTTAGTGTCTTCGGTATGACTCTACCTGGGAATAGAACCTGGGCTCTTTAGAAGAGTGAAAGTTGAAAAGTCCACTACAAAAGAGCTAAAATTCACTCCAAAAGAGCCAGGCTCCACTCTTTATGGAGTGACACCAGAAAGCGAATGACTCTTTAGAAGAGTGATCCCTAATGGTACTTGTTTAAAAGTGAATTTTCACTCTCCTTGGAGTATATTTCAATCTTTTTTGGAGTGAGTCTTACTATTTTTGGAGTGAATGAACATTCTAATGGAGTGAATTCACACTTTTAACTCTATTTAACAGTGGCTTAATCCCCCCCCTTTGGTTTTAAGAAGAGGAAATTAGACATTTGTAATTACTTAGGCTTAGATTTGGAGAATTGGAACTATTTTGTGGTGTGACGATTAAGCTCCCACAGTTTAGCAAACCTAACATTGCTCACCAGGCTCACCTGTCCGACACATATCCCTCAAAGCATTCATTAGTGCCTAAGCTATTATAACTGTGTTTTGTTCAGCATATACAGTAACATAATACAACTTACTTTACACATAAGATTGACATGGGATTGCATGCCTTTAATACTCTCTGCCGGTGTCTTTCATCCAGTGCAATATTCCAACTTTCTTCCAATTCCTTGTGCAAATGTTTCTTGTTTCTTGTTTCGTCCTTAGGGACACCAATGGAAATAAGCATTTCTAAGGCTTTGGGGGTTATTCCTGGTACTCTGTTTATACTTCCTTTCACTTGTATTTGATGTCTTATATTTCTGCTTTTGCCTGTAGCTTCCTTTTTTGTAGACATGTCTTTTATATGTGTTTCCGTTTCCTTTTTTTATATGTACCAAATAAATCAATAAATCAATTAATTCAGTTCATGGTTATACAGAGTGGTAGCTAAGTGCGTGTATAACACAGACTGTTCAAATGATATGTGACAGAGTCTATAACGTTTTATTTTATGTAATTGACTTATCCTTCACTCTTTCAGCTATCTTGAATATTACTCCCTCTTGTGTAGGACCTGTTAGCTATAGCCTAGCACTTCGTACAGCATAGTATGCTAAAGTTAGGCCCTACTTCAACTTAATATTGTGTACATTCGCGAAATTGATGTTCACGATATAAGTACCCGAACCCATATAACTCAGCTACACCGAAAACGTACTTAACCGGCAACAAATCATGTCAACAACCAATTCACAACGGAACCATCATTAGCAATACAATTTTGGTAAACGGCGATTACAGTTGGGTTACCCACAAATTTACAAGCCAGATCATGACTTACCTCCGAATCAATTGAATCTTGCATGTGTTCACAGGTACTAGATATACTACTTGTCACCGTTTCATCCATTTTCAGCACTTCTGACTTCTGTGACGTAACATATGTGAATGTTCGCTGCAGTTTGGGACGAACGACAAAACCGCGGTGAACACGTACGTTCTCGATTTGGGTAGTGGACCAGGGAGACGACGTCGCGCATGCGTAGGGACATAATCTCGTAGCAGTCTACTAGGTGAACGTGCAAATCGAAAGCTCCTACTGTTTCACACCAACAGTACGAGTATTGTAAACAGTACAAGTATTGTACGATATACGTGTTTACATGAAAGGGGATACTTGAACAGCACTTCCACTTCGAAAAACACTGGGGGGGGGGGTGATTTTTCAGAAAACAATAATTTGGAGAAAGTTAACTGTATGTTTTGTCATTCTTTACATGTCTTTTAGCTCTGCTGAAGGACAAAAATAGCTAGTATAAGATGAATTTTATATAATCGAAGCACTTAATACGAAAATTAAGGTAACTGATACGATTATCTGGGAAATTGTTTTTAAATATGGAAACACTGGAGAAAAAACATAATCCCCTTCGACTAGGCCTTTTCCTTAAGCCTTTTGACCCGATCAGGGTAATTTCACTGTTTCCACAGCACTGATATGCCAATTTTCACGAGAGAATAATTTGGCGAGTATGATCTGGATGTTTCTCATTCTTTTTATGTGCGTTAGTCCACGAAAAGAACAAAAGTTGTTACGGAAAGGTTACTTGTATTTAATCAAGGCAATAAATATATGAAATTTAAGGTAATATGAGACCACGCTATTGAATATTCCCTCTGTTCGTATGGAAACATTGCGAAACAACGTGGCGAAATCGCCCTGCGTAGTTGTCCAATGGTGTGGATACGTTTGCAGGGATCACGTGCCGATTTATACGGCAGATAAGAAAATGCACGTGAGGAGGAGCTGAAGAAGGCGGAAAAGCACCCGAGCAAGTCTGGAAATCCTGCAATCGAAACCGTAGGCTTCGATTAATTCAAGGGAAATTTCTCTTTACAGATTCTTGAGATTGAAGGCTAGTTCAAGCCTGTAGTGGCAAGTTGGTTACTTAGATGGATTTTCAAAGTCAAGTTTCTAACCAGGAAGTAAAAAGTAGAGGCATTACATGATTTCAAACTGTGTATTTTTTTTTAATTGAAGGGCGCGGGGTCACTAGTTACTGGGCGAGGTCTGATACAATTAGCATTATTAATTATAATGATTTTACAACACACTTTATACAGTCTCTGAATCGCCCTACACTTCTATATTTTGATTTGTACTTATGACTAACCTTAATTTATTTTTGGATGAAAAAAAGTAACAATTGACCCACTTATGGAAAATATGAAAGTCATGTACGAATCGTTTCGGTGACAAACTGTATAATCTACACTTAAACATTGAGTCAACTTGGGAACAATTTTATAGTATGAGACACAATCACAAATCCATAGGACAAGAAATAACGACAAGTAATTTATCCGTGACAGGTTTATACCATGAATTGTTTTAACATCAAATTTGAAGAAACACTTAATAACACATAATTTGTAATTCTGGGAGTGTCACTCTAAAAGCAAGTTTTCTTCGGACAATTATGAAATTCTCTTGTTATGTGTTGATTTAATTAGGTTAAGTTTAGAATTAAAGTTAATTAATATTTTTTATTAGTAAACATGTTATTGTATCTTACAATATTCTTTAATTTCGTTGGCCTTACTACATTTAGCGACATAGCTTTATTTCCTTGATATTCAAGTGCAATTATCACTCAGATAATATATTTATGATATAAACCTTTCTTTTCAAAACATTCATGGTATAAATATAATTCATTCATACTTGGTAATAATTCCTATTGGTCCATTGTGGTCAGGTGACCGTGCGTAATCCGTGAAAGACCCCCCAAAACCGTTTTTTATCCTCCACGGATAAAAAACGTACGTTCTTTATCCTCCACGGATAAAACACGGTACAAATTACAGGCGGATGAATACACTATTATTGCACTGACCATACATGGTACGTATGTACATCATAATAACAACAAAACAATGGATTTCTCAGAAATAAACTTTGATCTAAAGTTTAATTTAAACACATTAGACAATATAGAGACTGCCGAAAATTCCGCAAGATATACATGGTACGTATGTACATCATAATAACAACAAAACAATGGATTTCTCAGAAATAAACTTTGATCTAAAGTTTAATTTAAACACATTAGACAATATAGAGACTGCCGAAAATTCCGCAAGATTTGCAAACCTCGCAGATGAGGACCTGGATGAAATTGGTGAAGCGACGAATGAGAAATCAACCAAAACCTTCACCAAATAGGGTGTCAAACTCTTAAAAGGCTAGTTTAATTGCTAGGGCTAATGTAGTGTGACCTTAGGCGGAGGCTAAATGGACAATAAACATATGGGCCTGTGATATCAATAGACATAACTTACCCAACCATGCTCAATTTTAACCAATTGGTTGGAAACTGGGCCGTAAAACTTCATCTAACGTAGCTATAGGTCTATAGCGCCGACCGTGCTGACAATCCTAAATGAAAAAATTGCTCAATTAATTTCTATTTTAGGCCTAGCCTACCTAACTAGCCCTAAGTTAAGCCAAACAACCAAGGCCAAGGCTTAGTAAGCCTCTGCAATGACAACGTGTATGGAAGCTGTTCATCTACTACTGATTCCTCGATAAACGTTTGCACTGCTGTTGCTAAGAGTGACAGGGCTGTCCAGCCTCTCTCCAAATTGTTTTCCAAATGTCACTTTCAGAAATCAGTTAATGTTTTTTTTTTTTTTTTTTCAAAATAAGTAGAACACTCTGTTTTTATCTAAGGCAAAGTTCAAGTCTTTAAACGCCCTAAATTGTTACTAGCTCCGTTAGGTTTGTAAAAATGATCTCAACAAGACTAAACAAGGCGCGGGGAACGCTGCTTGAAAATGAAGTAACGTCAACGTTACGTACATACGTTAAGTTATACTATATAGGCAAAACCGCAAATGCAATCACCTCACCTTATCATTAGAGTTGTCCTTCTAATAAAAATATTGAGTATTTTAACAAAATTTTTTTTCGTCATTTAAAATAAAAATATTGTGGTGTATTAATGAACAAGGTTAATCAACGCTGGACCTGTGCATTGAGTGGAGTATAATGCACTCTCGGCGGGTTAATGCTATCGCTGGATGCACTCGGGCTGCGCCCTCGTGCATCGCTTGCTTTAACCCACCGTCGTGCATTATCCTCTACCAATGCACGGCCCAGCGTTGATTTACCTTTAATAATTTCATTATTTTAAAGGGGTCTGTGCTACAACACATCTTTAAATTAATTTTTAAAACAGTCACTCAATTTAGCTTACTAAACAAAATAAAACATGTTTATATTCTTATAGAGCTGATTAGATTAAACAATATTTATCTCAACTTTTATCAAATATTTTATACAGTACCTGATACTATATATACTGTCTTTTTAAATTATTTTGTAGTTTGTTTGTTTATCTTATAACAACAAAGAGAATGTTTCAGGTTTTAACAAAACATTAACGATTTCGAAAACTAAAAATAGACCTAATATATTCCTCACTTATTTCAGTCTTCCTATATTTACTTCAAACAGTATGTTTTAATAACATTTAATTTATCATTTTAGAAGTGCTTATCCTAAACCAAACCTTGACGTTAACTACTGAAGCAGTCACAAAAATTGACTAAAAACATGTTTGTATTTATGTAGAACTTAACAGCCAGTTAATAATTACTTGCACTTCTATCAAATATTCTATAAGCAAGGGATGTGATACTATACTAAATTTTCTGTTTTAAAAGTGTTTCTTTAATTAATGTTTATGTATATAGCAAGATACCAACTTCGAATATTGTTACACGTTTTTATCGTAAAATTAACGTTTTTGTACACTAAAAGTCTCACAATAAAAACGCCAGCCCTTACGAAAATAACGTATCGATCACAAATAATCCATGACACCAGTTAATTTCTGACAGTTTCATTTATATTACTTACATTTTAATTACAATACTTACTCCAGTTTCTTCAACGCCAGACACTTTGATGAATACTGTAAGATTCCTGTAAATTCTTTTGACGTTATTTCTCTGCCTTCATCATACGTGTTTATCCATAGCTCGTTGAGTGTAGTGAGGACTGGTATTGAGAGATTGAATTTTAACTTGAGATGATTCCCGCCACGCAGGTCCACTGTGCTGTAGCATTTAGACAACGTCACACGTGAAATGGAAATCTGTAAAGTAAAATAAAACATAGAATTGGATTAAAAGGAGAAATCTACCAGGCTTCTTTAGTGAATCAGAGAAAAGAAGTAAGAGAATTAAATGATATAATGTGCCCGTGTTGATTAAAAAATACTTTTATAGGAAGGAATATTGACCTTGGGATGATAAAAGGTAACAAAAAGTCATAGGTGGAGATATAAAGGAGTATGTAAGGTTTTTTTCAGGAATAAATATTTTATTCATGTTATTCAGTGCCATTTTTTTTCGTTACTCAGATTCGTTTTTCCAAGGATTACAGTTTTGGGGTGAAAAATGACAGTAGCTTACTATGGAAATAATGGTAACTATTTGGAAATAATTCTGTGAACTATTGTAGGTTGCGTCAGAATGGGAAGGTTTCAAGCAAGAATTCGATTGATGAAAAGATGGGTCGTTTTAATTTTATGAGAAAAATATAAGAAGTATTTTAATTTATTCTAATTATTATTTTTTGAAATAGTTATATTTACAATAGTTCATTTTCTAAATTAACCTAATCTACCTGGAATATAACATATTTAACAATGAAATCATTTTTTTTTTTACTCTGGTTGCAGTCACCTTTATTTTCTATTTTTATTTTTTTTTTCATTTGCTTTCTCTGTAGTGAACAAAAAACATCAATTCGTAAATTTAAAGATGTCAACATTACCCTATTATTGTTCTCTGATGTCAATACTACCCTATTATTGTCGTCTTTTTTACATATTAGAGTGGTATTTATATTATTGAGGTTATCTTTTGTGTAGCGCCATATCATAGTACGAAGAAAGTTTGGAAAAATGTTTTTTAAATCACTAAAAATAACATTTCCTATGTCAGGCGTGATGAATATTAACCATCCTCTGGTGAAAAACTTGAAGGTATTCTCTTTAAATTTTTGCATCGTTTTCTGAGAAGAAATGTTGATGTTATAGATCAATCTGGTCCATAATAACCGAAATGATTTTCTCACTTTTTTCGCTTTTCGGGGAAAATTGCCCATTTGTTTTTTTCCCTGTACCCGCAGACAATTTTATTATTTAGGGAGAAAATATTTAATCAATTTAGCTATAAATTTAGACTTTTCCACAAAAGACACAAGAAGAGGTCACCTTGATATATATTCGTCTGTGACATTCGGAAGTAAGATGAGTAACAGTATTAACTTTCCCTAAATTCTGAGCAAATGTACCCTGTTTGGTCTTTTGACTTTCACATTTGAAAGAGAAGGAATATTATAGTACTTTTCGAAATGTGGATGGTATAAAATCCAGCAGAAGTTGTAAGAAACGTTAAAATAATACAAATTTTTTGTGGTGCAGCCCTAAAGAGGAGCTACGTGATTTTTGAACGAAATCATAGAAAAAAATCACGTTTTTCATCATTACATTAATTGCTTTGAATCCTTATAACAATGCACTGGATAGTGAAAGATTGCGTAGTCTGTGTTGACTGGTCTAAACTGTTCCAGTTGGAAAACATATTGCGATTCATGAAAGAAAGCTAGGCCTCAAGGTTATATAAAATTTCGTTTTTAAATTATGATATAATTTAAATCAGTTCTTTTTTTACAAATGATGCTGCAGCAGTAAAACTGAAATAACCACGCTGAAAAATGAGTGAAAAATGGTTGATGAAACAGACACAGGATCCAGTATCACCCTACCCTACTACACAATTCTTTTCTTTTAACTAGGAGGAGCGGGGGAGCGGATTGCGGTATTTTTTCTGTGAATAACATTCAGCTTAAAATACATGTATTTTCTTATTTGTAAAATTTGCTGTATTTCAAAGGTAATCGTTAAGTTGCTGCTAAACCTATACCTCATCATAGCAGCATAGATCCGGTCCTATCGTCACTTCCCTGAAAAAAATCATGTTTCACTTTGTTTTATTTTTTCTTAGCAGAGGGATCATTTTATGCGTTGCAGACGTCTTTTCAATATTATTTCGACGCCAATACTTAGCAGGTTACAAGTCTAATAGTAAATTGATATAGCGTAAGAGCCCACATTTTTACGAAAGCACACGGCCTAGTCACAGGCTTTGCCAAAATTGTAGGGGCGCGGTACTCGCGTGATGTATTTTGATCGCTGTGATCGAACAAGACGGTCGAGAGCGGGTAACCGTTCCCACCCCGCTTACCAAACGATTCTGAAACAGGGGGAACTATTGCTACAGTATTCGTTTCTTATCAGGTGTACGTTATTAATTCGTTCTTGTGTTTACAAATTTGCTGATAAGAACACTTCTAGTTACATAATGTTTGATTTACAGAATGTAAATTGAAAAACAACAAATGAAAATTAATGGAAAAGTTAATCCATTTTATGAAACCGACAAATGCATGTGGAATTTCTCAGCCAAATTGACACAGAAAAAGTGATCAGGAAGCATCACAATTCACTGGAAGCCAACCAAATATATTTCCGTGAAATTTCTTCCAATCAATCCATTTGCTTTGAGATTAAATTTAATGAAACATTTTGAGAAAAAAATTATACATTGAATAAATTTTATTTCCACCCTTTGCAAAACATATTTAATCCAGAAGAACACATGTCATTGTTAAACTCCATAAAAACCTAAATGCTTCAAGATCTTTAGGTACGATACATATCATCATCTCCAGGGTCCAAGGAACCTCTCACTTCTGCTGCTAAGTTACCTCAGACTCACCTTGATTCTTTTTTTACTGAACCCAAGTGACATGTTTATAATGTACATGTTCTGATGATTAACATGCTGCGCAATCAGCTTCACGTGTAAATATCACCAAAAATAGCTGCAATTTGCACCACAACCTATCAAAATTCACCAATTCACAAGTTAAATTATTTTCACTGTACTATAAATAAGCATGGCCTAAATATGCAAATTTATGAGTTTGAAATTCAACTCTGCAAAGGCTAACATCCCTCTCTTACCCTCATTCAATTTTAGTAAATTTCATTGGTATGCCTTGCAGATGTTTGTGTTAAAAATTTGCTTGGTCTATTTTATTCATACCACTGCTTTACAGTGTAGCCTCACATTCAGTAATAGTACTGTAGGTAGGAGCAATGTATTACTCAAGATACAGTAACACCCGATTAAATTTTACAGCATTAAAAATACTGTATTACAATATTCAAATACTTCAAACAAGTGTGTAATGTTAAAACAAACACTGGTACAACAACACTCTTTCTTCAGAGTTAAAAAACAAGGACTGGTTTGATTGTTCAGTCTAGCCCAGTACTATTTGGTAGTTTCATGCAGTACACCTTTCCCCTTAATTTTACTGTACTACACATTTCAAGTATTTCTGTTTTACACACCGTACAACAAACACGACTTCCCTATACTCTAAAATCTAACATATGTGTCCAGCATTTGCTCCGGTTTGTTGATCATTTCCAAAGTTGACTCTCTGCACCCTTCTCTTGGAAATCAAAAACACAACTCTGTGTGTCGTGGCAGTTTGTACTCTGAGAACAACACTTAAAACTCTTATGCAGGTACCATCAAATGATATATAGCAGTTCCATCTCCTTCCTGTCAAGTTTGGTGTACTGAATTTCCTACCATTCACCAAAACACATGAAAATTTGTAGATTATAAGGTGCTCTGCAGCCATTCTCCTCAGTGGTCTTGCAGCATTTCTTTGACTCTTAGAGGGGCATCATAGTTTTGGGTACTTCCAATTAACAGTACCTGCATATCACCAAGATTCGAGTTCGAAGCCTTAACGGTAATTGGGGAGCCTCTCAACAGATCCTGTATGCATTGCAGAATCACTGGTGACGTATCCACAGTCTTTCAACCTTTATACGTAAAGGTCTCATAACAATCAAATTCTGAGCAATCTGAGCCTGCACATACCTAGTGCCATGGAACAAACTTTTGATTTTTCTATTGTAACCTCCAAAAGGAGAGCGTGAGTTACTCCAAAGATGACACCAACGCTGAACCATCTTGCCCAAATGTAGCATAAGCTGTACATTGTAAGTCATGTGTTCAATTCCATACAAATTTTGCATTCCAATGACAAATTTTGTGAGAATAATTTCACACATAGAAATTTCATCCAACGTAACCTTGTCTTAGTTGTATCCACAGGGCATGAACAAGAAGTAGAATGTGAGACAGAAATGATGCTGAATGTATGCCTTTGAGAATAGGGAGGCAATAGAAAAGGATCCATGATCTAAACTCCGAGGCTTTCCAATGTGCTTTCTCTCAGGGTGACCGAGGAAGGCAAGTAATGTCACTCTGAGGAACAACTGAAGCCATTCTCTCATCAATTTCTGTCATATGGTTTCCAATGTACCATGCCTGATTATGATTTCCTTTGTCTGTCAATAAATCTCGTAATTGTTCAGCCACACCCTCACAAGCAGCGTGCATGTAATCTACGGGGAGGTATTGCACAGTATTAAATTCTGGGAGAAGTAGTAAGGGAGATATTGATTAAACACCTTCCCCTGCCTATAAATCAGAGTGCAACCGGATTGCTTGTTCCTTCATACCCCTTTGTGTCCTGGGCTCGGGAGTAGCAGGGTACTCAAAGGGATATGCCATGACATGCCTTCGTCCCTTTGGTACGACTTGTCTTTTATGAATACACCACGAACATCCAAGAGTCCACTGAACTGGACAAAACCCTGCAACTGGCATATTGCCAGAGAGTCACATGAACATGACCTTGCAAACACCTTTGTCTGGTCGAGAGTTCCTGTTATGCGTTCAGTCCATTCAATGACATTATTTGCCAATTGCTTAAATTCTTCGATAAAAGGCTTCAGAAAACTTGCGAAGAGATGTTTACTTTCTCCAAATCATTGGCCTTGAATAAGTATGTGCTCCTGTTGAATACTAGGGGAAGCTTTTAAACAATGATTTGTATAGGCCACAAACTTCCTTTGCTTGTCTGAAAGGCTGGCATACCACCACAATTCCAGTTCACTTCAAGACTGTCAGCAAAATCACCAACAAAGTACTTTTGAAGGGACGGAGTTTCCAAGAGATCTTTCAACTGGGCCTTGAGTGACAATGTGATAAAGGAAGACCCTCTCTTCATTGCTTCTGCTCGGGATATGTTGTCCCCATTGCAGATTCTGCAAGCCATTAAATCATCTGTTCCAAGGTAACTCTGACACTGCACACAGTATACATGAAATATGATTTCTTTTGACCTTTCATCAAATTTTTGGCTAAAGAGAAAAATAGTTTCAGGTAAACGGCTGACTGGTAAATGAATGTTGATGAGCTTCAAAATCTCTTGTAGAGCAGTTTTTGTTAAACTGTGTAGGAGAGCATAGGACATGATGGCAATTCCACTCAGAGATTCTGAAATAGATGTTCCATCATACAAAGGAGGATCATCATCTGGTTCTTCCCGGTCTTGGAGTTGCCTGTTGCCATTCTGTAAAAAAATAAGAACGATGCATAATGTTCATTTTATACCAGTAGGCTTATAAATGCAATATTCACTGCTTTAACCTTTTAAGTGGGACGAAAAAGCAACCCCTTCGCTTTGCTCTTTGACAGCGAAATATTTTTAAACTTGAAAGAGAGTACTTTTATAGCAAAACAGTGCCCTGAATCACAAGCATGTGAAAAGTCAAACTGCAATTCCCATCAATCATTACGTCTTCAACTGTGTGCAGAGAAAGGAGAACTGTCTGCAGATTGGAAACAAAGTAGGCCTATCATGAATGAATTTGCAGTAGGTTCCATTGTTGTGAGTTGTGGTTTCGATGAAAGAGAAACCTTTGCATTCATGATGGCGTGTGTGTACTTTTGTATGTGTGTAGGTGCGTGCGTGTGGGTGTGTGTATGTATGTGTGTGTGTTTGTGACACTACTCGTTATCACTATATCTCAAGAAGGAAAGGTCTGACAGATCTCAAGCTTGGTACACAGGTGCCCAATATAGAGAGAAAGAATCCTATTGTTTTTGGTGGAGGTCAAAGATCACCTGGGGTAACGGGGGTCAAACTCTAAAAACCTCGTTAACACGGTATCTTGAGGTAGAAATCTTGGTTGAATGTCATACTTGGTATATAGGTGCGTTATTGTTAGAGAAAGAACGCTACTGTTTTTGGTGGAGTTCAAAGGTCATTTGGAGTCACCAGGGGTCAGAACCCCAAAACCTTGTTAACACGATATCTTGAGATTGGAAACTTGGATGAATGTAATACTTGGTACATATTTGCTCCACAGTAAGAGAAAGAATCCTATTGTTTTTGGTAAGGGTCAAGGGTTATTTCGGGTCACCAGGGGTCAAAATCACAAAAGCTTGTTAACGCGAATTCTTGAGGTAGAAATCTTGGAGGAATGTCATACTCGGTATGTAGATGCGTTAATGTCAGAGGAAGAACCCTAATTTCTTTTGGTGGGGTCAAAGGTCATATGGGGTCACCGGGGACAAAATCCCAAAAGGTCTTTATCACTATTTCTTGAGATAGAAAACTTGGATGAATGCCATACTTTGTATGTAGATGCAATATGGTCAAGGGAAGAATCATATAACTTTTGGTGGGGGTCAAAGTTCATGTGGGGTCCCCAGTGGTCAAAGTCCGAAAACCTTATTATTACGAGTTATTGAGATAGGGAACTTGGAATGAATGTCATTCTTAGGTAATAGTGTTCTCCACTAGCTATTTTTGACTGCGGTGCACCACCATGATAAAATGTGGGAAGCGTTGCATTAGTTCCCACCTTTACGCCCCCTCCCCCACAAAAACATTTGCCGGCCCGACAAAAAGTCTCCTGCACTAAGCATAAAGCTAAAATAAGCAGTTTGAACACATGTGGACGGCATAAAATTTGAGCAGATGCATGCTGAAATATAGGTTGCTTAACGGACGTGCTTGGCAACTGCTTCACTATTTTTCACGACGTAATAACGAAGGAGAAGTTTACATTCGACACCTGCCAAGGAGACAAGGTGAACTTCAACAGGACATCTCTTTTAAAAATCTTGTGATGATCAAATGATCACGTACTTAAAGCCAGTCACAACTCTCGACACATTCAGTGCTACTTCAGTGTGTACAGCATAGCTAGAGGATCTCGCAATTTTCGACAATGGAATCTCGGAAAAAAAGTTCACCATTATATATGACTGAAAAGGTAAATAAGTTAACGATATTCTACAGTGGCAATTCTTGGCTTTTGGAAAAATTGAAAACACAAAGTGTGTAGCTCCCTTAGCAGAGAAATTTATGCCCAAAATGTGCGGTTTGATTTATCAAGTGAGCTAACGTCAGTACTTTCTGCATACGTTTGTGCAAGTCAGCAGTAGCCTACATCCCTTTCACAAAGCAGGATCGAGTACTAAAAAGGGTCAACAAAATCCATGTGGCCAAGAACATCTAAAATATTTACAAAGCGTGTGTAATAGTCCCTCATACATTAATGTGCAATACTTTTGTGAGCTTTAAATACAAAGTTTTTCTCTACGAAGTAATTTTTCAGCATGTCTTGGCACTTTTGCCATTGTCTAACGTATAGCACATAGGCCTAGGCCTAGCCTAGGGACTTTTAACAAGGCCGTCGAGGTTATCAAGAAAACCTTAGGCTTCCAGCCTCATGAAGTTCCCCAGTCTACGGAGGAAACGAGGCGGTCAAGACTTTTCTTGAATAAACCCAAGCAGGCTCCCCTCTCTAGTCTTTCAGTGGACTATAAATGCTTTGAGATGTTCACAGCCATCGCTAACATGAAGACCTGGACAACATTCCCGTCCAAGGATGCCTCTGTGTTCAGAGTGGATGAATCTGACTGGGAGAAGTTATTTCGTGCTCCTGTAATGCCTCAAGCCGCCAAGGATAAGCTAGCAACAGAGCAGGCTATGGACTAGAAGGGGAGATTTCTTGCCAAGGACAAGAAACTCCTGGTAACGGAACTGGTTAAGATCGATACAGCAGCCAGAATGGGCCTGAAGTTTTCTTCCTCACTCTTGCTTTTGGAAGAAGTTATCAATATGGCCTTAAATCAACCACAGTATAGGACTATCTCAAGGGAAGATATAGGAACGCTGGTGAAGCTCCTGGGTCCCGTTTCTCGCTTATTGTTTGACCAGTTGGTTAGGATCGCCATCCGGTCCGTCCGTTACAGGAGGGCCTCTGCACTAGACTGTGTGCCGTAGCCTACGGACTCCATTAAGGACAAGTTTCAGATTCTTCCGTCTTCGTCCGCGGACCTCTTCAACAACCGGTTCGAATCTCTCCTGCAGTCGGAGGTGGAGAAGCACAAGGATTTCAAAGACGCCGACTTCAGGCCGACACAATGCTCCTCTTCACGTTCTTTTAGAGACATTCGTGCCTCTGGATCGGAAAGAGCCCATTTCCGAAGCCATTAGTTTGTAGATCGACCTCGCCGAGGTAGCTAGTCGGTTCCCTTCCAGGATCGTCGGGTCGTCGTGACCCTGCGGTGCGCACTCGCCCCTCCCGGCCCGCTGATAGAAGTCAATCTGGTTTTCGCCGACTGCCACGTAGAGGATGGGTTCCGAAGCCCTAGGGATGCCCACCTCTACGTCTTGTTCCCGGCGGTGGGGGCATTTAGAAAGGTTCGCTGGACTAGAACTATCGGAACCACCTCCAGTAAGGCATCTCTTCCGGTCAACTCCAGTTCCAGCCCTACAGGACCAAAAGAACGCCTTGGAAAAGAAACTGTCGCATCTGTTGGCTAGGGAGGCAATTCGTTCGGCCTCACTTCCGGATGAAAACACTAGCGTCTATCCTTGCATCCCTCTCCAAATGTCTCTGGGCCACGTCAGTGGATCCCGATTCCACAAGGACGATCAGCACTTTCTGGCTTTCAATTTCAAGGGCGCAGACTACGTCTATCAGGCCATGTTCTTTGGTATTTCCACGGCCAAGAGGGTCTTCACAAGGCTCACCAGAGCAATCACAACTTTCTCAGACGCAGGGGTGTGTAGGTCGTCGCGTATCTGGACGATTGGCTCATCGTCGCCTAGTCAGAAACGGCCGTTGCGGAGCACACCCGAATCGTGACTCAGCTCCTGAGGAACCTCGGGTGGATCATCAACCTTCAGAAGTCCTCTCTCACCCCTTCTAAGCAGAAGGGAGACCATATCGACGGAAGCGTCCCTGTCCGGCTGGGGAGCCTCGTGGAAATTATCGCCAGTCTCAGGGAACTGGTCTAGCGAAGGGTCTATCTTGCGTATCAACTTCCTGGAGATGGAGGCGGTTCACAGAGCGATTCTCCATTAAGGCGAATATCTCAGGGCTTCTCCGGTAACGGTCCTGTCGGACAGCTCCATCATAGCGTCTTACATAAACAAGCAAGGCCGCCGTCTCTGTGCCTACGAGCCATCAACATGATCTTGGAGACCGAAAGCCTAGACATTCATTTGCGAGTCTCTCACCTGGCAGGGAAGGACAATGAAGTCGCGGACGCTCTCTCAGGGGGTGGTCCGTGGATCAGAAGGAGTGGTCCCTTTCCAGCGTGAGGGCCAACCACATCTTCTCGCTGTGCGGGCGTCCTCACGTCGACCTTTTAGCCGCCCCGGGCAACGCACAGCTGGAGGTCTTTTGCACCGTTCTAAGATCCTTGAGCTTGGGGGACGGACGCTGTATCCTTCGATTGGAACGGCATGTTCGCCTACGCCTTTCCTCCCTTCAGCATGATCCATCAAGTGATAGCGAAGGTCCGAGAGACGCACATGTTCATTCTGCTGATAGCGCCATCTTGACCAAACCAGCCTAGGTTTTCACTTCTTCTACAACTACTGGTCGACAACCCTTTCAAGTTCCCTCCAAGAACGACCCTCCTTTCCCAACTTAGGGGGAAGGTGCTACATCCGGACGTGGGTCCCCTACGCCTAACTGCTTGGCCACTGTCATGCGATCTATCCAGGCAGAAGGCCTTTTACAAGCGGCTACTAACATCGCGCCCAGAGAAAGGAAATCTTCCACACTGGCTGTTTACAATGCCCGTATCAAAAGGCACAGGTCATGGGCACCAGCCTGAGATACCGATCCCTTGCAAGCTTCAGTAGCAGAGGTAGCCGAGTTCCTGACTTCTCTCTTTAAGGAGGGAAAGCAGGTCAGAACAGTACGCAGCTACCGGGCGGCGATAGCGTCATCCACAAGGGCTTTTTTTTTTTTTTTCGACGGGAGCTCAGTGTTTAACAACGTCACTATCCTGCAATTGATCAGAGGGATGTTTCAATTCAGACCTCCGGTGAAGAAGCTTCCTCCATCCTGGTCAATCAACCAAGTTCTGGAGCTCCTGCGCCGTCCTCCTTACGAACCGCTGGAGTCGGCCTCGTTGCGACACCTCACGGAGAAGACGCTGTTTCTCGTAGCTGCAGCTTCGGCAAGGAGAAGGAGTGGTATTCAGGCCCTGTCAGTTAAGGACGGGTTCATTAGGTTCCGCAGAGAGGGAGTTCACCTCTTACCTCATCCGGGTTTCTTGGCTAAGAACCAGTCGATCGTTCTTCCCGGAGCCGATTTTCTTATCAACCATAGAGTCCATATCTTCAGTGGAAGACCGGTTGCTATGTCCGGTCAGGGCCCTCAAGAAGTACGTACGAAGACGCTGTTTCTCGTAGCTGCAGCTTCGGCAAGGAGAAGGAGTGGTATTCAGGCCCTGTCAGTTAAGGACGGGTTCATTAGGTTCCGCAGAGAGGGAGTTCACCTCTTACCTCATCCGGGTTTCTTGGCTAAGAACCAGTCGATCGTTCTTCCCGGAGCCGATTTTCTTATCAACCATAGAGTCCATATCTTCAGTGGAAGACCGGTTGCTATGTCCGGTCAGGGCCCTCAAGAAGTACGTACGTTGCACCAAACCACTGAGGACGTCTTCGCAACTGTCCATACTCCCCCAAGACCCGTATTCTAGTCCAAGTCCAAGAAACTAGTCCAAGCACTAAATGTTAATCAAATGAAGCATTGAAACTGTACAAAGTCAAACAAACCTGTTCAAACTGCTCAATTGATTTTGCCTTCAAGCGGTATAATGTCCCCTCGGGTACTTCAAAAGCATCATCTTCTAAATACCTGAGTGAACGAAAGAATAAATATTTCATTATTAAATCAATGGCTTCTTCAACTAATGCAACATTGAAAAACTTAAAAAAATGGACACTTGGGGCACAACAGGCACCCGTGGGCAAACTTGCAAGAAATTATTTGTTGGAAAATTTGTCAATGCAGGGCTCCATTAAACTTGAAGGGTATTCTCCCAGGGCAGGTTATTCCACTTAACGTTAGTCCTAAGTAAAGTACCTTTAAGTTCGGGGTAAAAAATTCTTACATTTTTGTTTTGGAGCAATCTGTCTGTTGCATACAGTACAGAATCCACAAGTATTCTTTACAAGATAAGCTTCAGTGCATTCAGAGGAGTCAGGCTCGTTTCAAAAGTTGTGAATTATCTTGATAGCCTGTGTTGATGAAACCTATTTTGAAGGAAATTTATCCCCCTACCCTAGAGGAGCATCACAGGCAAAACAGACTTGAGCCTAGTTCTCTTCTCCAAAAGCTACATTGGTAAGGCTAACAATAACATTTCCATGGACAGATACTCCTAGACCTAAGCCCCAAAACTTGCAGGATTAACAACCTCCACTTTTTGTTGTAGGCTAACCTACGCCTAAATTTAGTTGACTATCCAATATATTGCCAGTGTACTTTGATTGATGATTTACATAGGCCTAAGCCTAACTTTAGGCTAAATTAAATAGGCTCGCTACAAAGACCCCGCTCAGGAAATTCAACATTTTATTAGGGTTAAAGGCATCCCTGATGCATATGATTATGAGGCATAAGCATAGCAATGTCAACTGAAAGTGTCACCGTGCTTCGAAAGATGAAGGAGAACAGACTGTGGTTGATCACTAACCTCACTAACATTATATAGGGAGCAATTGTGCGACTGTGTACGTTAGGCCCAGTTAACGTTATATTTTTAGGCCTTGGCTACTTAGCCTAACAACTAAATAAGGGCCCCGGGCCCATTATCGTCATTTTAAAATTTAAGGCAGAAAATTACCCACCGTTTGTACTGTCTCCGTGCCCTTCCATTTTCCATTGTTGGGAAACTTTTACAAAAACACATTTTTGGAAAAGTGAAATGAAGCCATTAACTGTAGGCTAGTGTTGCTTTTAGTTACTTCGTTGAACATGTTCGTGCTTTTTTCATTGCATATCATGTATTGCATGCAGAGGCTGAAGTTGTCAGATAAAAACGACCGTCACAAATCATAATAAGTTTTGAAACAATGAGACCAAAATTCCTGTTAATATTAAAAAAAAATATGATAGTTTCTAATACTTAAATACTAATAACTTCAGTTTTTTATTTTTTTTCATTGTTATAAAAAAAAGGTAATGTACGAATATATGAATACATTAAAACTTCGGACAGTTTTTACTTGGTTTAATTTTGCCAATACTTTGGCACAGCTCACTTTTAAAAGGGGTTAACATAACACTTTTAGGAGGGGTTAAACTGCTGCAATTGTTTCTTGTAACATTAAATTCATTTCAAAACGACATTTTAAATTTTTTTTAGGACTTCATTTTGAAATTTGATTGATTTGGTTTAAAAGATCATAAATAAAAAAATAACACTTTAAAGTTTTTTTAAATCATCACTCTTCTTCTACTTCTACTTTTGACGTGAAGGGTCGCAGCTACGTCACAAAGCTGTATCGATCTTGATATCACTTGGGTACGCGTCAGATTTGAAAAGCTGATCAACTGGTTATACTTAGCCCAACCGACGTTACGGTTTTTTTTTTTTTAAATAAAACTATTTCAAAAATTAGACATGGCTTCCAAATACTTCAGTGGCAGTGTGATAAAAGTTTAAGCCTAGTAACTTCATCAAATGTTTTAGGACTGAATGAGAAGCACCATCCAGGTGACAAAGTTACAACAGCAGATTGCTGCCAGAAATCATTTCGTAACTTAGAGGTAAGTTTATATTAGCCTAACGTTCGACCCATTGCCCCCTACCCCTCTAGCCTTGCCTAAGTTGAGCTAAAGATATTTGTATATGACTGTATCCTAGCTATCTCGAGTCGGTCACGTACTGCCTACAAAAAGCACACGTACCATTGGGGTTCTTTGGCTTTGTAATAAACAAATCTTAATACAAGAAACACCAAAATAAACTGACAACAGCATAAAATATTTTAACAACAACCTTTTAATTAACTTCTTTGTCACCTATATTGGCGTATGCTTCATAATTTTGTGGTGACTGACTAAAAGAGACAAGAAGGTTATACTTCTTGAATTGAAGGCATCTGAAACATCTTTTTCTTTATAGCCTGTTGCTAATTTGGAAAATGGGATTGCATTAGATTCGCCCCTCGTTACTTCCCGCCCCTCAAAAACGGTGTTTTCCACACCCCTTTGGTTTTAAGCAGAAAACATCTTTTTTTGGAGGCGGGGAGTAATGGAATGCATAGTGATGTCAGTAAAACTTGTGTGAAATGAAGATGTTATTAACTTTTCCTTTCCGTTTTAAACATCAATGATGTATTTTGCTATTCAATTGGACACTCGTTACTGTCATGCTTACCTTTTTCAAGCAGCATTCTCACTGTTTGCGTATAGGCGTAGACACACAGACTGTTTAAATACGTAAAAAACTAGATGTCTAAAAAGATTATTCAATTCATTCTTTTCGAGGAGGATTCTGAAAAAAAAAATGGGGCTTGTATTGGAGTCTTAGGAGCCAATGCTTTAACTATATAAGACTGAAATATGCAGTATTTGTGCTCCTTCCACTAGCATTAGCATGGGAATATTTTAAATGGTACATAGGAAACAGAACAGTTATTTCCTGCAGACAATTAAAAATTTTCTTTGTGGAAAATGTGAAGTGAGCAGCTTGAGATTACCGGAGTGGCACATGTAAGAATTATGTATTGTTTGTAATTTTTGGGGTGACAGAAAAAGAGGAAATATAACAAAATTTAAAGACATTCAACCTCATCCATCAGACTCAACCGACTCCCCTAAAGGCAGGGGCCATCGTACCCTGAAGAGGAAGCAGTTGCCAAATGACTGATGAAGATATAGTGACTCCCCGAAGAAGGTGAGGCCCACTTTGAATCTAACAGGTTATAGGGGTTCCACCACAAAACACAACATCAGGGAATTTCTCACGGCTTAGCCCCAAGTCAACATTGATGCACAAGAGAAATTGAAGGTGGTAGAATATTGGTCTTGGAGTCTTTATTTGCTGTCAAGTATTCGATCTCCTGGTACATCTATGGAATCAAAGATGACATGAGTAAGGTTCAGAGTTGTTTCGTCATTCAATGAAATGTCTGTTATTTGCCAATTTAGGATAACATCAATTTCAGCAAACTAAATTTTTCTTCGAAGAGAAATGCTGAATCCACGGATAGTGACAAGTCACCCATACAAATGTCTAACAGAAACATTATTAATCAATAAGCAGGTTCGGTAATTTGTTGCCGCATGGAATTGTGGGTCACGGCGTAGAATATAACCAGAAAGCCGAAAGGCTTAGTGAATCCTTGCCGCTGAAATGTAAGGCCTTTTTTCATTGACATTGCTTTGCAATGTTTTTCAATTAACAGGGCTCCATAATGTGCCCAAAAATTACACATGCAAGGCATCCAGTCTTCCTACATTAAGATCCCCCTTGCCCGTTGTGAACCCAAATAACATTTGACCTCCACCAAAAACTTCTGGGACCATTTATTCACTGTGTGCGATCTACATGATAAGTTACAGGACCCTACAAGTGACCTTTCTTGAAAGACTGTGCAGGAAAGCTTGTCAGGCTTTGAACATGCTGACAAATGAACTTTGACCTTTGGAAAAATCAATAGGGATCATCTACTCAATAAAGCCAATCCACACTATGAATATGAGCACAGTCACATGTACCGTTCTTGAGATATAGTGTTTACGAAGTTTTGACCATTTGACTACTCATGACCCCAAATGACCTTTGACCTCCACGAAAATCGGTAGGCATTATCTAATCAATATACCCAACCCACACACCAAATATGAGCACAGTCACATGTACCGTTCTTGAGATATCGTGTTTACGAAGTTTTGACCTTTTCACTTTTCATGACCCCAAATGACCATTGACCTCCACGAAAATCGATAGAGGTCATCTACATAATATGTACAACCCACACATCGAATATGAGCATAGTCACATGTACCGTTCTTGAGATATCGTGTTTACCAAGTTTTGACCTTTTGACCTCTCGTGACCCCAAATGACCTTTGATCTCCACGAAAAACAATAGGGATCATCTACTCAATATGGCCAATGCAGACACCAAATATGAGATTAGTCACACTTACTCTTCTTGAGATACGGTGTTTACAAGCAATTTCTAAGTAATGTACCTATTGACCTCTCGTGACCCCAAATGACCTTTGACCCCCATGAAAGTCAATAGGGATCATCTACTTAATATCATCAACCCACAAACCGAATATGAGCAAAGTCACATGTACCGTTCTCGAGATATCATGTTTACCAAGCTTTGACCTTTTGACCTCTCGTGACCTTAAATGACCTTTGATCTCCACTAAAAATAATAGGGGTAGTTTACTCAATATGGTCAATTCACACACCAAATATGAGATAAGTTACACTTACTCTTCTTGAGATACCGTGTTTACAAGCAATTCCTAAGGAATTACCCTATTGACCTCTCGTGACCCCAAATGACCTTTGACCTCCGCGAAAATCGATAGGGATCATTTACTCAATATGACCAACCCGCACACCGAATACCAGCATAGTCTCAAGATATCATATTTACGAAGTTTTGAGCTTTTGACCTCTCTTGTCCCCAAATGACCTTTGACCTCCACCAAAAGCAATAGTGATCATCTACTCAATATGACCAACCCACATACCAAATATGGGCATAGCCACATGTACCGTTCTCGAGATATCGTGTTTACCAAGTTTTGACCTTTTGACCTCATGTAAACTTAAATGACCTTTGATCTCCACCAAAAGCACTAGGGATCAACTACTCAATATGGCCAATGCACACACCAAATATGAGATTAGTCACACTTACTCTTCTTGAGATACCGTGTATACAAGCAATTCCTAAGGAATTTACCTATTGACCTCTCGTGACCCCAAATGACCTTTGACTTCCATCAAAAAACAATAACCATCATCTACTCAATATTACCAACCCACACACCAAATATGAACATAGTCACATGTACCGTTCTTGAGATATCGTGTTTACAAAGTTTTCACCTTTTGACCTCTCGTGACCCCAAATGACCTTTGATCTCCACGAAAAACAATACTGATCATTTACTGAATATTTCCAACTAACACACCAAATATGAGGTTAGCCACCCTTAACCTCATTGAGATATCGTGTTTACAAGCCAAAGCGTCACACACGCACACACACACACACACACACACCTATACCCACACACACACATACACACGACATCACCATCGCATAGATTCCTTGCCTGCCTTCCTCAAGGAATCAAAAATGAAGCCCAGCACGAAAGGTACAGGGTTCCCTTGTTTTAGTCAGTGCATGCATACAACAGTACCTAATTGTCTAGCCAACTCGAACGAAAATAGGGGTCTCGGTGCTACTTTATGGAAGGTAAAATGCAAATTTTTATAACAAAGAGACGATTTAGACACAATCACTGCACAAAACCAAATTTGAGATCCCTCCTTATGTTATGGATGGATTAAGAAAGAATGATTTCATCAATTTTTCATTAAAACTCAAGTTAAGTTTGGGAATACGTGTTGTAGGTGCAGGATTGGTTTGTTTATCCCCACAGTTTGGAAGATGCGTGCAAGTGCAGGGCCAACAAAACGAATTACCCGACTGGCTTACTCCACCTTGCCTGATAGCGATGCTTTCAAAAAAGTTTTTGAAGGGGTCAAGTTAGTAAGTATATCCTAGGTTTTGATTTGGATGCTGTGGTGTTTGGTAGAAGAGTCAGCAACAATGCCGTACAATATAGAAAAGCCATTTCATTTGCAATAAAAATCAAAAGGGATGGTGACTTAAAAAAAGCAAGTATGCTTTTTTAGAGATTAGACACTGTTTTCAAGAGTGGCTGATTTATTATTTCAAACATGAAGGGAAAGTTGAATTAAGTGTACATTTTGCCCAGATGTACCCTAGAATTCCATCAGAAACTGAAACAAGCTGGGAAATTTACATTAAAACTGCATAAACCAAGACCCAAAATTGATGCAGCCATTGGCTAAAGTCACAGGTGGGTTCGGGGGAAGGTGGGCAAAAGCTTGCCTCAAAGCGAGGCCGCAGTGCGAAAGGTTTTAAATGCTGTTTATTTATGTAAGTACAGCATTACTGCAAAGATGTCCTCTCAAAAAAATCTGGAGATGTCACCTTCTTCTAAAGGTTCTGAACAGAGGGTCAACTCGCCATTTGCCCCCTCCTTGGTAACCCAGGGTAAGTCTGGCCTATCCCATTCAATTTTATTCTGTACTTGTGTTACACATATCATGGATGTGTGAGCAGAATCTTGTTGTAGCCTTGGGAAATAGTGATTGCAGCATCCCCAAGACTCTTCCGTGTGCTTCACGTACTGCCCTTATAATACTTGAAAAGTATATCCCTTTTATAGGTCCCTACTAATACAAGTCACCTACAGAAGCAGGCAAAATCAGCTGCCGGACATCATATCATTCAGCAGTTGCGTGAGCAACGGACAGAAACCAGCACTTCAGACCATGTAGATGACGATGAAAATGATGAGGAATCCAGTAACGATCCGAAAGTTTCAGAGGTCATAAGTTCAGAAGAACATGGCATGTGACAAGAGTTGAAAAAGTTTAAAAGAGAACTGCATGAAGCTCACAAAAGAATTGAACAGTTGGAGACTTTAACCAGTGTATTTTAAAAGTTAGAAGATCTAACTGTTCTAATTCAGGCCTGAAGTTTCATAAAATAACATGGTGTTCAACGTAGCCGTCATTCCACTATTTTTTGCACATTTTGACATTTGATTGTTTTGGAAGTACTCATTGTGCTGTTTGTTGCTTGACTAAAATTATTGGGACTAGTGGAACATCTATATTTTTAAACAATAGGAACTTACACATAATGTGTGTTTTGATAAGGACAAATAGTAAAAACTTCTCCAAAAAAGGAATTTAGGTATCTTTTTTTTTGATGGGGGGGGGGGATACTGCAAGTGTTTCTTCTGCCCTCCTTTTTTCTTTAGCTTTAGTCATGTGGTAAGCCAACCTCCTCACCGAACACTCTTAAGTTACCCATAAATATTACACATACCAGCAGGGCCGGAATTAATCTTAAAATTTAAAAACCTCAAAATTCAAAGGCTCTTATCCTCATTTTTAAGCTTTTTGGGGTTCAACCGAATATCTACAGTATAATTCAAAAGACTTAAGGGAAATAAAAACTTCGAAAGTTATCATGATGATGAAATGTGAAAGGTGTAATCAAGTAAAAACTAGAATTCTAACACTTCAATTCTGCCTGACTAAAAAAATGTTGAGGAAATCCCCCCCATGAAAATGAAATGGAGACTTGAAGTGATCACTTTATTTAAGTTGCTTAAAGCTGCAGATGACAGAAAGACTGGACTGTCCCTCTGTTAACATGCTGTGACGTCGCTTCTTGGAAAAGCAACATAGACACCCCAGTACATCAAAGGCGGTATGGGGTGTAAATATTATCTGAGTTTGTTACATGATATGTGACCTCAAATGAGCCATGCTTTCATTGTGTTCACACTGCGTGAAAAGCAGCTAACACATGCTAACTGACCTGTTAGCTAACCCCAAATGTTAGGTAACTTTTTGACTTTTTGTGTATTGAAACACATCTTTTACAGTCAATCAATAAATCATATAAGTCTGCATGTGGTGAGCTTCTTTTCCTCCCTGAAGCGATAAGAGTTAATCAGGTAGAGAGGAAGAATGTAACAAAAAGTAAGAGGGAACGTTTCATCATGAATATTCAGTGGTTTGAATATGTTATGGTTGAAAAAGCTAGAAACTACAATAGAGATAATACTTAAAGGTATTTATTTTCATTTTTTTAACTTGACATCTGATATCTTGGACTCTGCGATTGTTAGCAGGACCATGGCTGGAAAAACAGTGGGGAAGGTTGTTCGCAGCCTAATGCGGTGTATGTTAACCAGAGAAGAAATGGCGATGGCTCCAGTAACTGGCAAATCGGGTGGAAATAAAGCGCGGGTGAAGCTAGATGATGACAAAGTTGAAAAAGTGATAGGTAGGTACATTTATTTGCAGTTATATACGGGTAGAAAAAAAAAGAATGGAAAGCAAATGAGAACGAGATCATTCCCATAAAATGTGGCCATCCAGAGGGAAATTTTGGCTGTTGAGAGAAACTACCCTTCCAAGGAAAAGATTTTACTCCGTTCCTGGGAAATAATACCTTTCTAGTCAATTGGTATGTATGCAGGATGATATGCATTTCTTAGAACAATCCAATTAAGTGGTAACACCCATTTATTTCATTTGCAAAACTTCTGTTGTTTCGATTTGCATTGTTCCTCTACAGTTTCTCCTGATATTTTCCTGTGTCAACTGCTATGACGCCATGCAAGAGCACTGACTCTATTTGGAACTGAGTAGGGAGGGGGGTATGCTTGGTGGTTGAATGCATGGGTGCAAATTGCCCATTCCAGTGGAACTTATTACTTGAAAGACTCCCATCAGAAAAAAAATGATTTGATTTTCATCACTAGCCAGTGTGATGACAGACAACAAGTAAGGTTTTCAGGTGACTTTCACAGAGCCGTTACCTGTAAAGGAGCGCGCTGAACGCGCCGAAAATATGAAGTTTTACTTCATCTCAACAGTTAAATTGAAATAAAATTAGACAAAGAGTGGCCCTTTTCACTACAGCTGAATAAGGGTGACCCTTAAGGATATTTGTACCCGCACTAAGCAAAAACGTACCGTTGGTTTCCTACAGAGTCCTTTTCATAAGATTTTTATAGAGTCCTTATCTGTGATGGAACGCACAGAACACGCCGAAAAATGGACTTTTGAGACATCTCAATAGAGAAATTAATGGAAATTAGAGAAAGAGCGGGCCCCTTTTCTATTCAGCCGAAAAAAGGAGAGCTCCAGATAATTAAGGTCAAATAACATCATGGTCCTTTCAGAAAACTTGGGGGTACTTCAGTGGCGTAGCCAGGATGCGATTTTTTGGGGGGCCTAGGTAACAAGTGGGGGGGTCCGGTACCTCCGAGGGTCAGACACGGCAAGACTATCTAAGCGGAGCGCCACCATCAGTTGGCGCGGAGCGTACAAGAAAATTTTGGACTTTAAATCCCCTTCAGATGGCCGGAAACGGCACTTCCCATGTGTTTTAAGCTGGATGTATCCAGCCTTGAAATACGAATCTCATGTCTGCGACTTCTCAAATAATGAGAATAAAAATCAATCTATGAAAAATGGTAATACGTACACTTTTTAGGGCCCCCGAAACTGGGCACTTCTGATCTGTGGCCTGGGGGATGAGACTGAAAGGAACCGGTATCTTACTTTCCCTTGGGAAAATTGTAAATTTTAGGACGTAGATCGCAAATGCAGCAATATTTGAATCTAAGCGGAGCGCCACCATCGGTTGGCGCGGAGCGTACAAGAAAATTTCATACGTGCGCACAAAATGTGTTTTACACACATTCATCCATGTTTTTTTTTTAATTTTTACACATTTTATTTATTTACTGTTTTGAAGGATATACTTCAAAGTTTATTTCCGTTCAAACATTTTATTTTTTTCAATTACTTTATCAGGACGCAAAAAATCTGGGGGGGGGGGGGGGCTGAAGAAAATCTGGGGCCTAGGCCCCCCGGGCCCCCCCGTGGCTACGCCACTCGGGTACTTGGTCAGAGAAGGGGACCAGAAGACCACCGCCTCCCTGCCTCCCTCTTTCGCCAGTTACAGTAAACCTTCAGCTGAGTACGGCTTGGGCACTGGTGATAAGTTTCAGTGACAATGGAAGAGGTGTTCTACAAGAAGGAACCCTGAATCCTGACATATTTAACACGGGTGCACGGGAAATGTGTCGAAAAACAGCGTTGAGACATCTATTGGAAGAATATTATTTTTATTTAGTTTTCAATGCAGTATATGACCTGTTAAAACACTATAGAACTTGATTAAATATCACTCGCGTAGCTTTTTCAGTTCCAGTTTGTATTTTTGTAACAAAAGCAACCAGACAAAGGCGTAAAAAAGTTCTACACCCCCCCCCCCCCCCTAATCCCGCCTATGGCTTCCAGTGTTGGTATATTGTATAAAATAGGGGTGTGTAAAGGTTTGAAGTCAGGTTTGTTCCCATCCTTGAGTTAGATAGGTCCATCCTGACAAACATGTATGTTTTTCAACTATATTTCAGCATGCACTTCCAATACTGATTGTTGACATACATTGCCTCCGTTTGTTCATACCTTCATTGCGTCTATGAAAATGTCAGTTCAGATATAGCTTACTCTTTTTACTCAGTTTTAGTTTCGAGACATGATATGCTTCATGCGAAAATACAAAAATAGCATTTGAGGGTCGAAAATGGGCTAGACGAAAACGTTTTGCGAGCCACAGAGAAGAGGGTCGGGTGTCTTATTCGGCAATGAAGTATTGTAATTTGTAGAGCATGGCACGAATGGACAGCGATTAGAAACAATCCTGGCGGAAGCTAGTTAAACATATCTCAGGCCTACATTTTTATTTCGATCGGTCACGAGGAAAGAAAGTAAAAAAAAAAATATTTTCTTAGGGCTTATTTATCTTAATATCGTTTGGAGCACAACATTTAAACAAGCAATATAGCGACATTCTTAAACAAATGAATTAAGAAATTCATATCTCTGATGAAGTGAAAAGCGTGAATTCACTCCCGGATTAGAGTGTAAGGGCAATCTTAGAATGGTGGAATTTACACCAATCATTGTAAGAAGAGCGAAAGTGTCTGTTTAAGGAGACTGCCCGCATTGCGTGAAGAGTGAAACCTTGCATTTTGAAGTAAATTGTACTCTAATTTTCTCTTCTTTTATTTTTCAAGTTCGTGTCACAGAAAATAATCCTAAGGTGTAGATCTTCAAAATAATTACTTTTCTTTATGTTGTTCGTGATTCCAGAAGGTAAGACACTGCAGTTGTTTCTTTTGTTTCATGGAAAATAATGTTTGCAACTCGTTCAAAAATACAAACGAATCTGTTGCTTTTTCCATTAATATCATCAATATTTATTATCTTAAAACAAATATGGGCAAGGCAATCACCTCTCGTCTTGCGTCCTTAGAAATAGTAATCCTCTTTAATCACATTGTAAACATGCGGACAAGGTAAATACGTTAGGTCCGATACTGATAAAAGCACATTTACAAATGAACAATTATACTCAGCAATATATATTACTCAAAATTAACAACTGTGAGATAGTTGACTTTGAGCTAGTAATGATTAAAGCAGGCTAATCAATCACTACGAAATACATCCCAACCCACCGCATTCATCGCAGAAATATCGGTTGAGTGTACAAAAGCAGGGAGGGGTGCACCCTTCATATCACCATGACAGTAGCCGATAAGCCATTCGATATTGATCCCACCCCCCCCCCCCCACACACACACACACACACATGCATAGCTGGAATATAGTTTGAGTGTACAATAGAAAGAACGGAGGCGGTGCACAGTTCATATATGCATGGCAGTAGCTGATATACCAAACGAAATACATCCCAACCAATTACATTCATCGCTAAAATATCGGTTCAGGTGGACAATAGAAAAGAGGGGGTACACTTAATATTCGCATGACAGTAGCCGAAATACAATGCGAAATACATCCTAACCCACCACAAACATCGCTGAAATATTGGTCGAGTTTACAATAGAAAGCACACTTCGCATATGCATGACAGTCAGTGGCGGAGCTGCCATATGGTCGGAGGGGGCGGTCGCCCCCCCCCCCCCCTGACGGACCAAAATCGTCTGCCCGCGCCTTTTTTATAGGTTTTTAACATACTTTACTCTTGCACCATTTTGGCAACAAACATAATTTAATAGCGTTGTTTTAAGGCCCAGATAACATAATGCTCAAACAGCCACCAGTAACTGTACTATCTGCACTTTATTCTGATGAAAAGGGTCATCTTCTGTGATATAGGGATAGGTTTTGCCGAAACGGATCTTCATGCTTTATAAGCACTAATGAATGTTGTCGCTGTGCTAAGTTCATTGCTTCCACACCAATCGTGATTATAAGCTTACAAAATACACAGACTTACATTAAATTAACCCTCCCGGCCAATAAAAGATGTTGCAAAGGGCGCAACAAATAATTGTTGCACAAATAGCCCTCTTGTTGTCGGGGATTAATGTCAGCATAGACAATAAAAAGAGTTTATAAGGATACCAAAAAAGCTTCCACAACATTTTTTCAAAATAATTTAAAGAGAACATTCAGGTCAGCAGTTTTCATTTTGCTTTTCTTCAAGTGACCGTTCTCATGATAAATGGCTATTTCTGACACTGCACGATAAACCCATGAAAATGCTTATTTCTCTACTTCCGTGGGTTTCAAAATTCAGAAAATTGCATCAAATAAGCTTAAGTTTAGGCTACTTTTATTTATTATGAATTCTGTATTAACAGAGCCAAGCAGACCACTTGTCTTGGCTATTTCTTTAAATTTACTTCATTAATGGCTATTTCAGGGTAGTCACATGACTTAAATTACATTAATTAATGTTTTTTTCGTGCACTTATCTTGATTTCCAGATGCCAAAAATGTATAACTAACGGTGGTTAATTTCCATAAATTTTTCCCTCTGTAAGACTGCTTGCTATTTAGTTCTAGCAGGTTTAATCTTTATCTTCACAAAATAGCCTTCTTTTACATTAAAATCTTAATGACTTAATGAATATTATAACTGCCTTCATACTAGAATGTGGAAGAGAGGAATAGAAACATGTGCTTCCGCATGGAGGGGCAAGGGGGGGGGGGCGAAACTTGCCCTCCCCTGGAAAATAAAAACCTGAAATAACGAAGAAAACATAAAAAAAGAAGAAGAAAAATTGACATCAATATTTCTTAACAGTTCACTAGGTGCTTTCCTACTTATATGCGGTAAATAGGCTTTAGAAATGTCATTTCCAGCAAACTGAGAGACATTTTGGGCTAAAAATTTTCTTGCGCTCCGCGCCAACTCATGGTGGCGCCGAGCTTTTCCCCCAAAGAAATTACCCCCCCTCCCCCGAATTTCCTTTCGCGGAGGCACATGGATAGAAAATTTAAACATGTTTTAATAGAAAAACTTGCTGGGGAGAAATGTCAGAATAGTCTTCTACCAGGTGCGGAAAATCAAATGGAAAATCTGAAAAGCCGTGGCTTCGATTGTGCTGAGGCTTAGGGTAAGGGTATTTACTCTTTCGAGGCGCCCCTGTAGACCAGTTTCGCCCCCTCTGACAGAAAACCGCAGCTCCGCCACTGATGACAGTAGTCGATATACCATACGAAATACATCCCAACCAACCACATTCATCGCTGAAATATCGGTTGAGAGTTAGAACGGAGGGAGTGCACACTTCATATTTGCACGGCAGTAACCGATATACCATACGAAATACATCCTATTCCACCACATGCATCGCTAAAATAGCTGTTTCCAGAGTATACAATTGAAGTGAGGTGGAGCACAATTCATATTCGCATGACAGTAGCCGCCAGTTACCTACCACATGCATCGTTGAAATATCTGTTGTGTATACAATAGAAGGGAGGGGATGCACGCTTCCTATTCGCATTACAATAGCCTATATACCATACGAAATAAATTCTAACCCACCACATAAGTAATTAAAATTAACCAGTGGGGGAAATTCAGTGTAGAGTTTTCAATCACTTTCATTTACTGCAATGAACTGTTAATAACCTCCATGAAAATTATAATGCATTCTCAAAGCACTAATGATCAATTTGACCATTGGTTTGATGAACAATGACCAAAGCTCAGGTCAATCTCTGACCCTAAACTTTAAGAAACATTTAATATTATATCTAGGACTTATACATATATAATCGTTACACTAAGTGAATAATTAAACCAAAGAAAGTTTCACTTACGTTATGTTTTGAAGCAATTTCGAGGAGTTGAATTGTAGATCTATGTAGCAATGAACTCTCTCCATGCTTAAATACTACTCGGCGACTGCAAAGATCATTCACGGTGTGTAAGATATCTTCAACCCGACCACCCCTTTCCAGAATGCATAGTACTGCGAACTTATCGCCTCCTTCGTGCTGTTTCACACATTCAATAACTGTACCAGCAGCATTGGGTTTCAGACCGCAGGCAAAACGATAACAATACTGCAGATCCAAAGGGTCCATGTAACGTAGACCTTCCTGTAATTTTGCTGAATCACTCAACGCAATTGCGTACCTTGCTAAGCAATGTGCCGCGTACCACTCACAGAATACTTTATGATAAAACCTTACTTCTCGTTGATATTGATCATTGGAATCACTGTCAGATCGATAGATATCATCAATAACCTCTTCTTCTACTAATATACCAATACGTATGTACTGATCATAAAATTCCTGTCCTAGTTTCTCAATCAGTTCACGTTTCTTCCAAACGATTTGTTGATCCTTCTTACTTAGCCCCTCAAAAGCGACTTTATCAAGTTCAATATGCTCTTTTTCAAAGATGTAACATCTCTGTACATTAATGTCATCCATTTTGTTTCTCATGTGACTGTGGAAACACTGTATCATGTACTGAAAGAAACTCGTGACAGTCTTGAATGTCTGGAAGTCTTTGTTTTCATGACTCATGTGAGCAAACATAACAAAGAACAAAGGAACCTGGCAGAGATCCCCTAGGATGGGGTTTTCCTGTAATCGTTGTTTTATTCTGTTAGCTGCAACTACGTCATCGCCTACTACAGCCTTTCGAATGTACTCATCTCGCGCTTTGTCGTCAAACCCAATCAATCGCAACCTTTTTGTGCCTGGTGCAAAATGTTTCGGCAAATACCTAGTGGTGAGGAACACTTCAAAGTATTGAAACATTTGGGACAGGATAATTTTGATGACGTCAGTCCTGGGCAAATGATCCTCATCCGGGTATTCGTCAAATCCGTCTAGTATCACAAGTACAGATTTACTGTCGTGTAATATATTTTCAATGTCATGCTCAGTCAGTTGTGACCGCGATGACAGTATAAATCGTTTAATCGCGGTGTAGATTGAGGTTACTCCTCCTAACTGTCTCAGTCGAAGTACTATCAGTATTTCTACATTCTTGAGGTACGATTCCTGTACACTGTTACACCAGTCATATGCGTATTGAAGTGTGAGGGTTGATTTTCCGTACCCTGGTTCCCCGATCAAGAATTTCCTGTTAGATTGAATACGTGCTTCACAGAAAACAAGGTGGTAGGAACCTAATGTCAACCACGATTCTGCCAAATATTCAATACCTCCTTCTACAAATACCCTATCCACACAGTACAGTCGATCCCGTATGTAAGGAATAGGTTGAACAGCGTCATAAAGTTGCTTGTATCTGGCTTTCAGTTCTCTAAGGAAAAGTTGTTTATTAGCTGGAAGAAAATAAAAAAACAAAAGTTTACACACATGAGCGAAGATCAGGATCAGGGGAACTTACCCCCCTCCGATATTTTCGAGGAGGGACATACTGTCTCATATCCCGCCGCCACCAATATTTCAGGTGTGAATGAAAATATATGGGGAGATTCATATTTTGTAATTATAAGTAGGATAATCCTCACAATTTGCGATTGATGGTAAAAAAAGTCTTCTAGTTCCGGGAGATTTTTCTTCTTCAAGTACAAATTTGGTAAGAAAATTGGTTTAAAACGGAATAGCAAGCCCCTCAGAATAATTTTTTAAACATTTCAACTGGGTTTGCATCTGCACAAGAACGATCTACAGACTTTTCTTCGGGGGTGGGGGCACGTACAAGTTAGTTGGGAAAATTAGAACTTGGTATGAAAATTGGACATTTTTTCCATTTCCTCAAGATGAGGCAAATATTTTCAGTATTTCCTGAGCTCAACCCCATTTTTTCTGTTTCTTCCCGGCCGGAAAATATTTCGAAAAACGGCTTCTTCTGACAAAGAGTCAGGCTGCTGGATCATTGACGGGACAAAGGTGTCGTTTCTTGTCATGTGTATCCTTTCATGGCCTTTGGGTGAGTCCGCGTAATTTTTACTACGGCAACAAATTTCTTGCAAAATGTGAGCATTCCTCGAGTGTAGAATTCCCAGTCGAAGCTGAACTACTCAACCAGCACTAACTTATCGAGTGGAAATTCAAAGTGGATTTTCGTGCACCCCATCACCCTTTGGGGTTTCATGTAGCAGCCTCCTTGTCTGTACAGACTATCACTTCTAACGTAATGACTGGATACTCGTTTTTTAACTCGTACTCGGACCACCAATTTATTTCGAAACTTACCTGTTCTCTTCATCGGGGGAAAAATAAAAGGAGTGTAAAGTAAAAACACCATTACACTAACAATCTTTATGGAAATCTTTTTCTACAATTTGATTTTCGACTCATTTCGAGGACCGAACGCCCCGTGCTTAATTGCGAAAGGAGAAGAAGAGCGCAGATGTAGAGAGAAACCTTCGTGCGTTTACCCCGTATCAACACACCACGGGCCACATCGACACCGCGGAGCTGTCCAAGACAACCCTGAGATATCAAGTGGTTCCCATAAATCGCTTTGCACCCCTAAATGAGGATTCGAGTTTGGATGACCATTGTAAACTGGCCCTATCTTAAAACATGCAGCCAAACTGGTCCACTTGGCGTAGCTACTGGGGGGGGGCAGGGGAAAGTCGCCCCTGGAAAATGATTTGGGGAAATTAGAGGAAATTGGGGAAATTTGATGAGTTTTCTTATTCTCACAAAAAATTTTCACAATTTTTGTTAGAGTAAGAATTTGTGTGACATATCTCATACATAATTCGTATTTCCATGCAACAAGTTAACACAAATTTCGTCAATGTGGCATGAAACGGCCCGACACGCGTTCCACAGAAATGTTTTCTCGTCTCGCAGCAGATTGAGTGTTGTCTTGTATACGCGCGGATGTTTTGATCAGTGCATTCCAGAGCAAGAACCTGTTATTCAGGAATTTAACAAAAGCTAATACAGTACAACCAGGGAGGTGTTACTAGATAACACCTCCCTGGTACAACCATAGTCATTATACCTTTCCTTGGTTGGGAGACTCCTAACGTACACTGTGTACGCACAGACGTAGAAGCTGTATGTACGTTCGTAGTTTTTGTAAGGTGCGTCCCTACCTGTACATAAAAGCATGTTGAGCTCTTCAAAAAAATTCGTCACGTGACTTTGAAGATGCACATGATCGATCAGTAGCGATATGGCTCCATTAAGTGATGTACTGTTCCTGCTGGGAGGTGAAATTAAAGTTGGCCCAAGGGCCAAAAGAGAACTGCAAACGACCTCATAATCAGTAAGTTTTTAAGATTTTTGAATAGATGAAGAAGTTCTATGTTCTCGGGTTTCATTTTCAAAATACTGGTTCAGAGGCCTGCCGTTTGGAGGACTTCCCTGAGGACATTCAGTAGGCCCTACAGGCTTATCATACCGCAGTCAGTGTGCGGTAAGGGTGAAGTAGACCTACTTCATTACGCTAGGTGGGCTACTTAAAATTTTGTAAGACCATAGTTGCTATCACCCATGCTGTCACCAATCTTTACTGTTTCACGCGGAGCTCGAAACTGCGAGAAGCTTACCCGAAAATTCGGCCACAACAACGAGAGAGACAATAGTTTAAGGTCACGGGGTCAATAGCCTACGGAAGCCGATGAGGGGCGTGCTACGTCCGCTTTTCCGCCCACTCCCGAGGCGCGCAAATATGCCCCGATTGGAGCACAACGGTAAAGGGTTAAGGATATGATCACCTTGTTCACAGTCCCTGCGGTGTACAAATGTTGAAAGGAAGGAAAAAGTGAAAGGATGTGAACACTGACAAGTAACTAACGTAGACCCCCGAGGTTATATTGTACTACTAGCTAGCGCGGGAGGGGTTTAAACTATACCGATTTTACGTTGTGTACATAACCATGGATGGGGCTGAAAAAATCCTTGCCTTACGAAAAACTTAAAGTTAATCTAGAAATTAAAATAAACGGGATCCGTTAGCATAGCCTTATTCTTGGAGGCTTACAGACTAGTTGGGGAAAATATCTTTCTGCTCACTTGGGGTGTAACAACAAACAGATCCATAAATACCTTGCAGCCTTTTGCACTTAAAATACTGCTGTTCTAACAGGCTATCCTCCGCTATCGAGACACTCCTAGACCTCCCTCCTGTGGCGTACGAAGAGGGGGGGGGGGCATTGCATCATGCCCATGCGTCATGGACATGCCATTTTTTGTTACGATACTTTGGTAACACAGATTGTACTTCAAAAGATAGCATATAAGGATACTCAATTTTCAAAAATATCCAAAGGGAAGGATTGTCTCTGCAAGGTCCTTCAGTGATGCCACTTTTTTTATTCCTACAAATAGGCAAATTCTGTCAAATTCCAATTTTTACTTTAAAAAGGTGTATCCCACTGGTAGCACCGACTGATTAAAATAAAAAAAAAACTGCATGTGTAGATTCTCTTTACAAGCATAAATACGCAATTTTGGGCTATCTGAGGGGTCTGATTATGAAATTTTCTCTGCGCTCCGCACCAACCAATGGTGACGCTTCGCTCAGTTTTTTGGGCATAATTTTCATTTTTGGGGTCAAAGTAGCTCTTAACTCTCTGATCACTTTGCAGATTGTGAACATACTTTGAAGTGAGCATGTCATTGCAAACGACAAAAAAAGATAGGGGCTCTGTAGAATATTCTTATCAGTCTGGAAAATGCTATTTCTGTCCACCTTAGGGGTCTGATTTTGGAAATTTTCCCTACATTCCGTGCCAACCAATGGTGGCGCTCCGCTTATACAATCTTCATGACAAAATAGCGTTTTGTGGCCAGGAAAAATCCCAAATCGTAAACCGATCAATGCTCTTTGATTTTGAGTCCTAGGAGTATGCAAATTTATTTAATGACAAGTTTTACCTCGTAAGGTAGCGTAAATGCCATAAGAATGCATGTAAAGACACGAAATTTTCAGTTTTATCTTCACGAACCACCAGGCTCAACTTTTAACACTCTTCCCGTCAAAGTTGAAAATCTCGCACAGTTTTGCATCTAGGCTCCTTGAAAACGTCAAAAAATTTCAAAGGGGATGGAGACACCTCCCCTAGGCTGGCGATCACTCAACATACTGCGTGCCCCCTTCAGAGAACTCCTGCGTACGTCACTGCTTAAGTATACAAATAAACCAGATATTGTTGACCAATATAAATATACTAAGAGTTGTTCTTTCCAGTTGCTGTAGGCTATGTTATACATTAAGATTAAAGTACAGGTAAATTACATAATGACGAGGTAATGTTGTTAAACTTGTAAATTGGCATATTTTACATGAAAAGCATATACAGTGACCGGGAAAAGTTTTGGGGAAATTTCATACCTTTGTACCTTCTGGAAAATATCCTAGCTACGCCACTGCACTGAACCGCTGTGAGTTGAAATCATCCTTAACAAACAACAACTTTATTACAACCGTACATGAAGTACCGCTTAAGATTATCCACTGGGTGAAAGATTTTATGGAAGTATTGCTCAACGGTGTGATCAGCTTAATTAGACTCGATTACGAAATGATAAATTTGATCTCCACATACGTTTCACTGAATATTAATACATAATATAATACAATATAATACATACCCATACTGACATCGTAACGATCGCCCCAAGTAAAAGTTTAGTGAAGTATACTGTCATTGCACGGAGGTACTGGTGTGAATTACTTCATTGCCAACGCCTCGCCTTGTAACATATATAATGCATTTACTGTTTTATACTGTATGTTTCGTCCCCTACAATACGCTTTTTGTGCATTGCTAGACTTATAACTCACGAGTCTAAAGGTCGGCAGGATAAAGGGTAAATAATTTATTCAATCGAAATATTACAAAGTAAATACATACCACATGATATAGCTTCAAGTGGAATACCAACAATGAGTCAGTCTAAAGTCTTCACTTTGATGTATGTGTACTGTTGCAGTGTTCTACTTGTAAGCATATCTATGCAAAATAAGTAGGGCCAGTACGTGACATTTCTACTTTGCGTTGATCAGGTTCACAATTTCACTCGAGACAGGGTGAGTTGTCTGCATGTCGGGAAAAGTAAATAAAGGTAAACTGAATATCTACGATAAAACCAATTGCTAGAGAAATCAAACGGTGTGACTGGATGAAAAGGGGAAGGAAAAATTATTTGCTTCGATACTTAGATTAAGTTCAGTTTTAAACCTTTTGACTTTTTTTCCAGTTTTGGAACACTGGTTTGTTTTCCCTACTCTATTGCTTATATTGGACGCTACGCAAAAAACGAGAAGGTTCCACTCAATCTTACCTGGAGAAGCTAAAAATGCACGGTACTCTTCCAATACCACGTTTGACAATGCTTTGAGTACCAATCCACGAACAAATTTTTGAAACGTACTGGTCAATAAAGCTCCTTTTAGGACATGGTAAAAAAGTACTACGTACGTATGTTAAAGTTTTACCTACTTACCTAATTATTTTCACGTACGGGGAGGGGGGGGGGGCACGGCTTGGACCAAATTTCTAAGCGGCGCGTCAACGGATGTTGACGAGGAGCGTATCTAGAAAATGTTTGCTCTTCATACCTTCTAAATGACCGTAACTGACCCTTCCCATGCTTGTTTGACAGTGGTCCCTTTTACGGTCAGATGTTCCCTTAACAGCTTTATATGCAGAAACAGAAAAGTCAAACGATTTTATCACTTATTTTATCCTTTGGTCGTTTAAAGGCGTAGTTAGATTTTTCGACTAGGATAAGGGGTTGGAGGGGGGGGGGGGTATGACTGACGGTTGGTTTTGACCGCGGTCCTATGGAGGAGCTTAAGGAGAGGGGTGTTCACTCTTTTGAAAATTGTTTGAATATTTTAGGATTTCATGACGCCATTTCGTAAATTTTTGGCAAATTTTAAGGATCTACTTTTGCTCTTTTCACTTTTCCGTCGATCGCTCCCGTTATACATGTAGGCAGACAAATGACCCACTTTTTTCTCCTTTCTTCTGTTCAATCAAAACGGAGGGAACGCCCAAGTTTCTGAATAAATATTTAGACTACGTATATTTGTTTCATAAATTAAATGGGTGAAACACTTGTTACCTACACAACTGTCATTTGTGTAATAATGGCAAAAAATGTGCAACAACGCGTTATTTCCACTGGCAATGCTCAGAGCATATTGTCAGATGCGCCCCAGTTGATCACAACGTCATCTGCTATACACCAGTATTCTTGTAGGATGGTACATTTTCTCAATGAAACTTGCTAACCCACATGATCCGCATTTAGATTGTCGTTGTTAATTATCGTCCTTTCTTGTAAGTAATCTTTCTGAGCGAGACGCACCTAGCAATACCACAACATGTCATATGGCTTGTTACTTCATAAGTTAACAAGAAAGAACATTTTAGTTCAAAGTGTACCTCAAGTCAAAAACTGCAATAATATTTATTAAAGCGCATGAAAAATGAATTCCAACAGTCCAACTCCCATCTTCATAGGACTTTCCATAGGCGGCGGAAGCGGGGGGCCAGGGGGCCTGCCCCCCCCCAAAGTTTTTGATGAGATTTGGGAGAGGCATCCCCCCCCCCCATAACTGAATGTCGCAAAATAAAATTTTCAAAGTAATTAAACCAATTTAAGTTGCTTTTATTACATTTCGGCTATTCTTCGGCTCAAATATTACTTTTCAGAGTGCAAAAGTTGTAGAGCTTCCGGGGGCTTCGCACCCTGGACCCGACATTAACGATAACTTGTAGGAGAGTTTATTTTCGCCCTTCAAAGAGTTGCAGGGTATGCTGCAATTGTGCGTCACTCTGAATTTCGGAATAAATTCAGGTAGACTGTGACAAGCTTCATATCTTCGGAATCTCTTGACTTTTTACTCGTCGGGTTTCAGGATGGATAATTTTCTAACAGATTTGGAGTGGCTAAAACTGGCTACGTTGGTGTGAATTAAAGTGTGCTCCCAGCATCTGGCATGTTTCTACCTCATGTAGGGATTTTTTTTTTTTTTTTTTTTCATTTCCTTGGGATGCACAAAATCTTTCCAAAAACATACTTGGTGTGGTGGGTAGCCTATTAGGGTCTAATAGCTCAAAAAGCTATGACCGTTACTTCACAAATAATCACAACACAATGCCCTAAATTGTCGATTATCCAAATTCTTTCGAGCATTTGTCCGAAAATGAAAAAGTATCATAGAAAGGGTAACATAGTTACGAAAGGTTGAGAGATAAAAAATCGGGACACATTTGGGAAGCCTGTGGCTTAAAAGAAACAATTATTTTTGAGACTGTTTTTAAATCCTGTGTAACACAATTTTCGAAATGGCCGATAATTTTAATAGCTTCAAATCTTGCTGCAAAACAGAAGACGCTGTATTTAAAGTAAAATTTCCATGGAAAATAAAAAAAAAAATCTGCGACACATTTGGGTAAAATGTTGAAAAAGGTTTTCATCATCCCAACGTCACACTGTAGTCTTGCAAATATTGCCCGAAATGGTCAAATATTCGGGCAAAGGTTAAAAAAATGCTGGGATGTTTTCAATTGCCAAATTAATTAACGGATAGACAGGAGGGTATTCAGGTCTACTTTTTCAAAAGTAAAATCACATACAGTCGGAAGTTCGGGTACACAATTATTTTTATATATATTGAATATAGCCAAGAGTCGCAATAGAGTAAAATTCATCGACATGTTTTCAATTCCGGTTTGTAGTTTCTCCCGAAAATATGCAGGACCATTTCATCGATTGGTAGCGATACATTTTATATATAGTAATTTTGTGATCAAATAGCGACTGCTTAGATCCCCCTATAAGCCTGGGAAATGTCATTTTCGACTGTCTCAGGCTGTCAGGGGTTATATTTTTCAAAATTTTCTGTTCGCTTCTCGCCAACCAGTAGTGAAGCTCCGCGCAGATAGTCTTCCTAGCAGCATTTTAGTTTCAAGTGAACGTTTTTGTGCAAACAGAACTTCGAATTAGCGACTTCTAAGACCTCCTATAAGGGTAGGAAATGACATTTTTGACTGTCTGAAGTGATCAGATTTTTTAAAATTTCCTGTACGTTTCTCCCCAACTTATGGTGGTGCTCCAATTAGATCGCTTCATATCAGAATTTAAGTTTCAAGTCATTTTTTACAAAAAGAAACTCAAAATAGCGACTACTTAGATCCCCATATAAGCCCGAGAAATGCCACTTTCAACTGTCTGAGGGGTCGGATATTTAAAAATGTTTTATACGCTTCGCGCCAACCAATGGTGGCTCTCCGCTTAGTCTTTCTGGCTGAATTTTAGTGTGGAACGAACGTACGTTTATCTGCAATTGAAACTTAAAAAATAAACGACTGATTGGATCCCCTTTACAAGAATGGGAAATGTCATTTTTGACTGTCTGAGAGGTACGGATTTTCAAATTTTCTGGACGCTCCCCGCCAACCAGTGGTGGCGCTCCGCTTTGATTGTCTTTCGGGCAGAATTACATTCTTCGGTCAAAAATCTTCTACCTCAAAACTGAAATGCTTCCCTGCGCCTCTGGAAATACCTTATTCAGGTGTGCACTGGAACAGCTGCTTGAAACATTCAGCAGGATTCCGGATTTGCGATCCTATGACACATAGTCCAGTGGAGTAATGAACTGAGCTAATCAGTATCTCAAAAGTGTTTTAATGTTACAGCAGAAAAATCACAAATTTTTCTCACCAGAATTCTCGACGAATATACCTGGCAAATGCCATTTCCAGCCATCTGGGAGGTTTAAACTCCAAAATTTTCTTTGTACGCTCCGCGCCTACCGAAGGTGGCGATACACTTAGAAAGTAAAATCCAGCCACCCCTTACAAAAGTTTCCATTCCCCCATTTACCCCTACCAGGGCTTTGCACCCTGAAACAAAAACATTGGCCCTTAAGCCGTTCCCTGGACCCCACACCGATGGGGTTTTGTGCTTCGCGTAAAACCGACCGCCTTACGGCGTCACTGTTTTGTCGGCTGCCGAAAACTTGTGCCCCAATAAAAACAGCTTCCGCCGCCTATGCTTTCTAGAGCCGAGACACAAAATGTTGACATTTATTCACTTAAAACAAATTGATCCATTGCGCAATAATCTGCGACTTTCTTGTTGTATAACTCACATTAGCCTACCTGCTTTGTTTTACTTTAAACCTAGAAATGTTTTATGACCTTGAACACTTGCTTGTTAAGCATGTTGTGCAAAGGGGGCTTAATTAATAACATCACCCTATAAGAGTAATAGTGGTATCAAACTCAGGTAAATGATCCGGTTAAGTTCGGAAAAACAAAGAAATACAAAGATTGTAATCTGAGTAGTACAAAATTGACATCAAAAATTATTACTCAATGTACCGTTTTAAGTTGAGTAAAAAAGAGTAAAAGAATTTATTTTTCGTGGTCTTTAATGTATTCCGAACATATCTCGTATGTGAAAAGTTTTTGGAGTGTTTCCCCTATTGCTTTTATTTTACTTTAGGTACACTTTAAACTCGTACATGAACAGTTTTTGGAGACCCCCCCCCCCCTTTTTTTTTCAAAGCTAATATATGCTAAGATATATGAGCTTTCCGAGTTATGTTCTCTAATTTTACATGAAATGACCTTAGGCATGGCTCGTCTTCCTTTTCTTTGTGACGTGTCTGTTCGTCGTATTCGTCAGAACTACTGAATATTATTACGACGTGTACGTAATAATTATCACGTACGTAAGTTAATAATTACCATGTACGTACGTAAGTTAATAATTACCATGTACGTACGTAATTATTTTCTTTTTTACCATGTCAAAAATAGAATTTCGTACATATCCCTGGACCCATCAGTAACCCTAATAATTGCTCCTGGAACGAACACTGTCAACATTCGGGTTTCAATTGTCAATCACGTCTTAGCTGCATTAGATTGTGTTGCCTTCCACAGGGTCCTACTTTGCCCTGTTTGTTCTGATAGTTTGATAACCAATTCAAACATTTTTGTTGATTGTAAGGTTGGACTCTATTAAGTTCATTGCGACAGGTGAGTTTAGGAATTTGCTGCTTCGTGGAAGTGTGAGTAAAAGGCTGTAATATAAAAAACGAACTGAGTTTCCGCGCATATAACACTTAACATAAATCTCAGGGTCTAGACCAACCAAGCCTTAATTGGGTCCAGCCAAACCTCTATTAACATATGTATGACTGGATAAAAATTGATTTACGGACTTTTCAAGTAAACTAAAAATTGAAAAAAGTGTTGCAGGTTTTGGAGCACATGATCTTGACTATCCAGAGGATTCATGCATTAACATAACACCGAACCGTCTTTAAGTGTCAACTGGAAATGTGCATTTCATCCTTAGCAAACACCGGGTGTCCTATTTGAAAAGGACTATTATATACTTTGCCATTCATTACGGTGTACCAGGTAGCCGTAACAGCTTCCTGGATGTACGTGCTAAAAACAGAGTGATGCATCCAAAGACCAGCCAGACGAGTTTTCCTCCAGAGCGTTAGGCAGACACCCCCCCCCCCCCCCCCCGTACTCGACGTGATACTCTGAATTCCTCCAATTTTATTTTAGGTGACAGTGGCGCACGCAAATAGTCTGTGGCTGCACATTCTGTACATTCAATGATCTATTAATACCTCTGTCCCAAGAAATGTTCATGTGTCATTTAAACTTCTGCCTTGAGTTGCTTGCTTCATCACGTGTTTTCATTAAAGTGTGCCATAACTATTATGTAAAAAGTAAGTTACAAAGCATAGACAAAGATACCAATTTGGTTCATATCCTTTCTCCACACTTCGGACTTCTGAATTGAGGGTACCAAAGCTGAACTTAAGTTGTCCTCAAAAGAAGGTGCTAAATTTCGCAAAAATATGTGATGTGAGATTTGTAATACGCAAATTGCAGTTATGGGTCTTCTTTGATTTGTAATTGATATTTTTTTCATCTGCTTCTGCAACCCTTGCCAAAATAACTTGCATACTGGTATATGGAGTACTTAACGAAAAAAAAAAAGAAAAAAAAAAAAAGAAGAAGAAGATCGCTTTAGAAAATCGTTACCTATCAGCTGGGATACAAAAAAAGAAGAAAATAATGTAAGCTACCTATAAACCACTGAATATAAAATAAGGGGATAAATGCGAGGGTGCCCTGTCTTAAATGTGGTCCGCTGCCTCTGTGATGACGGCATCGGAGGTTTTAAATCACATTTAAGACCGGGGTACCCTGCTTTTATCCCCATTCATAAATACTTTGAGAAAAATTGGTAAAAAACATGAAAAAATTTTAAAAAATGGTCAAATTTTAGAGATCAACTTTTAATTCTCCTCAGTTTTTTAGCCCCTACACTCTTTAAAAAAATTGGGCAAATTTTGCCCAACTTTTCGACCAACACTGGGCATCTATTCAACAACCTAAACAGTTGGGCAAAACTTTACCAACCAAATTTGGTAATGTTTGAACCCAACTGCTGGGCAGGAGATTACCCAACTGTTTGGTAAATTAGCATTTTAAAACATACCCACTTGTTGGGCACTTCTTTTATTAAGCTGTTGGGCAAATGCATTAACCAAATGTTGGTTATATATGTTAATCATCTTTTCCTTAAACGTTGGTGCTTTCTTTACATGTTCGGTTGTAGGTTATAGCAGGGAGCTGCCACTGCAGCTCCCTGGTTATGGCAACCCATCGGTCCCGGTTAAAAAACCCTGGCTTAATAACCTATTTGGTTTGTTACTGAGTTTCGTATAGGTACGTCCAAAACTATCATTTTTAAAAGGCACTGTATTTTTAAAAGGCACTGTAAAATGATGTGTGTTAATGATGTGATGAAGTCTTGTAGTTTCATCAATGCATAAATGTGAACACAAGGGCAGCATGAGAATTAGCTGGTCCGTAGCTCTCATGCACTGTTATCATGGTTATGAGACAGGCTTCTTGTTATGCCGAAATGTTTCAAATAGTAATATATAAACGCTCATTCGGACGTGAAAGAGAATATCCCAGATCCTGACCTCTCATTGGATAGCAGTTTTGCGCCAAATACGAATCATGGAATCTCATACAAATGTGTTCTAGTTCGTAGAACTGTTTAAAGAATTTTATGGAAATAGAGGTCGATTTCATGGTCTAAAGTAATGTACGAGTTTAGCTGTTTGGCCAATATAAAAGATGCCAAAGAGAATTTTCAGATTATGGTACCATGGTCTGATTATGAGAAGAATTGTGAAACAAATCAGGTCAAGTGCACTGTTGTTTGGTGACAACACTGCAACCAACAATATACCCAACAAATTGGCAAAAAGTTACCCAACAAGTGGGTAAAGGGAAAATATGCTCAACTGTAGAATAAAATCTTATCGTCATTTTGACCAGTCAGTTGGGTATAACACATGCCAAGTCGCTTCCACGTTCTGAGATGCGTTACATTTTTGGACTTTTCGTAACATATTTGGACTCTTGTCAACAAACTCAGCCAGCACGAGGTACTCCCCTATTGGCTACCCAAATGCTCTTCTGTGTTACATACTCCCTACAGAAAAAAGGAATTTTCTAGGATTGTCTGAATTGCACTGCCTAGTATGCGAGCAAGTGTCGATATTCATATTTATGTACAGGTAACATCAATGTAGACTCGCTATTTCAGCATATTTTACAGAGTACTCAACGGAAGCCATTGCATGCAAGTGGCGCTTTTTGGGAGGGTGTTTCGAATCAGAAGAGCGGAAAGTTTCAGAGATCAGTTACTGCTTTGCCCACATTTCATCGGCATTCGACATTGTTTGGCCATTCGACTTAGTATTGTGCATCACCTTTTCATGAGTATACGCGTGCATGGAAGGGGAAATTTAACCATTATGTGAGCAAAGATTGACCAACACTTAAGCAATTACTTTTACTCAACAAAAACTTTGCCCAGCGTTTAAACATTGCACCAATTAGCCCCAAAGTTGGGCAAAGTTTAACCAACACATTTCATAAACTTCTTTAACCAACGGATATTTTACCCAACGTTTTAAGAGTGTATTGTGACGTATCGATATCTTGAACTTTGATGCTAGCAAGACGAATATTCTGAACTGCATGTCGCGACCGATACGCTCAGTATCATCTTTAATTTGCTTCATTTTCGAGAACTATATCGGCTATTTTACAAGCAAATGTTGTTAACAGAAAAACACTGATCACAGTATCGCATCGTTTTGGAGATGAGGTTGAGCGAAAAGTCAAGGAAAGTTACTAACTTCTCGTTATCTGTGTTTACAGTTGTGCGAAGAGCTAACGTTACATACTATAGGCCTATATGCAGTAAGAGTGAGTGACTGTGCACCTAGCGCTGTGTGTGGTTAGCAGATCATACTCTAGCCTTTAAAGACTGAGGTTACAGGTAAACTATACCAGGCTTCCTTAGGGAATTGCCACTCAGGCTACTGAACTTGAAGATTACTTTGCCAGCCTGTGGGCCAAACGAGTAACGTTACTGTTGTAGACAGTCTTAGCGGAATTAGTAACCACAGCACTGTCACTGTACGTGCCAAAGTCTGTGTTTATTGTCGCTAACCTTAGACACCTTAGTAGGCGTAACAACAATGTAGTTATAGGCACGTTTTATTTTTAATTTAGGAGTGGATTAACACGTTAACAACAGTGCCAGTCATCGAAGCTCAGTCAGCATGCAGTTCTAGCCTAGGCCTAGGCCCTAACTTGTTAGACCTATAAAACAATATGAGTGGGATCAAAATACCCATTTGTGGGGCGCAACAATTCCTAAGCTTAGGCTAACCTATGTCTTTATCACCGCCAGTTATTATTCTTTGGAATGGTAACTCTGAAGACTAGGGTATCAACTTGACACAGTGTACAGTGTCTCAGTGTTACCATTTGTCTTGCTAACATGTACTTGGCTACTGTATGACATTACAGTAGGCCTACATGTGCTGTGCAAAACTATGGGGTGAATATAGTATGTTGCTATGGCAACCTAGCATGGGCTTAAAATATTTTACACAGTTAGTACAGTGATCACATTCAATTCAATCCTCCTTACCTCTTGAAAACCATTCGATACTGGTTTCGAATGGCATTCGAGACCGGTCTCGAATGGTTTTCAGCCAATCAGAATGCAGGAAATCAATACAAGTATTTATGAATAATTACTTACATACTCGCATCTTTCATCATAAAGCTTTCATCGGGTTACAGCAGGCACTGCCCGGGCAACAAGCAATGTTTTCTTTGAGGAGAGGGATCACTGCCCTTGTCAAACCTTCTCTTTCCCCTTTCGCAAAGTTTAGGCCTATATGTCTTTTACTCACGTAGCTTTACTACATGGATAAAAAGAAAAATTGACCCACGCAGCCATTCACTGCATTTGAAGATCAACATAGTTGTCATTTTCTCCTAAAGGTTTCCTAAAAAGCACGCGTCAGCGGTGTAGCTACTGGGGGGCAGGGGGGAGGGAAGTTGCCCCCCCCCCCCCGTCTCCGGAAAATAATTTGGGAAATTTGATGAATTTTCCTACTCTAACAAAAATTTCTTAAAATTTTTGTTTAGAATAAAAAAATTCTGAGACATTTCTCATACATAATTCGCATTTTCATGCAACAAATAAACCCAAATTTGAGATTTCGTCAGTGTCGCATGAACCGGCCCTACTTGTGTTCCACAGAAATGTCCTCGGCGCGTAGCAGATTGAATGTTCTCTTGTATACGCGCGGTTTTTATGATCAGTGCATTTCAGTGCACTTGAAGCTGTTATTGAGGAATTTAACAACAGCTGATACAGTACAACTAACACTGAAAGGCTGTAAACCCGTACTTATCCCCTTGCACCAGGGAGGTGTGATCTAGTTACACCTCCCCGCTTGTACACAGTTTCTGCGTTGTACACTTTGGGAATTCAGTAAAAGGATGTGAAAACTGACAAGTCACTAACGAAGACCCCCTCCCCCCGTGTTCATAATATTGTCCTGCAAGCTAGTAGCAGCTATGCCGATTTTACTCTGTGTACATAACGATGGATGGGCTGAAACAATCCATGGCCAACGATTAACCCAAAGTTAGTCTAGAAATTAGAATGAACGGGATCCATTGGGATACTTAGATTTTGTTACTTAGCTTAATCCTTGGAGGCTTACAGGCTAGTTCGGGAAAAAAGCTTTTTTGCTCACTTGGGAGGTAACAGTTAACGGGTCCATGAGTACCTTGTAGCCTTCTTTACTTAACAGACTGCTGTTCTAACAGGATATCCTGCAGTGTGATCGAGCCACTATTTGGCCTCCTTTTAGTGGCGTACGAAGGGGGGGGGGGGGTTGGGCCATGCCCCCTTCACAAATGCCATTTTTTCTTTGTTCTTAAAAATAACTAGTTAAACTTTAGTAACACAGTTTTTACTTCAAAAGATAGCATATGTGACACCAGGTTGCATATAAGGACACTTAATTTTTCAGAAATTTTCAAAGGAGAAGGATTGTCTCTGCAAGTACGTCCATCAGTGATGCCAATTTTTTTAATTCCTACAAATAGGCAAATTCTGTCAAATTCTAATTTTACCTTTAAAAGGTAGAGTCTGTTTCCCACTGGTGGCATCGATAAAAATAAAGAATACATGTTTAGATTCTCTTTAAAAGCATTAATACGCTATTTTTGGCCATCTAAGGAGTCTGATTTTTCGAATTTTTTTTTTACGATCCGCGGCAACCAATGGTGGAGTTTCGCTCAGTCTTTTGGGCAAAATTACATTTTTGGGTCAGATTAACCCTTACCTCTCTGATCACTTTGCAGTTTGCGAGCATATTTTGAAGAAAGGATTTTATTTGCAAACGACAAAAGAAGATAGTGACTGGGTAGATTCTTCGTATAAGTCTGGAAATGTTGTTTCCAGCCACCTGAGGGCTCTGATTTTTCGAAATTTTTTCTACGATCCTCGCCAACCAATGGTGGCGCTCCGCTTAGATAGTCTTTATGATAAAGTAACGTTCTGTGGCCAAGAAATACCACAAATCCTATACCGATCAATGCTCTTTTTATTTTGACTCCTAAAAGTGTGCAAATTTAATGACAAGTTTTACTTCGTAAGGTAGCATAAATGGCATAAGAATGCATGTGAAGACCCAAAAGTTTCAGTTTTATCCTCATGAACCACCACGATTCAACTTTTTACAATGTTCCTGTCAAAGTCAAAATCTTGCACCATTTTGCATGTAGGCTCCTTGAAAACGTCAAAAAATTTCCGGACACCCCTCCCCTTAAACCATAGTGCATGCCCCCCCCCTTCAGAGAAATCCTGGGTACGCCACTGCGTTAGTGCAAACAAATAAACCAGATATTGTTGACCAAAGTAATATACTAAGAGCTATTATTTCCAATTGCTCTTTGTTATTCTTTAAGATTAAAAATGCAGGTAATATTACATAATGACATGGTAATGTTTTTATACTTGTGCATTTTTTTTATATGAAGTACATTCACATTGACCGGAAAAAACTTTGGGGAAATTTCATACCTTTGCCCCCCCCCCCCCCGGGGGAAATCCTAGCTACGCCACTAACGCGCATACCATAAAAATACCGTCAGTTTACCCAACGTGGTATACCGTATGATGTTACAACCGATAATGTAAAAATTAAAAATAAACCGATCATGTTTAAAGGACCGATAATGTAAAAATATCGATAATGTAAAAAAAAAAATACCGATAATGTAGAAAAATAATACCGATAATGTTAAAACTTCTTTGAGCCGATAATGTAAAAAAGGGTACCTATAATGTAAAAACTGTTCGAACAAGGGTTTTAAGTGCAAACTTATAGGTACATATGAGTGCGAGATTATGAAGGTAGGAAGGTAAGCTGGCAGGCGACTGGCGGGCTGGGCGAGAATGAAAATACCAGGCTCGTGGGTGGGTTCGTGTATGCATGCGTATGTGAGCTTGTACCCTGCATGTGTGAATTTATTGGGTTATATTGACTATGTTGTGTCTGAGTGAAGCCCTCATCACGGGAGTAGTGGAATTTTTATTGGGAGGCAGGGGTGGTGCCAGCGGGGAAGGGGAGGGTTACGTCGGGGAGACTTACGTCGAGGAGGCCTAAAATAGTAAAAGAAAAATGATAAAAAAAAAAATCTACAAGAACTGACGTTAGTGGATAAGTGATCTTTAACATATTTTTTGTTTTGAAATATTATTTTAATACATATCGGAAAAAATTTTCAATCGCTTTTTCATAGCCATGTTTAAATTCATTCCATGTACCTTGTCTTATCTCCTCCCCTGTCGGAGGAGAATGGCAATCTCCTTCGGGGAGGCCTAAAATGAAAAAGCGTAAACGACTGAAGTTACTGCATGGATGATTACGAACCATTTATGTCTTTATATCGCTATTTTAATGGATATCTTAATCGGTCCAATCATTCATTACAAGCTCTGCTATCCCTCATTCCATCCTCAATCTTCAAGGTCATTTCGCCGTCGGGGAGGGTTGCCCCGCCTCTTGTTGAGAACATCGGGGAGCCTTCATCTGGAAGCCCACAATAAAAGATGTGGGCTTGAAAAACTTCAGTAAACCGGGCGGTTTTCTTGACTTTGCTTAATAGAATACCGCATTCTTCAATGAAACTCACAATTCTCAATTTTCCATACAAAAAGGGCGAAAGTTTTTTCAATGATGCAATACCCAAATGGCCTGCCATCTGGCCTGCCCCGGCAGTCGACTACTAGCAACGGTAATGAAATCGACTAGGCCGTTTTCAACTAATACATAATGATAAACAGCAATGTGGGACTATCTCTCAATAAGTTTGACTGAAAATTCATTTGAAGCAACCTTGTAATGGGACATATTTTCAAATACGTTGGAATTAAGATTATTTATATTCTGGAGTTGGGGCAGTCACGTAGAAAATCTTACTTATTTGGTGGTCCTTAAAATTGAATGCAAAGAAGTTTCTTAATAGAGCCAAAACACTAATAGTCCGGCTTCAGATTGCGTGATGTGCCACCTGGAATGATGCCACCTTGTTTTTTCGATTCCCTGACATGTCTATAAACGGGAAAATTCAATTATATGGGTATATTCGGGGTGGGCAGGGAAAAAAAGCGGGGTTATCTGCCAGGAGTCGGGGTGCTGAAAAATAAAAAAATAAGGGGTAGGGGAAAGTAAAATGGTTATTATTTTTCAGCCAGAACTCGAGAGTAACAAACGGCTATTTATAAGTAGCAACTGTCTGGAAAAGTATTTCTTACGGATTATTTTCTCTATTATTATAATATATTGAAATTTTTAACATTAGCGGCCATTTGCTATATCCTCCATCTTGGTTGACGTGGATTCTAAAAGAAATGTCCAGAAAAATACTCTGTGAATATTTACCACAGAAAGTGGACACAGGTTAGGTTATCCTGTGCCAAAAGTACTTTCAATTATTATTTTCCTATCTTCATGATATATCAACATAATTACAACATTGGCGCCATTTTGCTTTTTCGCCATTTTGATTGATCTGAGTTCCAAAAGAAATATTTCGAAAGGTAAATTTAGATTTTTTGTCATAAAATCTGGCAAGAAATTAAGGGCAACTGTGTCAAAAGTACTTTAAGTGAATATTTTCCATATTATTTTTTATACATATGATCGTTTTATTTGCGGCCGTTTTGTTGTTTTGGTCATCTTGGCTAGTACGAGGTCCTGCATAAAATACCAGAAATAATGCTTTGAGAATTATATAGAATTTGTCATAAAGATATCAGAAATTTCTAATCAAAATATATTTTTAGTGATTATTTTCGGACATTTATTAACTTTTTTGATTATTTTCTTATTTTTGTGGGTAATTTTTACTGTATTGTTTTAACTTCTTTAGTGCATTTCCGACATATTGGCTGATAAAGTACTCTTGTATCTAAGATTGTCAGGTTCCGCCCTTAATTTGAAAACACTATTTTACATCATTGTGATTGAGGAATGTGGAAACTTGCAATATTTTTTCACATTTTGGGGGGAATATTTCAATTAGTTTGGTGGCCATTTTGTTGTTTTTCCGCCATCTTGGTTAACCTGAATCTCATCAAAACAATCCCAAAACATAATTTTGGAATATTTGTCACAAAGTATGAGAAAACTTTTAGAGTCGATACCTCAGAAATATTTTAATGAATATTTTCTTTATTATTATTGAATACAAAATGTTCATAATGTTAACAACCAATTTGTTTTTGGCAGCCATTTTGAACGAGCGAGACCCAATACATTTAGTGTTACCACTTGATTTCGTGTTCAGCGAACCAAAGGGTTTTCTAAAAAATATTGCGTCGGAGAGTTGTCGGATTGCCCGTGAGATTCCTCTGGCCATGGCCTATTACGACTCCTTCAGATGGCACTTGCGGTACCTCAATCTCCTGCCCAATTTGAGGCTCTTAGTACTGATATTTCATTGGATTGTTTTGCCCCTTTTTTATGTATTAAAAAGGGACAGGGGTATCGATATGGACATGAAGATATGCAATTAATAAATTTGCTTTAACAGGGAAAGCTCAAATAGATATAAAAATGATTTCGAGATGGTGCACAACTTGTAACGATCATTAAATATGAAAAGATTGGCATTTCCGGTCTGGAAAAGTTCTAATTCATCGTCTTTTTTAAGGCCTTGAAATGCCGTCCCCCTGTTCGAGAGCTCGGTCTCCTGTCAGGCAAATCTTGGCGCCACCCTGTGTGGAGGGGGATGGACAACTACAGGAATTGATCACCGTCAGCGGAATTGTTGATTTTTTTTATTTATTTATTTTTTTTTTTGGTTATTCTTTTTGTACCATTACAAAACCACTAATATACTTAAACCACTTAGGACATTGGCGTAGCTGTGGTCAGGGGGTCATGCTCTTAACCAAAGCTTAAAAAATATTTTGAAAAGGTACAAAAAGAATAACATACTTATGCTGTTATTAATGCAAATTATATTAGCGTCACTCGGATTAGCCTTTATCTTAGGTACTTTATTATTAAAAAAAGAATGAAATCAGATGATGCTAATGATACAAATGATATTAGCACAAGATTAGCCTTTATCTTAGGTACATCGTTATTCAAAAAATTCCCTCGGATGGCGATCAGTCCCTGTAGTTGGATGACACACTCACCTCATAAAAAGTCTTGGCTACTCCCGTGATGAAGACTTCACTCAGATACAACGTAGTCAATTATGCACTCGAAGAAAAGATGGGCAAAAATTACCAAATGTTGGGGAAACATAGCTCATGGAACAATTTTTAAAAAACTTTGTTAAACTTATTGGACAAAATTTATGCAATAATAAGGCAAAACAGTGAGGCTTCCCCCAACCTCTAGCAATTTTCCTCTCCAACGACGTAACATGTGCTTTGTTTGCCCAACTGTGTTTAATTAATCACCGTAAGGAGTACATTTTTGGTATTCTGAAATCAATACAAGTACAAGAAGAAACATTAATTGACGTAATTTACATCATGTGACCACTCGGAAATAGACATTAACTACATTGCAAGAAATAGCCAAGACAAAAGGTCTCTTAGGCTCTCTAGATACCGAATTCACAATAAATGATTAAATGTAGCCTAATCCTAAACTTATTGGATGCAATTTTCTGGCTTTTGAGACCACGAAAGTACAGAAATAAGTATTTTCATGGGATTATCGTTTAGTGTCAGAAATAGCCATTTAAATGAGAATGATCACTTGAAGAAAAGCAAAATGGAAACTGCTCATCAAAACTCTTAAGCCATTACCACTATGATAACAGTTTCATTTTAGTTTAACCCTAATGTTCTCTTCAAATGATTTTGAAAAATTGCTTGGAAAAAGTTTTGGAAGCTATTTTGGTATCTTTATAAACTCTTTTTAATGTCTATGTTGACAATTATCCCCGACAATAAGAGGGCTCTTTGCGCTACAATTATTGTTGCGCCCTTTAAAACATTTGTTATAGGCCCAGGAGTGTGAATTTAATGTCAGTCTGTGTATTTTGTAAGGTAATAATCACGCTTGGTGTGGAAGCAATCAACTTAGCACAGCGACAACATTAGTGTGTATAAAGCATGAAACATAAGTCTCGACAAAACCTATCCCCATATTACAGAAAATGACCCTTTTCATCAAAATAAAGGGCAGAATTAGTACAGTTACTGGTGGCTGTTTGAGCATTTCGTTATCTGGGCCTTAAAACAACGCTATTAAATTATGTCCTTTTCCAATAATGGTGCAAGACTAAAGTATGTTAAAAACCTAAAAAGGGCGCCGACAGCGACTTTGGTCCGTCAGGGGGGGGGGGGGGGCGCCCCCTGACCATTTGGCAGCTCCGCCACTGCATCAACCAATCGCACGATGACATTGTTTTAAACTTAAAGGCAGACTTCACCTTCCCAAATAACATTTTTCTGGTTGGAAGCAAGAAATTATCACTTACCTTAATGACCTCTGGTTCAACAAAAAGTCAAAAGACCTGCACAGAGAAACTCACTTTAAAACGTGGGTTCCGGTGTTCTTTCTGATTACATGTAACGGTCATGTTGTGCCTCTCAAAATTTGGGAGCTGGAAAAATAGGTATCAGTGAGGGACGGTTGCTGCATTCCACCGACTATGTCTTAGCTGTATTTGTTAGAAAAGATAAGCGAAAATATACGGGTAGGACGTTAAACTGCATCCGGTTGTGGAGTTTGTTTAAACGTGGGATTAATGAGGTTACCCTTTGTCACAACTGCCTCCGGGGCACCCTTGGGCAAGGTGTACCTGTATATTTGCTCTGTGCTTTTTCAGTGCTGTTGCCTTCGGGCGTGTTGTGCCTACGGGCGTGTTGTTGCCTACGGGCGTGTTGTTGCCTTCGGGCGTGTTGTTGCCTTCGGGCGTGTTGTTGCCTTCGGGCGCGTTGTTCTGCGTTTCGTTGTTTGGGGGTTTCATGTGGGGCGGTGGTTGTTGTAGGGGGCGGTTGGGGTTGAGTTGACGGGTTGTTCGGGTGTTGGTGTGGGGTTGATGTGTCGTTTCCGTTTATGACAAACTTTTTTGTCCCATGTTTTGTGTGATGGTTACCGTTTCTTTTTTCGTCCGGCCGGGTTGAGTTAGGTCTATTAGTTCATACGTGCCTGTTTCTATGTACGTTTTAAAATGAAGATAAGCGAAAATATACGGGGTACTAAACAGATATCAGTCTATGTTATGTAGTGTTATTGGACATTGAGGTAGGAACACAGGCTAAAATATCGAGTGTTTGAAAAGCAAAAGGGTTTTAAAGCGAAATCTTTGGACATCAGATTTGCGCGGCATGTTTAAAAACGAAACATGTTTGCAAAGTGTTGGCAAACTATACTGTTTAGAAATGCGTTTAACTCACAAAAACCTTTATAAGAGCGCACTCAGATATGTTGATTCTTAGTAAACTAGTAACTCTTCCATACTTTGAGACATTATTTCCCAATAGATATGACTCTGAATTTTATGTAATTATATTTAACGATAAAAGGAAGATATACATAATATAGGCTTCAATCTTTGCAAGTGCACCATCACGCCAATTTACAACAAACAGTCCTTGTAACAAATTAACCTTAGAAGAAAACATATTGCGACTTATGGCGTACCAAATTTTTTTTCAAGGGATTGCTGGATTTGTTCAGCATGCGGCCTATGGGAGAGTCTAAGGGACGTACTTTTCGAAAACATGGCATCGGTAGGACTGGTTACCGGACAACTCCCACCCTGACAATTAACATCCAGACAATGTATGACCTCGACGATTGGCATACAGGGCCGTTGTTACCCTAGGCAGTTATCACAGTTGTATGAGCGGTAATATGTGGATCAAAGAATACTAGTCAACACGAATTTTTAGTAGGATATTTCAATGAAAAAAAAGGGGATTCAGAACTTACCGATAAGAAATTTAGTATGCAGTGTGGGTGGCCAAGCACAGTGCAAGCCTCGGCGAAACCACAGTAAGCGTATGAGGGAATCCTTGCTATTTTAGGGGATAAGATATATTTCATATTTTACAAACAGAAAACAGCCTCCATCAACTTCCTTAAATACACTTTTGTTCCATGTTGTATTAAATATGAAGTTAATGGACTATTACGGGTCCGAATGTTCTGGCCCTTTCAAAGTACTGGCTTCCTCATTAGCCGTGTGCAGTACATTAAGGTAGAGTGACTAGTTCACTTGCCCCATTTCTCCTTCTCATGGACGAGAGGTGTTCTTCACGCTTCGAGTTACAAATGTTCAAGAACTACTGGAGACCCTGAAGAGGGCCGGTGAATAGCTTCCTGTAAGGGGTAGATGCGCACTGTTTAGCAAGGTGTTTCTTGATTGGCCTAATTTGTCTCTGTATTGTATGGATGGTATTCTTTGTTCAGGTTAGGGATTAGGTTAGGGATTAGGGGTATCGTTAACCAGTTAGGAAATTTCTTGTTTGACAGTCTCGGCCTCCTGAAAGGGGTACTCAAATTAATTAATCTTCTTGCACTCAACGCGTGGTTTGTCTAATCCCCGGTAAAAATTCCAGTTGAACCCAGTTGACCAATTCAACTGGGTTCAGCCGGGACCCAGTTGAACCCAGCTGGTCTTGTTCCAAATCCCATCTAAAACCAACTGGGTTGAACTGGGTAACCAGCTTTCAACTGGATTGACTACATTCAACCCAGTTGAATTTGTTTAAATTAACATATTAGATTAACTTGGTTTAACTGGTTTTCGACTGGTTTCTAACTAGGTTCTAACTGGATCCAGTTGAACCCATTTGAACCCAGTTTAGCTGGGTTCAGCTGGAATTTTGACCAAGGATACCACGCTTTCGGCGGGCATTTTCACCCGGTCACATTTATGGAACGCATTTCATACAAATCTCGTTAATAACGGCGTGATTGGTAGTAACGGCGTTGTACATTGAGTTAACAACGGCGTGATTATCATTAACAGCGTAGTAAATATTAATAACCACGGCGAAATGTTAAGTATTCACGTGCTAAATTTCGTTAACAGCGGTGTGATCAGAAGTAACTACGCTACGTATCACAAGAGGTTAACAATGGCTTATTCGGTTTCAACAGCCAGCTAAAAGTTGGTAACGTCCTTGTCGCGATCAACCGCCGGTGAAGGAAACCATGTAATTTCAATCAACAACGTGTAAACAAGAGGTAGTGGCGCTGTTCCAGTTAACACAAACACGACGGTGTAAACGGTAGTGACCATGTAAACGTAAATGGTTCTTGTTGTCTATGGCGCCATTAAGATAGAAAGGTGCTGGGTGGGGGCGTGGCGAGGGGTTTACCACTACTTCATTTATGGTTCGAAAACAAAAAATCAAAGCAAAAGTGGAAATAATGGTAAACACTTTGCCAAGTCCCCACCCAGCAGCTCGCTGTTCATCTTACAAAAGTTGGAAAAATAGCTGTCATTTTATGCAGGTCACTTGAATTGAGATGATAAAGAAAACCTTTGAAAATGTTTGGGGTATAAGGACCTTTTCCTCCGTTGCATGCGACTTAAAGCATTGGTGGTGACAGTGATATAGTATAAATTTATGTGATATGCGAGATGATGTACGAGAAGCAAATAAAACCCGATTCATGAGACAGTATTTAAAAGTGGTGCGCGCGAAGGAAAACAACGTTGGGACCAGAGAGTTGCTAGACAGTCTCTAGCAACTCCCTGTTGGGACAGCGTTTGAGCCTGTAGTTTTGGTTTCACGAAAGGGATTCGTATGCAGTCGCGCGGACAAGAACTTTGCAAAATTATTGTAGGTTTGCGCATTTTAGTAATGGTCAATACTATGGTTAGTTTTTTGGTTATTTTGTTAGCTTTTGCAAACTAAGTCATGCCTGAACGACTACAGAGGTATTTCCTGTCGAGAAACCAGACTCCATTTTCCCAAGTGCCTGTTCTTTCCATATGGGACATGATATAGAACACTACATTCTGTTCTATGGTTTTCCTTTCAAGTTTATCTTTTGCCGATGTTCTCGGACAAGCCCCTACAATTTTTATATCAGTGTGAAGAATACGGTAGTGTAGTTTTGAAGGTTGCGAAGTGTACGATTTTGAAAAAAAGTCAAATGTTTTGTGCCGGTTTTTAAGAGGGCGTTACCAAAGGCATTGCCCGTTTAAGTGGCAGGGGGGTAATTTTTAATGGTGACTGCCACTGGAGAAATTGAGTTGGAAATTTTTAACCCCGGCCTAGCGGGGGAATCGCTAAGCCAAAGCCTCGGGGAACTGATTTTGCCTTCAAGCTATTTGTTTTTAATATGCCATTGATTCGGCGTAATTCAGGGCCATCTTTTGGGGAAATCCTGCTTACTCCAGCGATTAAAACATTTTTTATCAGTTCATAATGATTACAAATTTAAGTTAAAAGTATAAACATCAGTCAATTTGCTGAGGATCATAAGCGGCGATCCGTCTTTCAAAGTGTGTGTGAGGGGATGTAGTTGGTGTCGTAATAAATGAGTGTAGCGCCACCATTACTTGGCGCGGAACGTAAAAAGAAAATTTCTCCCAAAAATACCCACGAGATCACCGAAAGTGGCTATCTAACGTGGTTATCTAACGTGATATCATAGCAACTGCCAGAAGCGTATTTCATCAAAAGGTAAAAAGGACTATCGTAAAAAGAATATTAAAGTTAAATTTGTCTGATTGAAAAAAAAGGGGGATTAATTTTCCGAATCGAGTGAAAAGAACATCATTGGGCATCGGTGTAGCTAGACTTTTCCGGTTGGGTTGGGGTGGGGTAAAAGCACCCACATTTACCGAATTTTTATTTCATCGTGTGAGCCATTTCTATGGGGTCGTGATTTGGGGCGCGCGAAGCGTTATCCAGGAAAATTTTGAAAATGTGAAACTTGTACTGGGGAAAATTTTGGGTTCTTGGTTCTCTTTACAAGAAAATGTGAAAAGCTCGGGGTAACTGAAGAATCTGTATTTCTTATTGGCAAGTTTGAGATTGAACAGCGACCAAAGATCGTTGTTGTTACACAGTGTTATCTATTTAAGACCTACAAATTGAGGCTGTACATCGACAGTTTAAGGGTCAAGAGCTTATATGAGGGAAAATTGGAAATTTAATGATAGAGCATTCATGAAGAAAGCATTATTTGTCGATATCACTTGATGAACTGTTTATTTCGTCATTTCCAGAGTTCGGAAAAGTTTACCAAACTGATTTACGACGGAGCACGACTACAAGGAGTCTAATGAGAATTTTTGCGCGCGAAGGTCTTGCATATTTTAAACAAATAAATACATTCTTTGACTCAGAGCTTTTATTGAAGAGAATTAGATGTTTCATTGAAGGAAAAGATTGGGAAACCATAATATAGTTGACTGATATCACATTTTCGAATTTTTTCCCTTTATATAGAGCCAGGGAGGCAATTGCCCCCTGTCCCCCGTAGCTTCACCACTGTCATTGAGTATCATTCATTTCTTTATATTACATACACTCTAAAACAGTTGGGTAAAACTTTGCCCAACCTGGGCACTTTTTTAACGAAGTGCTGGGCACACATGCCTCCTACTCCCAATTTGGTAAAAGATTACCCAACCTAGTTGGTTAAAATATTTTGCCCAGCAGTTGGTCAAACTTTTTACCCAACAAAACATTACCCAACCTGGCTGGTTAAATGTTTTTTCCCAGAGATTGTCAAACATTTTACCCAACAAAATAGTACCAAACTTGGCTGGTTAACTGTTTTTCTCAGAAGTTGGTCAAAATTTTTACCCAACTATTTGGCCCATGTTTTTAGAGTGTATATGATTTTGGAAAGAATAATACCCTAAAACTTACACCGTTTGCCCTCCAAGAGTGGTTGGGGGCACCAGCGACGATGCACTTGGTTAATAAACAGTGAAGTATGTAGTTTGAAATAACAAACTCAATCGTGCACTTTGTATTTTTTCGCCCGTTGATTACGTGGTAGTGAAAACTTTTCTTTTCTATACGACCATTGATCTTAAAGTAATTTCGTCCAGATTTTTACTGCTATTCTACCGCTAGCTTTTTATTTACCAGATCCAACCTTATTCAACCATGAGATCTTATAATACCCACTTTTATTACAAAAATTATATGTAAAGCTTAACTGATCTTTTACTAATCATCTGATTGGTCAACTACATTTTACCCAACTGTTGGGTACTTTAAAACTTATACCCAACACCTTTTACCAATACCTGGGTTTCACTCAACTTTAATTTGCCCAACAATATGGGTAAGGTTGTTTACCCATTTGCTAGGTAATAGTTTGCCCAAGTTGGGCATTTTGAATTTTGCTCAACGCTTTTTACCCAACTGTTTTTAGAGTGTATCTTCCATTCCCATAGTATTTTTTACCTTTTTTTCAGGGCGTGTCGGTGCATATCACAGCATTTCAAGTTTCTTGTCAACACTCCTCGGGCTCTTTATAGTTGTATAATCAATAAATTTTTATTTTTCAAAGTAAAAATCACTGTTAGAACCTCCATGGGAGGGTGTGCAAAACTGTCAAGCCACATTCATACGTTGTCTTCTGTTTTTAGAGAAACGGTTAAATGTTAAATTTTAAGGTGTGGATTTTGTAATCTTTTAGTTTCCGTTCTATTAAAGACGTTTTCATAATATCATACTTAATCTTTTACATAGTCCCGAATATGAAGGTTGGTTTTCCTGGGAAGAATATAATGCGCATTATCCCCCATCCAATATCATGGGGGATATATCCCCGATCCATATCCCAGGATCGCCGCACATGGTGAGCATAATGGTAGTGTATGGGGCCTGAAACAGCAAGAGGTTTGGTGAAGTTTGATATAGTTGAGTGAGTGATTTAGTCCAGCTGTCCTACAGGAATTAGGGCCATGTCCGCTTCTTTCGCTGAAGGCCCGATCTCGATTCCCAGGTCGAGTCATACCAAGGACTCTACAAATTGGAATCTACTGCCGCTGTGCGTGATGTTCCGCATAAACATTGGAGTAGGGTAAACAAGCCAGTGAGCCATATTTTACAAGATCCCATTGGCTCCAGTTTTATATAGAATTCGTTTTAAGGTTATTATTTTGGTTTATAAAGCTCTTAACGATTTGGCTCCCAACTATTTGTCTGGTTTTTTGTCAAAGAGAGTGGGATTAAATTACCACCTGCGCCCGGGTTCTCGTATTCATTTAATTGTCCCGCGATTTAATACTTCTTTTGGTGAACGTGCTTTTACAGTGGCTGGTCCTCGCCTTTGGAATTCTCTTCCACATGAACTTATACTGTGTCCCTCCAAAGATATTCATAAAAAGTATCTGATCGCGCTGGAATATGCTTATTTTATAGTCATATTTATTTTTAAAATAAGCTTCACGAATGGACAACAAGCGCCTATATCGCACCTTTCACGCAATCCTGGTTATCAACATATTCACAGTCCTCTGTCTCATACTCCAACATGCCATAATAGGGTGGCTTAGCAGATTTAACGTTACCGGCCGGACAAAAGTACCAAATTTGGCGTGGAGTTTCCTTTTGACCTATCTATTGATTTTATCCGTGGAACCCACGTGATGGGTTCCGATTTTCCAAGATGGCGGCCAAAATCCAAGATGGCCGCCAGAAAACAGGAAATATCATATATCTGCCCGCAAAAATCGGAGATGAACAATTGAGGGGTCAATTTAGGTGTTTTCGGGGTCACTTAAACTGATGCTTGGCATGGCGTTTTGCTCGGGTAACCCACTCTCAAGATGGCGGCAAGAATCCAAGATGGCCGCCAAAAAACAGGAAATGGCAAAAATCTGCCTTTAAAAATCGGAGAAGAAGAAATGAGGAGTCAATTCGGGTGTTTCAGGGGTTACTGAATTAGATGCTGGTCGTGGCATGTTGCTCGGATAGCCCACTTCCAAGATGGCGGCCAAATTGAAGATGGCCATATATCTGCCGTGTACAAAACAGAGATGGGCAAATGTGAGGTCAGCTCAGGTGTTTCAGGAGTCACTGAATTAGATGTGGGACATGTTATGTTGCTCGGGTAACCCTCTTCACAGATGGCAGCCAATGTAACTGAAATACAGCTGTTGTTATTGTTAAAGGTCAGTAGAAGTTTAAATTTTAACTTAAAAGATTGATTTCTTCTGATTAGTATTGAAAATCCAACCGTCATACTGACTTTAACTCGATGCAGTGTGAAATGAGACAGACCTACTCTTTTCCAAACTTTTTGTGATGTCGAGGGAAGGCTAACGACCTGTCCTATGTAAAGTCAATGCAAAATTCACATTTTCAACTTTGCCACATGATAATGGCGAATTTCATTTCAATGAAAAGTCACAGAATTTTGAAGAATTTACATATGCAATCATTCATTTACTTTTAAGAAAACATTAGCTTACACTTTTCGCCTATGTAGAATAAAAAATCATCAGTAATTAGACCTACTTTGTAAACCCAGTAAAGACATTCATTTCGTTCCTCTCCCTTGACGTCAATGGACCCGGTTACTGGATTAAGATAACACAAATGTAAAATGAGTTTTCATATTTGGGATTATGAAATAAACTCTTTTCATCTAGGGAATTTCAAAGCAATTTACTGCACGTTAACTGACGTTCAAAAATGTAAGTTTACACTTTAACTGACCTCAGGCTTCAAGTACATCTAGTAGTAGTATTCAGGAATTCTGTCTACAATGTTTCAATACGTTTCTCTACAAGAAAGTCTACAATTAATTTATGTACCTTTTTTTGTTGAACATCTGCACCGACAAAGAGATGTTCGAGGCAGATTTGCTTTTCTGCATTTGCACACTGTACAGGCCCTGGGGCAGCCACATGTCACGAATTCTCTGCACGCTTTAGACGCCTCTGGAGTGGTAGACCAGACAGGTTCCCATTTTTCACCCAAGCATAGTCGGTTGGACATGAATTCGTTTTGTTGAGATAACATGCATGTTGTCCAAATGCCAACCTGGTACACTGCCCTCCTAGTGTGCTGGAGTAGTGCATTTTGAGTAGGTGGTATCTTGTCAATAGCTTGCCCTTTCTGGCTGAATAGCTTCATCCGCCCACTGTTAACATTCATGAGGTTACTTGTTTTGTCATAAACTGCGACAACTAGTCTTTCGATTCTTTTAAATGATTCAGAATGTAAGTCAAGATGCTCAAACGGGTGTGCGGCTAGATGAACGAAGGCATCAGTAACTTCCTCATAGGCATTCCATGCTTGCCAAAATGATTCTTCCCTTTCCCTCTAAATGCTGATGTCGTGTCACATCCTTACAAGGAGTGGAAAACGGGCAAGGCACGTTATTTATGTTCTCCAAGACTGGCACAAATTGCGTGGATGCTGTAATGAGTGTAGTTTTTGCCAGTTCCAAATACTACCCACAGATCAGCATCAGCCTTTACCTGGGAGAGGTCATGGAACAGACCGACAAGAATAACGACGACGTCTGTAGTCACAGTTCGCACCTGGATGGATTTTACTCCATTCCGCAAAGCATGTTTCACATGGACCACAATCCTAGCGTCTGCCTCTTCCTGATTGCAGCTGGGCATTTCGATTTGAGTTCCAACACATGTAACATGCTCTCCAGCTGTTGATGTATATCGAACACTCAGGAGAGATACGGCAATCCTCAGCCTTTGACGACAGTAATTCGAAGAGTTCCTTCTTATTAACTGAATCACAGAGGAAGTCATTCCAGTTGCGTGGTAGCTCGGTGTCACCTGGTACTTTCCTACGTACACCTATGCCTCGTTTCTCCCTGGTCCTCTCCTTCATACTATCTGGACGGTAATTATCCCACACAACACCCACTCGCTTTGCGTCACGCAGCTGATGATCCAGATGGGGTATAAACACGTCGTCAGCATATTCTTGGAATGTCGAGACATTTGTTACAAGCAATGAATGTACTGTCACCGCACCATCCAGAACTTTGTAGTCATATGATACAGGTGCCGCTGTCTGGTTTGGTTCTTCTATACATTGTAACAGTTGACTATTGGTACCGGACAGATGGAGCTTTCCAAACTCAGACAGGAATGGATGATACGAATGAACTTCGTGTTCAAAGAATTCCCTAATGTCACCATCTCTGTTTTGAAGGGAGATGCATAACTGGCCAAAAAGTGCCACATTGTTCTCAAGTACCTTCACTTTCTTCCAATCCTTCGATGTAACTTTGAGCTTTGTTGAAAATAGTGGTAGTGAGTTCTTTGCTCTCCTATCATGTATAGAGTGACTACGATCCACGAGCGCAGTCGTAACATACTCTTGATACTTCTTTATGTCTATGTCTTCCAGTGTACGGATTGTGTTCACTACCGCCTCATTCGCGCAGTTACGACTGTCAAGAGTTACCAACTCTGCGAAGTCATCCAAGAAGGAGTTTTCCATGTGGTGCATTGTATTAGAAAGGTTAACGACCTGTCGCTGGAAGGTTCTCTGTGCAGCAAGTCCTTGCTAATGGTGTTCAAAGTTAGTGGGGTTTTCCCGATCACGTCATAAAAATGTACATTCTCGTACTGTCTGAGAAGTCTGGCAAGCTCGGGTCCAGCTGTCATCCAGCGGAGGAAGGCGACTGGATTCTCAGTGAAACCTACTGCACCACCAGATGCCTTCACCACTTTATTCTCCTGCTCATGAGCTTGGTCTATTGGAATCGCAGAGTACTGGTTTTGTCTTCAATTTATTAGAGTTACACGTCCTGTATGCTAAACGGCTTAAGGAACTGAACATAATAAAGACTATCAACAAAACCAGACTTAAGGAGCAGTTGCTTAAATGGTTCTCCGATGCACAAGCACAACATGATGGCCGGATCATCGTTATAATACTCAAGATGTAATGAAAAACATGATTAAAGATGCCCTGAAAAAACGTGACTTTACTGAGGATGCCCAGGTACTAGCACAAGCAGCAACAATCATTAGAAAGGATATATTTAATCATGAAGGATTCCAGTTCACCGGTCAGTTTTCACCTGGTTGTCAGGAGAAATCATAACCATCAAGTCTACGGTGTCTCGTCTCCATGATTCTTAATGGTCCAAATCTGATAGAGAGTGACGATTCACAAGTGTGCCTAACTGTTGGACAAAACATCGTCCACAACTTGAAGAAACGTAAACCTAATTCGACTGCGAAAGTCCGGCACACTCTGGACAGCAAACCTCCACTAACAATTTACATTGGCCTAAATATACACCCGCTGACCAGAAGTAAGGAGATAATCCAACAGTTACACCAGATGGATATCAGTGTTTCATACGACAGAGTGATGCGGATTGAAGAGTGGCTCGCTACAGCAGTATGTGAGAGGTTTGAAGATGACGGTGTAGTAGCTACTACTATTCTGCGAAAAGGACTCTTCACAATGGGCGCTCTTGACAACCTCTATCACAATCCAAGCGCAACAACAGCCACGGCATCTTTTCATGGGACTGGAATTATTGCATTCCAGTTTTTAAGCACGAGGGAACCTGGTGTCATAAGAGAACCTGTCTCATTACCGCCATCAAGGGCATATGTTCACTTGCTCCCAGACCATCGTGCTTCTGTTCCTGTATTTTGGTTAAAATCTACAGATGTTGAGAACGTACCAGAGAGTATTAGTGAACCTGTTACGCTTGATCTGGTAGATGCAAAACGTGAAGAATATGATTGGATTGAACATAGTCTTCAACATATCAGTGATGTGGAACTGTGCAAGACAACTTCTCTTACATGTTCTGCTTATCACGTCACTCGACATCAGCCAACAACAGAGCTAACGGCAATATGTGCACTGCAGCCTCTCTTCTATGAAAAATCAGACACACCAGCAATGATTTAACATGGCATGGATGTACTTCGGCAGGCAAGAGAGTATCTCAACCCAGGACAAATCCCAGTGATAACTTTTGACTGACATTTCGACATAGCGAGCAAGTTCAACAAATGTTCTCGCTTCATTCATAATATCGTCACTGTTTATTGTTGCCTTCTGTAAACCTTTGCATCGAAAAACCTCCACATAGGTTCAATGAATAATCGTCAAGAAACGTTCGCCTTGCTATCACATAGCATGTGATGTTCTCAGAATATACGTTGTGTTTATGTAGGGTCCACAATCTTGCAAATCAGGTAGGTATTCACAGCGGGTTTGGTTACCCTAATAACAGAGCTGACTCACGATGATCAGTCGTACTCATAGCTGCCATTAGTATTAAGGGTTTGCAACTGTGTTCTATCACGATCGATCACACCTTAAAGTTCCCCCAACTTCTAGAAAAGGCTTTCTGAGACAATGCTACCATGTACAATTAGAATACCAGCAACAACAAAGGCCTATAGCATGGGCCCCTTAACCAGCTTTACAGGAAAAATGGGAGGGGGATGGGTGGGAAGGCGAGTGTTCTGATTGGGGTAGCAATTGTTTCGACTGGGGCTGGGGCATAAAATTTTCTTCAAATATCAGGTTTTCAAGTTTCAGTTTTCATCTGGTGGAGCAGAAATATTTTGGGGGTGGGATATTTGACCCCAAATGCTATCTTCCCCATATTGGGGCATTGCCCCGAAATTCCCCTTCCCCCGTAGCTACGGGCTAACTATAGTCAGGGAGCTAGCCCAGTTTCATTAACACGTTTGAGAAAGTAAGATTTGATTGTCCAAATCGGTGAAGGGAATGAATATATACGAAATTTTCTTTTTTGCATGCGGCCATCTTGGATTCTGGCAGCCATTTTGGAAGTGAGTTGTCCGAGCAACATGCCATGGCCTGCAACTGTTTCAGTGACCCCCAAAACACCTACATTGACCCCTCAATTGTTCATCTCCGATTTTTGCACGCTGATATATGACATTCCCTGTTTTCTGGCGGCCATCTTGGATTTTGGCCGCCATTTTGGAAAATGGAAGCCCATCACGTGGGTTCCACGGATAGAATCAATAGATAGGTCGAAAAGGAACCCCATGCAAAATTTGGTACTTTTGTCCAGCCGGTAACGTTATTGCTAAAATTTGTCGCTAAGCCACCTGACTACCAGGACCAAAACGCCAAAAGTTTTATGTTACGGTTGCCGTCGTAATCTATAAGGTACCCGTATTCCCTTCCCAATTTGTGGGCTGAAACAATATCGTTATTGGGTGCTAATATGCAGTTTGGTGACATTTTCTACATTGCAAGAAAAAAGATTACATAATTTTTGTTTCGGTATGTACACTGAATATAACTTTTCTCAACTCTTGGAAAGCTAACCATCCATTTTTAAATGACTTGGCCACAACGAACGGTTTGCTAAATCAAACGACGGTTGCAAAAATTCATGGTTCTTGCCATCATTTGCGATACATCACACCGACGGTAGCTAAGATAATTTTTTCCAGGCAATCAGTGGTAAAATCCTACTGCCTCCCGACGCAACTGAACACGGGTTACTTTATCCCGTCACAGCAGTCAAGGTGAGTTGAACCACATTATAAAAGTCTTGAATATTACGGTGAGGCTAATTAATTCCATTGCAATGCAATTCCATTTTCAGACAGCCTGGATTTCGACAAAAGATAATGTCTTCCATAGGCAGAAATCACATGACGTGGAAACTTGTCATGTGTCTTTTCTAGAAATATGTACCGTAACACTGCATGAAAAACGATAGTTTCTCAATGCGGGTTCATCTGGAAGGGCTTTCCATGCCAGGAGTGGCTTCAGGATTTCCCCGGCAGGGGGGCCAAGCTCCCCGACAGGGGTGCCAGCATTTCAAGGCCCCGACAAAGGCTTTGCACTAGTCCCTGTGTGACGTAAATAAGCAGATTTTTAGGCGCGCCCAGCGTGCGAAATTTGTTGCCTTTTTCCAACAAATACTAAAAAAATCTTGGGTTTATTTTGAAGACAAAATTTAAAATGTTTGAAAGAAATTAGGTTTTTGTGAGGACCATTAGGCATTGGGGGTTGGCGTGTTTAAACATGAACCCGCATTGGGAAACTATCGTTTTTCATGCAGTGTTACGGTACATATTTCTAGAAAAGACGAAAAGTGAAAAAACAAAACACGTACATGAGGTATGGCAGTATGGGGAAGGAACCAGATTGTTTTATCCGGGAAAGTTCCCCTGAGGTTTTTGAAGTATCACCGAAAGGGCAGCAAAATGGACTGTACAGTTATCATGCTGGTTAACCAGATGTGTTTTATTTATGTCGTTTGTAGCAAACCTGTAAAAGAATAATTGCTACGTCCGTATCTCATATTAATTAAGTTCCGTTATGGCCTGATTAACAGTTTAGTCGTCAACGGTAATACCCCTACCTCAACCACAGAAGTAATTTAACAACACTTTGATGCACACATGCAACTTAATATTTTAACATTAGTAACTTATTGACGTGACATGTTCTATACTGAAAATATATTTGAAAGGTTTTTCAAAGGTTAGAGAAAGACAAACCATGTAGATTGGAATATACACCTCCAGTATCAGAGTGAAGGAGGTAACGCTGGTTTGTATCCCTCCTCCTTCCCAGAAATGAGATGGTAAAATCTCCCCCTTTTCATAATTCATAAACGTGAAAAAATGTCAGGATCTGTATTCCTTTGAGAGGATACCTCACTTTGCAGAAGTAAAACCTGAAAATCGGGCCTATGACAGATTCAGTTTGGACATGGGGGTTGAACGTAATAATCCCCCTCCCATTATAATTATTATTATTATTTTTGTACTTCCTGGCTGAAGCTCTGCCTTAGTTCTTAGATTATCTTCCTGTTATTATAATTTTCTTAATTGTTTTCACAATATAAATGTATACGAGCAGTGAATGTGGATTAACGGTAACACGTCAGTACAACTACTAAACCAAATACTTGGCATGCTCTACTTACAGTGGGTTGGCCGACGAAGCCGTGTTACAGGATTGATGACAGATGATGACTACCAAAAGGAGGTAAGATTACACGTGTAGCGTTTACCGGTAATATAACCATTGTTCTATTGTTTCATTTGAAATTCTACAGTCAAGGGGAATTTGAAATATCTAATGAAGGGAGGGCTATCGACTAACCCGGGTAACAGCAGGGACCGCGGAGACGGGGGGGGGGGGCTAGGGGCTTCAGCCCGCACTTTTTTTTGCTGTGGACATTTTGGGCCGCCTTTAACTGCATTTATTTTATTGGACATATTGTGCCGCTTCGATGATTAGCCCCCGCACTTCAAAATTGGATCCGCGTTCTCTGAACAGGGCAAAAGAATTTTCAGACTGAATGAATGAGTTAAGTAAGGTAAACGATTATCTAATGATTTTGTGAAGTCACAATATCAAAGGAAGGTCTTCATTTAGAGTAGAACTGTTCTACACTTTTAAAGAATTCGTTGAGACGTTTGTACTTTTCACTTTCTCTCTTGTGTAGGCTAAAGAGAGGAATGTGTTAACTGTAGGTTTGCATATATGCGTTCTTGGAGGAACGTAAAAAGACATTTGAATGCCAATGAGACCCTTCTCATATACATGCGTGGAGTTGTGACATTTGTCGTTGAAAAATTGAGACTGAGAGGTGTAAGATAATTTAGGTTAAGTCCTTCTATGCGGTAAATAAAATTACCGAGGTTTAACATAATTTAGATTAAGCTCTTGTATACGGTATATAAATTTACCGAGGTTTAATATAATTTACATAAAGTCAATATATATATAAAGCTACCTTAGGGAATCGTTGACTATCGTTTGACACGAAGCAGGCTATGAATATTATCAAAATGCCTTCACCACTTCGGTAGATAATGGTTTTCGGGGGGAATCGATTTTCTCCCAGTCGTGGAAACATTGTGCCATTTGTGGTGCCAGTTTCAAATAACTCCCATAATGTACTGCGATTCTGCGAAAATTCAAATCAAACTTGCAATTATTTATAGATTTTAGGGAAGAGAAATTCGGGAATATTTAAAAGGTTTGTTGATACGGAAGTAAAGAAAAGACTTTGTAGTATTTTGTTGTTTGCCGCATTGATTTTGAGATTTCGAGCAATTTGCTACGTTCTTTGTCCTGATCTTGATTTATAGACTAAACACAACCGCAAGTTTTGTGCAGTATTGTCCGCCTTAATGTGTGCAAGTGGATCGTGACAGCACTTTTGTTTGTAAATACGTTGCTGAAACCCCTTTGTGGTTTCGTTTTTTTTTTTTTTTCTTAACTATGATCTCACATTTAAGTACATACTCCTTTATTGTAGTATACAAGTAAAAAGTTCAAAAATATATACAAAACAGCATGAAAAATAAATTTTAACAGACCATATTTACCATCTTTATAGGACATACTTAGGCCGAAATATAAAATGTTGAAGTTAATTCACTCAAATTAAATTGGTACATTGCGCAATCATTTGTGATGTGTTTGTTGTACTGTACAAATTACAATCTTCGTACTTTTTGCACTTTCTGCACCTTGTACTAAGGGGTGATGGCACTCTTACTCTCATGGGGTGATGCAAATAATTAAGCCCTCTCTGTGCAAAATGCTGTGCAAGAGAACAGGAAGTTTTGAAGGCCATTAAAACATTATTAATTTTAAAGGAAAAAAATAGCAGGTAATATGAGTTGCACTGCAACAAAGTCACCAATTATTGCAAAATGGATGAATCTGTTTCAAGTCAATAAATTTCAACATTTTACATCTCTGCTAAAGAATGTCCTGGAAAGATGAAAGTTGGACTGCTAGAATTCATTTCCCATGTTGTTTTATGTTATTTTTTATTTTTTTCCCTTTAGGTGCACCTTAAATAGATCCACAACTGTGGAGAAGCAGACACCATTGTACTCATAAATATTCATAACGTAAGTCAGGCAAATTTATGTGAAGACTCATTTTTCCCCCGAAAGCGGTTCTCTCCCGAAGTGGAACGAAGAATTCAGTGGCACATCCGACTTATTGTTTATGACTTCTGTGAAAACTAATCTATCTGTTGTTCCTGATCTGAGTAACACATGAGTTACTTGCAGACTAACACAATCTTGATATTTTACTGAGATACCAACATGTGTCAAGTTATGCTATTTTTAAAGGTTTGTGTGAATTTATAACCACTGGGGAAAATGAGAGGGTGTAGGGTACCCTTCATAAAAGCATTGTGTTGATGTTTTAACGCAAAATGACATTTATAGATTCCACGCATGCAGTTGATCCAAATTGGTCAAAATTTGCAACATTCTGGACTTCGAAGGAAAATAAAATAAAAATAAATGTAGTATTCTGCACTTATCATTTACTAATCTGTAAAATAAGAAATGTTACGGTATACCTTTTATGCATTTTATTTTATTTTCCTTTTTTTACTATTTTTTTTTATCTGTATCATACTGAGACTGTGACTCCTAATATTACCATAAAACCCTCTTTTGGAGTCTTGGCCATCCTTATTTTTTTAAATAGTTCGTACTTGAATAATCGACTGCATCATTTTTCAAGTAACGACACATGGTCGAATCAATGGTTTTTTTTTTTTTCTGGGAAGTCGCTGATGTGCCTTGAAAGAAATTTGGTGCAAGCGAGCGTATTCAAAATATATAACTTTTTGCAATCATGGAAACAGATTGGCATTTAGCAAAATTTAGCCAGGATACACACAACTTTTTTTTTTAGCTCAGTGGTCCGGTGATACTTCCGCAGCCGCTGGCGTGGAAACACCCATTGGCTACCCCCACCACTTTACTTCAAAAGGTAGCGTGTTGCAGCAGATTGCAAGTACGAACACCCAAATTTTATAATTTTTTAAATGGGGGGGGGGAGATCGTTTTACCCCCCTCAGTGAAGCCATTTTTTGTTTTTAAATTAAAAAGATACACAGATTTGTCTGATACCAAGTTTACCTTAAAAGGTAGCATCTGTTTATGGCACCAGGTTGCATTTAAAGACACCTTTTTTAAAATATTCATTACATATATTTAGTAACTCCCTGTCGGCATAGACATAAGAGACGGGAGCAGGGGTGGTGTCAGGTGCGGAGGAAAATATTTTGCCATTTTTCAAGAAAATATGTGAGAATTTAAATTATTTCTGTTTGAGGTTTCTTTAATCCAGCGGATTTAGACTTTAGCAAAAAGTCACAGTAGAGGAACATTAGCAACTTTTCAGTTCTGTTGTACTTAGTTCTCCCGAAAAGATTCAAGACCGTTTTATCTAATAGTACTGGTACAACTTAGGTGGAAATTTTCTAAACACTTTGCGTCTTTAATACTGCAAAGGAAAGCTTAAACAAAGATCGTTTAAATTCTCTTTACCATCATGAAACACCATTTTGGCCATCTGAGGGGCCGCGATTTTTTTGAAATTTTCTGTAGCCTCCACGCCAATGAATTGTGACTCTCCGCACAGATAGTAGTCTTTCGGTCAAAATAACACTTTTTGAGTCAAATAATTTTTTAATAAACTTCTGAAAACTTTGCACTTTACCAACTTATTTTCAAGTGAGCATTCTTTTTTTTTTGGCCAACATTAGAAAGCTAGCGACTGCTTAGATTTTACGTATAAGTCTGGCAAATGAGATCTGCGGCCGTCAGAGGAGCCGAGTTTTTGTTTTTTTTATTCTTATGTTATTAATGTTTTTACTTTTTATCTCCGTGCGACACTGATGGTGGCGTTCCGCTGGATTTTTATGGCAGAATCACGTTTTTCGGGCAAGAAAAACTACACAGCGAAAGGCTCCAGTACGCCTATGGCTCCCTGTGATCCTTTTTTTATGTTGACTCCCAAAAGCAGGCCTACACATGTTTAGAAACAAAGTTTACTTAAATAAAAATCGTGCAATTCATTAACTTACATGACATTGAAAAGTCTGAAATTTTCAGTTTAACTTGAGACTATTCCTGTCAAACTCGAAAGTCTTGCACTATATTTCAGTTAGGCTCCTTTAGAAGGCACAACGTGTCAAAGGGTAGGGGGACACCCCCTCTTCTGTCACCCCTTCCCCGAGCCAGCGATTACCCGCAAAACCGCATACCCCCCTTTTCAGACGAAGCCTGCCTACGGCACTGACGGTAACACTTGACACAAAAACGACTTGTGATTGACATCAGGATGTATAAGCACGCAAACATGAACTTACAGTGAAAGTCGTCAATGCAAGACCTATTATATTCTTTTATCTACAACAGGTGGAGAGGCTGAACTATGATGTGACGAATCAAAGAAACACGTGATAACTTTGTCGCTATATGACGACATCGAATGACTTTGAGCACCTTAAGTGACGTGTATTGCAACTTCATTGAATAATCACCTGAAGATTTTTTTTTTTTTTTGGAAAGGTTCCAGATTCAGAAACTTCTAGAAATCTGCTATTATCAAATATTTCATTGACCTATCACCTTGTAGTTACTTCAAGGGTTCTTATGATCTTAGGGTTTCTAAATCTAGGCTTAGAGTAAGCGTCTTGTCCTAGTACTTTATTGGTCCATGTGACCATAAATTGTATGAAGTGATATATCCTTATAGTATTACAAACGGGACAGGATAAACGTTGATTGGAAAGGAAATTTAATATACAATATGAAGAAATACATGACTATAGTACGTTTAAAGGAGATGAAAATTTAACTGATATTCAAATTTACGTATCAGCAACTGTAGTAAAAGAATAATTTGATCTCATCTTTTCACCGAAATCCTTCACAAGTGACCATTGCACTGTTAAAAGTGCGCGTAAATTACAGCAAAAAAAAAAAATAAAAAAAAAAATAAACAAGCAAAGAAATACACAAGAATCCGTGCTGCAAATGCAGCAAGGATTCAATGTATCCCTTTGTTTTTGTTACTGTAATTTTAAAGGCATTTTTAACAGTGTACAATATGTAACGTTATGCCTTTAACCAGCTAATTCACAAAGTATTTTTAAGGAAGTTTCAATCTACGGGTTTTATTTAGGACGAAACTATATTTTGTCATGATTTATGACGAAGGAGGAATTGACGGACCAGGAGGTGGACAAGTCATTTAACGTTTTCAAACCGTGGTTAACCTCAGGATAAAATGGTCCCCTGTAATCCTCGGCTTTCTAACATGAAACAGCAGAAAAATTATTTGAGACACCAAGCAGAACAGTTGATTTTGGTATCTTTGTTTATACTTGGTTAACTCCATTTTCATTTGGATATTGATAATCCAATCCAGAGTCCCTGTCCAAATGTCTGATTTGCCGGGTTTGTGGTTAATAGCCTAGAGTTCTAAAGCATCTGTCTTCTTAATGATCCGAGGCATAATGCATTATTTCAAACAGAGCAGGGCGATAGCTTACACGGAGGATTTTGATCCCCTCCTGAGATGTCCAAATCGTGCATATACTACGTGAACAATTATGTTGGCACTTGGGGTAGGTAGTGCTTAAACTTCCCCGGATATATTGCACATATTGCTAAGGCCCTGCAGAAATCTAATTTGAGGGGATGGGGGCAAAACCGCGATCGATTGACATAAAGTTTCTTGTTTGAAATAAGGCTAAGATTGAGACTTTAATGATTCGAATAGGGGCTTGGAAGAAGGCCAAGGAACAGAAGGGAGAGCTAAAGGCACATAGACAGTTGGCAATTGAGAGAAAGTGGTCAAATTCGTAGGAACAGCCCCCACTCCAGGGTTTAAAAACAACCAGACTAATACCTCAACCACTGACCGCACCATTTGCACAATATGAGTCCCGGATGTTCAAATCGATCTTTGTCATACTTGTCATATAATATGTAGGATATTAGTGACTAGGGACTACACCCTGAGGAGTCTTTGCCCACAACTTATATTCCTCACTATATTTCCCTTTTATACAAATTTGCATTTTCTATATGGTTAGAAAAGACGATATTTAGCAAATTGAAAACACTAAACGAACATATCTGAGATTAGGATTACTTTAGTTTGTATTTTACCCATTATGTCAAGTGCTACCACATTCCTTCATTGTATACCAAAACATAGAGGTCGTTACTTTCTGTTGTAAAATCAAGGACATCGCAAAGAGCATTGTAAAGTGCTTTTCTGGTTTTGTTACCTTGCAAGTTATAAACTGACAGCGTTTCTATGTCATAAGTTCATCATTAGCATAATACTTTATTGACGAGAGGATTATCACACTGCTACAGCAATGTCTGGACTACAACATTTCTTAGTTCATGCTACTTAAGTTGATTGTGCAATTAAGGAATTTAAACAGGGGCATGTGTGTACTGCATTGCTTCATTTCTTGTAGTGATGAGTTTAGCAACTTATTAACGACAGTTACTTTATTTTTTGAGCTTTTTGGTTGAGGGATAATTAGTCTGCAGTATTATCCACAAGGATGTTTGGAAATTAGGGAACGTGTTTACTTCCACATTTATTGATGCAAATTCCTGGTTCTGATTCTAAGAGAGAGAAAGAAACTTAGTTACTGGTGGTATGAAGAAGGTGGGGTCAGTCACGAATGTACACTGTGTCGGTAAAAACACATCGTTGTTACGTCTAAACCCTTCTGATACCAAGTAAAGTTTAAATTTTAGTTATAATTATATTTCCTGTAATGATGTAACATAATATTAAAGTGAATAGTGTAGAAAACAATTTTGCATTAAGCGTGAAACAACATTAATGACTTTTACATTGCAATTTCCTTATATCATTTCAAGTACACGGCAATATTATAAATAAGTAATATTTAATTTGCTGAAGCACACGACGCCTCATTTGGTAAACTGTTAATTTGACTTTGTCATTTTCAAGTTATTAGTATCACTGTATATTATGTTTTTTTTTTTTTTGTTTTTTGTTTCCCAATCACTGAAGAAAAATATCATGTGAAATGGTCGAGGATGCTATGGATAACAAAACTGTCTTAACATTGAGCTTATTACTCACATGCACATAGTCATTTGGCGCAGATAGGTTAGTCTTGTACGGCTTCCATGACGATTGCCATCATGCAAAAGTCAGTGTTGCATTACTCGAGACCGGTTTCCACTGTCTCTGAAATTGTTCTGGTCTCGCTTCGTCGTTTTTTCTTAAATAAAACGAAATGTTTCAAATGAAAACGTGAAGTGTTATGCACATTGTACGATGCCTAGATAACTTGATTTGTTTATTCATTCTTTTTTAAGTGAGATACTTGTTGTCCATTTCACATTTTATGATAGTTATCAATTAATTTTATCTAATCTCACATTACCTTTGAAAACTCATATTTTACTTTTATAAAACATCAATTGATTTGAGGAATAGGTTTAATCATTGAGAAAAAAGGATTGATCTAATGAGTCCGCAGACTCTAAGAGCCTGCTAAACTTTTTCTGTCAGTTGGTTAGAGGGTCTTTAAATTGGTCGCTGGGGATGATGTAACGCAGTCAGTGGTGTATGCTGGGGAAGCACTGGGCTATGTCCCCTTCACGGATGTCATTTTAGAGATCTTAGAAATACGTTCTTTAAAAACACAATTTTTCCTTCAAAAGGTAGCATATGTGGCACCAGATTGGATTTAAGGACACCCAAGTTCTCAAAAATTTTCAAAGATTAGGAACTTAACCCCAGCCCCTCTCCCCGTCAGTAAATGCATTCTTTAGTTCCTAAAACTATGCAAATTTTGTCAAATGCAAATTTCACTTTAAAAGAAAGCATTTGTGGCACTAGATTGCATGCAAGGGCACCTACCTTTTTCACACATTTACAAAGGAGAAGAGTATCCATCTCTTAGACTCCTTCCTTGGCCGGCACAGACGTACGAGACAGGGACAGACGAGTAGAGGGTGTCCAGGTGCGGTGAGCAATAGTTTGCCATTTATCATGCAAAATATGTTAAGAGTAAAATCTCTTATAGTCAGGAGTTTTGGCTGTCATATCAACGGTTTCATCGTTTCTGTTTATCTTGGATTTAGCCAAGGATCACAACAGAGAAACTTTGGCACATTTTGAATTAAATTGTATATCCCCTTCCCCCGAAAAGATTCAAAACCATTTAATTAAAAGTAGGGGTGCATTTTATGTGGCAATACTGTGATCATAAGTGCTGATTTTTTTTATTTGAGACGAAAGCTGGAAATAAAGACTGTTAAGATTCTGTAATACAAACATGAAAACTCACATTTCGGCAATCTGATGGGTCACGATTTTTCAAAATTTTTTCTATTCTCCGCACCAACTAATGGTGGCGCACGGCTGAGATAGTCTTTTGGGCAATATTACATTCCTTGAGTCAAAGTATTTTTTGAATAACTTTCTTATCACTTTGCGAACTTATTTTGGAGTGATCCTTAATTGCAAAAGACCAAAACATTTTGGGAAATGCTATTTTTGCTATCTGAGGGTCCAGTTTTTCATTTTTTTTTCACGCTCTGGGCCAACTGATCGTGGCGCTCCGATTGCATTTATGTTATGGGGGCAAAATAAACCCCAACACTGAAATGCTCCCACACGCCGATGACGATTGCAGATGTTTTTTTTATTTTCGACTCCTTCAGGTGAGCAATTTATAAAACAACTTTTACTTTGAAAGGTAGCGTACATGGCATTGAATGGACATGTAGAGACAAAAAAATTCCATTTTTCCCCATTTATCACGAAAATTCAACTTTGCACACTGTGTCTGTCAATGTCGAAAATCTTGCACCATTTTCGCATTAGTTTTGGGCTTGTTGAAAAGGCCCCGTGCCCCCCCCCCCCCCATCTCCTTTGAGATAAAACCTGCATACTCCACTGAACGCAGTGCTGCATTGGATTATCACGCAGATTAGGTTACTCAGTGTAATCAGTAGTGGCAGTAGTGCACTGCACTGTGTGTGGGTTGACTTCTTCGTCTTAGTCTTCAGGGCTCTCGATATTTGGGTACTATGGATTTTGATCAATCTGGCTACTAATAACTAATAATTAATGATTAATTTGACGAAACTGAAAAAAAAAAACAGGAAGAAAAAATATACCGGCTCTTTATCAATTTTTTCAAGTTGTCCCACATCAAGCACTTCTCTCTGCAGAAATGCTTTCAGCACACATGTTCCTCCAGTGAAATGAAGACATTATGTGAGGGCGCGAGTCCATCTTCATGTTTGGTTCAACGGAAAACTTGGCATTAAATATATAGAGTTCTACAACTCATTTTTCTTTGGGTTGGAAAAACTCGCTTTCATGTATCAAATGGCATAAAATTCACTACCCTAAACACCTGTAGCACTGGACGACTCCAGTTTGATGAGAAGGGCCACCAGGCTGGTCCGTACGGGACAGACCGGGGGGGGGGGGGGTGATGCCGCCCAATTGTCGGTACCATGCTAAATTGGGCAGGCTTCGGTGACTCAGTCGGGCAGAGATTATGCCCTGGTTGGGCACTCGGAGTCGGCAAATATTCACCGTCCCCATGAGAAAAAGAGTCCCGTAGCCTACGGCGATGAGGGCCACATTAGAAAAATACTTGGATTAGGTTCAATCATTATTTCTATGTTTGCCATAAGCTTATGGCCATAGCGATAAGGGGTTCTTTTTCTCAAAAGAGGGCGGTGACCTTTGGCCAGATACCAGATCCCCCAAAGGGTCATAATCTCTGCCTGGCTGAGGGACAGAAGTCTTTCCGAATCATCAAGGTTTTGGCCAATGGGAGGCTGCAACCTTGGTTCCACATCCCGTAAAGTCATGCAGAGTCATACATATATATGATAGTTTAATACATGTACAAATCAATGACTATACACTCTTGTTGGTATATGTCATTTTAAGGGCATAAGGTAAAAAGTTTAGTAAGCAGTGTTCAAAATTTTCGACAGTCTTCTTTTCTGTTCAACTTGTACATTCGGTCTCGGTCTTGAATTCTGTCCCTGGTCTTGGTCTCGGTCTCGCCCTCGACACCTTCTGGTCTCTGTCTTGGTCTCGGTCTCGGATGTGCCGGTCTAGACTACAACCCGGGCAAGAGTATCGAAGGGGGTCTACACCGGCTATTTCATACTGTATTCCAGTTTGACAGATAAATTTCAGTATTCATGTGCATAGCAAGATGAAAAATTACAAGTTTAAGACCGCCTTTGCGTCCTATAATGTTGAGCTATTTAGACAAAGTGCATGTCTTAGAAATATAACAATCAGTCCACTTTTCAACTTCATGTTAATAAGCTACTAAATGACAAGTGTTATTTCTTTTGTTTATATTCCCATTTCTTAGATTGCTAAGAAACGGTCTAATCTTAAATTTTTATTTTTTTTATATGCATTATACAGTCTATAGAAATAAGTTCATCTCTAAATTTTGCATTCCACTATGAACATGATGAAATTGGTTTTTGGGTGTACAAGAAATGGATAAAAAGTGTTCAGCTGTATGTCGTGAAAAAATGTAGTTTTATCAACGTTCCAGACATTTCGAAATGTTTAAGAGTTTTGTAAATTACAGCAAAGTATTTTGTGAGTAGCTCGTATTAACACATGCACCATAACAACTGCTACCGAAACATGATTCATCAAAGCGGGGAGGAAATCATACGTGTACATAGACGGGTTGGTTAGTTAGTTGGATACGGCTTACTTTAAAGACACACCAATACGAATATTTTATGTAGCGTCATCTAGATAGAACAAACAATTCAAGTCTATCCGTTAAGTCACATTTTTACAGGCGGGATATGCCGTGAGCATATTCTACATTTCATATTGGACACCAGTCAGTGTTTCCGGCAGAGATGGAAAGGGGGAATTTGTCACCTCCCCCCCCCCCCCCCTTTTTCGAAAAGTTTCCAAAAGGAGGTGAGTAAACTTACACAAATAAATGGCCTTTAAATTGCACATTACAGGGGCCTAAAAGCAAGATTTTTTCCCCTGAATCCACTTGTAACTGTGTCCCAGGACAGAATTATTGGACTTGGGGTTTAGTGGTAATCAAGTTATCAATCCCCACCCTCTTTGTGTTTTTGACGGAATCCCTGTCAGTGACTAATTGTTCGTTCACACCATTGAGCTGTTAGGTTAATTTAAGTTAAATGTAGTTTAACGGTCTAGATAATAGCCAATTGGAAGATGTTACATGGCCGTCACCAGAGAGGGGGTGCGGAGGGTGCCTTCGAAGGCACCCCCCTCCAGACCTGCACCCCCAAAAGTTGGGGGAGGGGCGTCGCCGCCGGGTGTGGAGATTTTTTTTTTTTAAATGCGGTCCTAGTCCCAGCCCCCCCCCCCCCCCCTCCCAGATTTTCTTCAGGTCCCAAAGATTTTTTGGCCTCCTGATAAAATAATTGAGAAAAAAGTAAAGTGTTTGAACGGAAGAACACTTTGAAGTATTCCCTTCAAAAAAGCAAATAAATAAAATGTGTAACAATTAATAAAACATGCATGAATGAGTGAAAAACACATTATGTGTGCACGTATGAAATCAAGTAATAACTTCACAACTTTCACTAAATTAGATAACTTATATAATCTGCTTTGTCGTTTATTGCATTACACTTAGAAGATAAAACGAATGTTTCGAAGGCAAACTCGAATTTGACTTTTTAAAGTTAAGACTCTTTCTGCGTTTCGATGGCTGGTTGATTTACTGAAAACAAGTCAATCATGCACTGGGGGGCTTTTCTTATACCATTCCTATAATTTATCCTACACAAAATATGTCTTCAAGGCCCTGTTCTCTCACCCCAAGCAGTACCAATTCTCCTAACCTTCTAACTTAAGCTCCTCCCACAATTGTCTGAAATTCATCCTCTTCCAGGAACAATCTCAGTTGATTGCTTCAGAAAACAGAGAAGCTCAATGTTTATAAACAATACACTCTCAGTACAGTTCATGGTGTGTAATAAAAGCTTTGGTACTCTGTATTGTTTGAATTAGCTGTCAATCAAGGAGCTGAGCCAATGGAGAATTTCAGTACACCCTACCAAAGTTGTGGTTTCGGGTGAGAGGATTGGCCCTTTAAAGTGAAGGGTGCCTTCGAATAATTCTTCCCATCCATCCCTAACAAGCAGGCCTATGTCGTGCCTCACTCCTTCCCATGACAAGTGCCAATGTAGAACGATTTCTTCAACAAGTTCTCTTTTTACTAGTTGGTACTGGGGTCCGGGCGGATTTGTAAGTGTCCACAAGGTCCGCATTTCATGTGTTTCCCGCATGGTCCATACTTCGGATTTGCGGTTTAAATTTTTTGAGATATTTTAATTTTGAGATATATTAATTATGACTAGGTAATATACCGATGAATGAAAAAATACTGCATCATTTTCCATTTCAACGCCACTGAAAACCGGAAAACATTGTTTCTTTGGTAGTATGTATGTCACGTGTAAAGTCTCTACCGCAAAGAATAAAAATGAGTATTTTGAAAATTTTCATGTTCCCCAAATAGGAAAATTAAAAAACGTAGGTCTATAATCAGTTCAAAGTTTTGCCAAACATAGCACCGTTTTGCATAGAGCAAATATAACGCAAAGGAAGTTTCTCAGAGGGGGACACAACTAATTTTGGTTTCCCTATTGAAGCTGGAATCTATTCAAATATTGCCGCATTTGCGATCTACGTTCTCCTGAATTTCACAATTTTTCCCAAGAGAAAGGGAGATGCCGGTTCCCTTCATTCTCATCCCTCAGGCCATGGCACAGATCAGAAATGCCCAGATTTTGGGTCCCCAAAAAGGGTATGTATTAAAACTTTTCATAGATTGACTTTTTATTCACACTTTTTGAGAAGTGGCAGACATGAGATTCGTATTTCAAGGCTGCGCACAACCGGCTTAAAACACGTGGGAAGTGCCGTTTCCAGCCATCTGGAGGGTTTGTAAAACCCAAAATTTTCTTGCACGCTCCGCGCCAATCGATGGTGGCGCTCCGCTTAGAAAGTCTTGCCGCGGCTAACCCTCGGAGGTACCAGGCGCCCACTTATTTCCTAGGCCCCCGAAAATTCCACCCTAGCTACGCCACTGCCAGTCATACCAAAGAATCTAAAAAGGGACCTAATGCCGTTGTACGTAATACTTGGCATAAGCAATGGAGTAGGGGAAACAATAACTAACTAGCTACCGAATCCTTCGCAAATTTACCAATACAACACTGTGGCCTAGTTATAGTCTAGCCCAGGTGCCAGTTTTTCTTTTTACAGGAATCAGTCATTTCATCCAAGTTGTGTGTAAGTGTAAAACAGTTTATAGTTTAAAGTGCCCGTCAGGACATTGGTTCATAATAACAGACTCATTACTGGAGGAGTGAACCAAGTTAGGTCCGACTAAATTTTGAACTGTGAGTGTTTCATACTTAATACAGTTGCAATTGTGTTAGGGGTCAAATTTATTTGTGAGTTAATCATTCATATGTTTTCAAGGAGAATATAATGATTACAATTATTAATCACCATCCCAGAAACAGTTAATCCTACGCCTGAATTTCCTCTCTTGGTATGCACCAGATTGCGCAATTTTAAGTTGAAAAATCTCAAAGCTCCCTACCATGGGAGGTCCCCCTCCCATGCCCACTCCCTTCTGCTTCTTTGTGGCCTCGTTCACAAAAATTTCCTCACTCACATGCTCGAATTTCAAAACGCATCCCCCTTTGAAAAAAGCTGGTGACGCACCTGTGTTAGGAAGGAGACAAAACAGTCATAGCTGTTTCATCTGTTTTTACTTAAGAACGTAGTTTTCCCACTCAATACCAAGTTTGATATAGGTTCACTTTCGAATTGTAAGGTACTGTCAGTGGCGGCAACCAAAATAAAGTGGGGAATACGGGCAAAAGGATTACGTTGCCGCAGACCTTTCAGGAAGCAGCGCGAAACCAAGCCCGGGAGCTTTGAGGTTTAAGCATACCTCTGGATAAATGATTTAAATCTCTGGAGATGTATATTTTAAATTTTTCGGTTAACTCATAACGTATTACGTACAACTTAAAGCATAGCGTATAACTCATAGCATAACGTATAGCTCATAACGTTTGCGGCGAAAGTGGTGTGCAAGCTCCCCGGTAGAGCCGCCGCTGGGTACTGATGAATTTCCCGTCATTCAACAGGAATTCGCCCTTTTAATCGGGTCTGATTTAATTAGTTAAATGGTGTTTTACAGTCCAGTTTCCATTCAATTGGCTCAATACGAACCGGCCGCGCCCTTTTTTCAGTTGTGGCTCGCTGGCTTGTTTTCCATGCTCCATTGCTTATGCTGACAGCAAGTACAATGATTGGTCTCGTTTTTAAAATTTTCGGTATAACCCGGCCAGGACTGATCTCGAACTCCCAACCTACCGACTGCATGACGGATGCTCTAACTACTCGACCCATGTAGTCGGTCTCACTCCAACTGAGAACAATTGCCTTTGTTAAAGAATGATTTGCTTTAAAGGTTTCTTATGGACAGGTTTACCGCGCTTATCTTGAATGAAAGTAGTTTTCAACAAAAAAGTTCCTTTCATTCTGTTGTAAGTATTGTTTTAGTCTAAATCATTTTGTTAAATTTTGCCACTTTCCCGGATAACTTTTTAGCATATCTGAAATGTACTTTGGGATAAATTTGTCCAAATATGTTGTGGGAAATTTAATTGATTGTTACCAGTAAATTTCTAACATTTACATGACGGCTGGTAACGAAAACCTAATTTAAATAATTTTGAACTGTTGAAGGGTGTGCCTTCTCATTGACATTTTGTCAATGCATCAGTGATTCCAATTGACTTAGGCATTAAGATTAGGAATTTTGTGGCAAAGGGCATGATTTTTTTCCGCAACAAGCTTTGAACCTGTAAAATGATGTATTTCTTGAAAGAGGAATTTATTTAGGAGAAACACTATTATAAATATAAAATGCCTCTTTTTGTACACTTGTTAAGGGGTTTTAGCTTGGTTTCTTCTGACTATACAATCCTGTTTGGTTACAAACTCATCTGCATGACCTGGGTAGCATACAGGTTCATGAATCTATAATTAATAGGCATAGGCAAGTTGATGTGATAAATACACTCTAAAATCAAAAGAGTGAACTTATGCACTCTTTGATCGAGTGAAAAGTGTAAATTCACTCCATTAGAGTGATGATTCACTCCAAGAGGAGTGAAGTTCCCTCCAAAAAGAGTGAAGTTCACTCCAAAAAGAGTGAAATTCCTTTAAAACAAGCAAAGTTTCACTCTTGATGGAGTGCCCACGGTGATTGCTCTTAAAAAAGAGCGATCATTGCAGGCACTCGTGGAAGAGTGAATTTTCCCTCTTCATCTAGTGAATTTCACTCTTTTGGAGTGAAATTCACTCTTTTTGGAGTGAACTTCACTCTTTTTGGAGGGAACTTCACTCCTCTTGGAGTGAATCATCACTCTAATGGAGTGAATTTACACTTTTCACTCGATCAAAGAGTGAATAAGTTCACTCTTTTGATTTTAAAATGTAGGTCGTACATGGACAATCGGCGATTGTTGTTTCAACACAAATGTGTACAATAATATGGATTGCTGTATTTCAGTTGGGGGGGGGGGGATATACGGAATACTTCTCCTTGAATTTATTCCGAGTGAAATTCAAGTTGCAAACAACCATTTGTGCTTATGTTTTTACGGGAGGTACTCGGATCATTGTATTTTGTTGGTGAAGAAGGGAAAGGTATCTAACTTTGTCCGCTTGTTTGTAGAAAATTTTTTCCGTTTCAGTTTAGTCATCAAATTAGTCAACTAATATGAGCCTGTGAACTCGAGCTATTTAGAAAGTGATTTGCATCATAAATACTTGATCATTTCGTAATAAAAAGTGGTTCTTGTGTATAATTGGTATCATAACACTGTTTGGGGTTTTTTAAAAGTAGTTATATTTCAGCGTTGTCATTTAATGGACTTTTTTGCTTGCTGCATGTTTTATTTCACCGGCTTACCTCCTAAGGGACACATGGGCGCACCTTGCAAATAACAATTCTTCTACAGGTATTAAACAATGAATGTCCCGTTTCAAATGCGATGCATTACAATATAAAGCGGATACCTCAGGATGCAGGAAAAGTTTTGCTATTTATTTAGATCAATTTATAACAGAGTACTGCAAATATAAGTATAATAGACCTAAGCAACCGTTCTGTGTCTGTGGAAAAGGAGAAACCCTGAAGATAAACCCAGCATAATTTCCCTTTTAACCAAATGTATGATTCAGTATTCTTACTTAACAGTGATAGCCTACCACCATTGCAGGCGATCACCGGGACGGGTAGGACATGCCCCCCCCTCCCCCCCCCCCCAATATCTTGTAAATAAGCATCGTATCACAGGTCTTCCCAAAATTTGAGACACAAAGAAAAAATATATGTCGCCGATTCACTTGTTTGCTTTAATCAGTAGACTAGTCAATAGAAGTGCCATTGATTTGACATAAATATTTTAGGTTCGGATATTAAATTTTAAGGTTTAGGTATCCTTACTTAACAAACTGAACATCAGAGCAATCTGAGTTGCGCGTTTGGTGTATGGCAGGAAACTCATGAACAATGGTGTAGCAACGGGGTGGTGTTGGGGGTTGAACCCCTTATAAACCAACCTTGAAATGCAAAAAACACTTACATTAGAGTTTTTCCTATTTCCTTAGTCTTTTCCCTCATGTTTTAATCCTGTCCCACCGGCACAATCCTGAATATCTATGAGTCGTGCCCATACGCATGAGCAATTTTTTTCAGCTATCCTTTTTGTAATATATTACAATTTCTGTTATTATTACATTTGTGTTGTAGAAATACAGAAATAATTGTATTTCATTGATATACGTTTTGGTTGATTCAATGAAACAGCGCGTATTTCTTCTAGTAGATTTTCAGGAAGCGTATGTGATTCAGCAGAAGCGACTGTAAAATTATCAATGACAGATAGTAGCCTACATGAAATCGTATGTAATATGACGGTCAGATTTTACAGTGTAACTAACTGCGGGTACAGTTTTTAAAGAGGATGACATTGTCCGACTCTCATACATGTACCCTCTGACTTAGTATAATATACGTGTACATTAATTGTTTAAGTGTGTCAGTAAGAGTGTATTGAAACTGGTTAAGTAATCAACTGCATTTCTTATTTTGATTGCTATATCTAACATCGGATTTGATGTAAATAACAAACCAGACGTTAATCTTTATTAGCAACATGGGCACTTGTAATTAAAATTGATGTTTAATTATCTCAAACAAGAAATGTCAGAGGAAATGTTTTTATTGTTAGTTGTTTCGAAAGCCGTTAACTTGAGACGAAAACTTACCAGCCTTAAAAACGTCGTACAAAAAAAAAGGATTTTTGGGACAAAACTTTGGTGTAGCAAGAAGTGTAATGTGTGTAAAGAAGAACTAATTATTTGTCAGGGTCCTATTACAGTCATAAATGAATGCAATTTGATCTGATAACTTTCTAAATTTTCATGATGAATTGGTCACGAAAAAATTATACACTTGATTTCCTTCCATGCTCAATAACACAATTTGATGATTGGCAGACAGTAATTTCCCATGCATAGACGTGTAATCCAGGTCAAGAAACCCTAGCCACAGTATGCAGAGCATGCAGAAGGGGTTTTGATTACAATCCTGACCAAAGACCTGTGTAACTTTTTGTAACCTAACTTACCTAAGTAACAAAGAAGCTCGTTGAAGTTATGATAATAGACCTCCAATGGTGGGTTTTGAAATTTGATATACCTCACTTGGACAATAGATAACTGAGGTTAAAAAACCAACTTTGTACCGGGATCGAAACAGCATGTGTTCCATTTTTTCTATGCTCGTCTAGTGCACCAATAGCATGACGCTTTTCTCTACTCTCACCAGTAGTAAAAAAAATGACACTGGTATCATGAGATGATAATAATTTGAAAATAAAGAAAAAAATTTTAATGAATATTTGTGATTTATATGATACCAGAATAAAAATTACAATGTATCATCCTTCGAAAAGTATTATCCCTAGGATTTTTAATGCAAAATGGGACCAATGTACTGCTAGTAAATGACAAGCTTTTCTCGTGCTTTCATGTGGGAGAAATTTGTTGATTTCTACCCTCACCCTCTCCCGATTCTTGAGAGGACTAACATGGAAAATAATGCCATATTTGAAGCGTTTTGAAACACATTTCAATTCGCTAAGTAGTCAAAATGGGGTGTGCCTGTTGCTCATTCCGACTCGTTCAGACTGCTTCCTACTTCCACCGCGCCCCCATATGTTCCGATTTAACTGACAACCGGCCTGACTCTGGACTCCAGAGGTCTTTGTCATTTTTATGACTGAGTGATACTAAACGAGAATATGCCCTAGTTCACAGTCCCATAAGAGTGAGAAAAACTGATCACACAATCCTAACGTTTGCCCAGCAAAGTGCTACTTAAATCCATCATATAAGACACCTCAATTCATAGGCACATATTTGTCAGAGGGGAGGGTATAACACCCCATACACGCCGTGTGATGTTTCTACATTTAACATCATACCATGGGCGTTGATTTTGGGGGGAGACAGGGGGAATGTCCTCCCACTTTTTTGAATGGAGGGGTTAATAACGTAAAAGTCCCCTTCCACAAATATACATGTAGGTTTTGAAAGGCGTCTTCTACCGATTACCATCAATTTTCAGTATCAGTAATTTCACATGTTTACTTTACAAATCTCCAAAATTTTCGCGCGCTCCGCGCTCTTGTAGTTTCATTGATTTTTTCTTGAGTTGCATATAAAAGACATGCTAACATTATTCGGTGATCTCTATGATTATGCTGATTGTTCGTGTTCGTAGGCCAACAGTTTTGCACTGCTACGAAGGAGCACAGCATTTAGAAATTTGAAAAAGAGGAATCGTCCCTTACTACGGTATGTTCAAATGAAATATGTAATCTTTCGTGAAAGACCATCTTGGCAGGCTGAAATTGGCAAGCACATTTTAAGGAAATTGAGAATGTCTCATTGCACAGTATGCATGCAACTTTTTTTGAAAAATGAGTCATTTCTAATGCAAAATTTCGACAAGCGCACATCACACATTCGTATAACGACTCATCCATTTCGTACTAAGCTCATTATTAGAAGTAAAATCACACTGGCGTTTGCTAGATTATAGATGAGAGACTTCAACTTCAATCTGGAATTAGCTAGAGGTCCGCCATTCTCTGTCTGCAGATAGTGTATGATAAGGTGTCGTTCGAAAGGACATATTTTATTTATTAATTTCTTTTTGTATCATTAATCGTACACGGGTAGGCGTATACAACGGTGTCTCCGTAGCTCATGTGGGTAGGCCTACCAATCCCCTCCCACTTGGATCTGTGATTTTTCTTCAGTAGACTGAAGTGTGCTTTTGATCAATTCATAAATCTAATTTAGGGGAAGGCCGTGTAAGTCAGCCGTGCACCATTTTTTTGAATAAATTCTCCCATTCGTCTGTATTTTTTTGCCAAATTTAACTCGAAGACTATCTGTAAATAGAGTTACAAGAAATGAATATCTCTTCAACACCACACTGCTGTTCTGCACACCATGATGCAGTGCACTGTCAAAGTCACAACATTGATACAGAGAGCAATTACACCACTGCAACTTGTCTTTTGAAAAATAAGCTAGCAGAAAAATCAGAGAACTCGCCTAAATGCTGTAGAATGAATACATGTTATTTTTACTACACGATATTTTTTCATTTATTAAGAAATTAAAGTAACGTTGGAGGTCTGTAAAACCTTCTTCAGCCCCCCCCCCCCCCCACACACACACACACCTGTTGCTTTGAATAATGAACAGTTTATTGCATTGCTTCTGCTTGATTTTAAGAGTCGCACTTCAAAGAGTAACATTAGGGCAAGATATTAAAAGTTTTTCTTCAAGATGACACATTACCAAAATGCAACTCAATGGAAACTAGATTTCGATTAGAACCTGCTTCTGTTCAGAAAGAAACCAGGGTAGTTCTACCCATGTTGAAACTACAGAAACTTGCATGAAAAAAACCGACGCCAGGGTCAAAATAAACTGAAATTATTCTACAGAAGTTTAAAAGTAAATCCATACTTGGTTCATCATTTTGAACCGGGTTTTCAGAGTGTAGGCTCTCCAAAGCTTTAGTCTATGTTCTGCCACAATTATCTCGTTTAGTTTCTTCGGTGATGGATTTTGATTTTTTTGTTTTTGAAACTATAGACAAAAAATGAAACTGGTTGTGTGACATTCATTATTGTATACATTGATATTTTGTAGAGGTGATATAATAGGCTCAGAGGTACATACGGTGGCAAAATCCTGACCTGTAGCTGTTGTATGGCGAATCCACAGCAGTGTGGTCATAACACACACAACAATTATGCTAAACTTTCAATGGAGGTAAAATGAAAACATTCTCCGCTGTTCAGATTCTCGCATTTTTTTGGTGGAAGACTAATGCCTTGACTGACAAGTGCTGTGTTTCATTCTGTTTAGCCCCTCTGAAGTGTGCTTGCAGGTGTGTGTGTGTGTGTGTGTGTGTAGGTGTGTGCGTGTGTGTGTTTGTAGTTGTAGGGGTGGTGGAGGGTTCTGCAAGGTCTGGGTCATCCTTTACAATTCGTTCAGAGAGGGGACTATCATCATCTTCGGTTAGAAAAAAAGGAATGATCTTCAGGTTCAAAGACTTACGTCTGGCGAATGTTTGTTTCAGTTTTATTGCTTGCGAAGTAGAGCAAAATGTTTTTTTTTTTTCTTTTCGTTAACACCAATTTTAAATAAATACCGCACTGAGTTCAGAAAAGTGCGTAAACGTCCTCCAACAAAGTTACCTAGTACTACGGTATCAGTGGGCAAAAGTGAAACAGTACTATGCAAAGGAAGGGGATGTGATTTTATAGAGTTGAGGACACGAGGCCAAGAAGGATTATTTTCAACATGGACAACTGTGTCGATATATTGCAACGAAAATAGTTTTAGTTTGTCTTGAAAGCAAAAGATAATTTGTTTCATTTGGTTTCCTTCCATGGGCGTTTACCGGTTCTTTCAAAATTTGAGGAAAGCGCCAGCATTTGGACGGGACGTACACTGTCTCCCGCATTTTACAAAACTTAATATTAAAACAGCAAATAAAAAGAGAAATAACTAAGAAAGAGAAGGTAAAAAAGACTAGAGAATCCAGACGCAAATTTTCAGTAGCCCACTATGTTTAAATGTTACATTGAGACGAAATTGTGTCAAGATATTACAATGCTACGAGAAATTTTCTCACCGCGCTTCGCGCGTACCACCCCCCTTCTCAAAAAAAAAAAAAAAAAAAAAAACGCCCATTATAGTTTTTTTCTCATACGCACCAGACTATATTAACTTCAAACACTGACATAAGGTCACTGCCAGTGCACATGTTGGACACTTAATATGGAATGGTTACCTTTTACAGAGGAAGAGTCACAGTTCTCGATATAATGCCAGTCTCTTAAATACGTAAGCCATATATGAATTGGTACTCCATTACTGTGTACAGTTAACCAGCACTGGAGCTACCTTTCCATTGCTTGGACAGCTTGAGTAGTAAATAACAATTTTCTAAACCCTCTCTACACTCTCGTTTTTCACTTTTCACACTTACTACCACTATCCTTCCCAGAATAAAGGACGGTCTCTACCATAATTTGTGATCACGTTTAAAATAACTATATCTCTGGCCTATCAGAATATGGGCCTGCACCATGCGAAAGCAAATATTTCCAGCGGACGTGCATTGTTTAACAAGGAATTACGATTGACTGTTGTAATCGTAGTGTATCGATTATCCTTTGTTAGAGTTTAGGTTAGGGGGTTACGTTAGGAATTAGCGTAATCGTTAGCCAGAGAGAATTTTTCTTGTTAAACAGTGCGCATCGGCAAAATTTGCTCTAGAAGTACATGCTCAGTGTGACGTTGCTTCTTGAGAAGGTAAAACAGACACCACAGACACCCTAGTGGATCAACAGCGGTGTGAGGTGTAACTGATATATGAGTTAGTTACATGTTCTGGGCCCTAAAAGGAGTTATGTTTTCATTGTGTTCACACTGCGTGAAAAATGAATTACCTAATGTTTGACTGGCCTGTTAGCTAACCCCAAGTTACGTAACTTTTTGTGTATTTTAGTACATCTGTTATTGCCAATCAATTTATCAGTTATGAAATATTAGAAATGTGACTAAACCAAGCGTGCGTGTAATGAGCTTCAGTTTCTCCTTGAAGCGATAGTAATAATTTGTAATCAGAGAGAGTAGATATACTCAGTTAACACTATGAATATGAATTATTGACATTTACGCTCTGCCTAAGCCAGCTCCAGCACGATCTCCCAAAATGCATTTCACCGCAAGTGTTAGGGTGTAAAGATTGCGCAATAACGGTCTCAAATGTGAGGCTGCTTCCCAACTGCATACACGCATCTATCTTCAACTCCCGGCGCCTCTTCTTCTGTAACTTTCTGCGCACATGAGAGATTGATACCACAGAACGCACGGTCGTTCGGCGCAATAAAAACCCATCAGTCTAGTCATAAATCTGGTCCAAAAGGTGCTTAATTATTTTGATCTCTATTTAAGTTTTCTTCTTTCATCTCAAATGTTTTAAGTACTTGAACTTGAAAAATTTTTCACCGAGAAAGGTGTAGGCATATATTTTCCATAGAATCCGAATTTTAAAATAAAGTTTTTGCTAAAGGCGTTAGTTTGAAGAAAAATCAGTGTTATAATACTCCCACTACAACTCGGCCCCGAGAAGTCCATAAAATAAAGCATCAAATTTCCCAATTCGTTGCCAGGGTTTCCCAATTCATCGCCACTTCTGAAGACCGTCAGTTCTGTGGAATCATCTTGGCCAACATGCTCAACTCTTTTATACTTGTCCATCTGCTCCAGTTCGGAACAATAATAAAAACAACAACAATAAATAAAATATCAAAACATGAAAACTTTGTATTGTGACCTTTGGTTAAAACTTGATTCGTTGAACATAAAGAAATGATTCTTGGGAATACCGTTCATGTAATGGGAATTGCCATCGCTATACGACATTATTATTGAAACGACAACTTCCCGTACAGACCAATTCTCCTCTAGAACTGAATATGAGGCTTTGAATATCCTCTAGGCAATAAATGAACTTGACGATTTAAAGCTGATGGACACCACTTATGGCTGCCTACAATCACTTAAAATAAGTAGTTTATATATAATATATAGTTTATGAAATCATTCTGTATTTTGAATATGAGGTTTCTTTGCAAAGCAGCTATCAGTAGTCTCTCACGGTTTATTTGCTGTTGAAGGGGCATTCATATTTTGAGAGAGAATATTAACAGTTTGGTCCAGCACCTGTTTTTTCCTGTCTTAAATGATTATTTACCAGAATCAGCATGGGAATAGTCTTTCAAGTGTGAAGAAATGTAACGTAAGTTATGTACTTAATACTGTCGAAAGGGAATTTTATAATATTGGTCTGGTAACAAACGTCCACAAAATGCAACTCCAGATACCCGATCCCACACGTCCACCAATCACAGCATCAGACCACCATTAACGATATTTTTGTTTAATTTAACTCAATGTATTATTGTGGTGCAAAATTCAAGTCATAAAAATCTCGTTAAGTTAGGTAGCTTTTTCCAAAGTCCTCTAGACCCTCTGGCAAAAGACCAATGGGCAAAACTAAACTTTAAAACTGCTTCCCGAAGGAGTTATTACGTCAACTGAATCAAGATAGCATGGTTGCCCCTGAAAAACGGTAGGGTACATCACGTCATACAATTAATTAGTGACAGTGTTGTAACCAGTCACGACTCAAGTCACTTCATCTCAAAATGATAGTGACTTGATAGAATTCAGGAGTAACTTCCCCATAGAAATAGTACAGTGACTCGAGTCGAGTCAATGACTCGACTCGAGTCACTTAAAAGTTTGAAAATCGGTGACTCAAGTCACTAATCTAGTGACTCGATTACAACACTGATTAGTGATACTGCACTTGCCCATTGACTTCCTAGTCACATTAACCATGAATGCAGGTTACTAGCAAGGACGTGACAGTAGTTTAAAGCCTGGATCTAGAAATCCCGATCTGTACACTTCAGTGAACCAGGGGGCTGTTACATTGCATAACTTCCAAGTAAATGTTTGGGAGCAGCAGACTTCTGTGGTATATGCCTCACAAACATTTCACGATTTCTTTCAGAAGTGATTAACAGACTTTCCTTAGATGAATAATCCACAGTGATGCAGTTGACGTCGTTAGATGGGTGTTCAGAGTATTTCAGAGTAATCATACAGCGAATGTATTATCACGAAGTCCTCTCATTTTCCCTACCATTCTCTAAGTCCTTTCACCTGTTGGTAAAATTTAAGCCTTGTATTAACGACTGCAATGGTAAATTTCGTATGGTGAACATGTGCACTGTGATGTCAATAATAAATCAGGAATAGCAATTGATGAATACAACTCTTAACAACTATTCTCTGCACCAATCAGACGGACATTCATCGGAATGGAAATTCACTTGTAACTTCATCGCTCTTTAAAAAGTGAGTAGAACCCACCGATCTCTATAAACTGGATCTACATAATTCTCTTCCTTTTCAATCATCTTCTCCTGTTTCTACCTTTTGATCATCTTAATTCTTTCTTCTTTTTTCTCTTCAAAAGGGTGGGTACGGCTGACCTTGGCTCAAACTTTTAGGGGTCCTTTACTCCCCATGGTAGATACGCTGCTGATACGCTGCTTATCTGCACTAAGTAGATTCCTCAATGGTGAACTATACCTCTAAATATAACTTTGCATACGACCACCAGGAGATACTAGAGTAATAGGGTCAAGTAACTGGATGGTCAAGGTACTTGACCCTGCTTTTCGGAAATGAGTAGTTTTAGGATCCCCTTCTCGCCCCACATTAAATTCCTTCTGCATTTACACGATGCACAAGGAAACAAACATACAGGTACTTTCATTTTGTAGCTCAGAGGCATTCGAAGTAATGGCATCCTGGTGAGCTCGGTAATAGCCTCGTGTTTTTAAATTTTAACATAACTGTTTTGTGTCTGTTGTGATGGAACATTGGAATACATGGTTCGGTTTTGAATTGTAAAGGGGTCCTCCAGTGGCGTCATTAAAGGCGGACTGGGGTTACAACGATTTTGCAAGGAAGCACTGCCATATACTACTCATGGCACCGAAGGCGCCAGCGAACGCAAAGGGCCAGGCCCTGTCGGGTGTGTTCCAGGATGTGCTTTAGGGTCGGAGGGGGGTCCCGATGCAATTCCCCGGTAGGGGATCCATAGAGCGAACCTCCTGACGCTCCTTAGTTTAAAGAGACTCATTGAGTTGATATCTATAACTGGATGAGAGTGTTAAAGGGTCACTACAACATGACAATGCTTATACATAGCATAATAAATTAGGTTTCATATCCAATAGTTACGGGAAAAGCTAAAATTTTGAATTTCGTGAGGTCCTGACTTGTAACTGTTTTGTGCAGAATTTGAAAAAGTGTCTGGTCACGAATTTATGAAAACCGAAATGAACCGTTACGTTCTCACACATAAAACAGTTATTTGTTTGTAGGATACTGGGATCTAAGATAGACCATTTGTCATTGTTATCTGAAAACTTAACGAGTTTGGAAAAATTTGTGGAATTTCATGAACCAACTCAATGAGCCGCTTTAAGGGTATTCTTGGATTATTAAAAAATTATTTCAGGATAATTCTATTGACTTGAACTGGTCCCCAAATTATTTGGCTAACCTAAACTGCATCCTCCAAACCACGTGAACCGCTACGTACTGACGGGTCCACTTTGCCGTGAATTGAACTGATTTCTACTTCTTTGTACTTGAAGGAATCAGTGGAACTGTAATACCTAACCGGATATAGAGCATGTTCTTTAATCACACAATGCTAGTATTTCACGTTTCTAAATCATTCGTTTTTCGAGAGTAGTTTCTGATGAGATGTTAAACACATTGCCTAGTCAATCCGAGTTTAAGTAATTTAGTTTCACGAGGTTTTACTGCCCAGTTTCTTAATGACTGTTTCAAGTCGGGCTGACCATGACATTTTTTAGTTGTGGCGGCGTCGATCTGAGTATAACAGACGAGGTTCTAAATTTACTTTTATTTAGTTGATCTTACCTCCTCCTGATAGTCTTCATCAGTCATCAATCCACCACCGCAGTAGGTTCTACGCTGTAAGTAAAACATAACATGGCAGTCTTAGAAAAAATGTTAACCAGTCTCTCAGATGCATTTTCAAAGCAAGTACTTAAGCAGGGGGTGCTTACACTGACGATAACAGTGTGGTTTATAAAACCTGTAAATATACCTGCCCTTCCACTATTTGACATTTTCAAAACATTCTCTCCAGACATACAACATCTTCACGTCATGAATACAGAAGTGTCAAGCATGGTTGTTTTATGAAAATTATTTCTGTCGCAGGCTAAGTATATTAAAAATCACTATGTATTAAAATATCAAACTAAAATGATTATTAAATAAAAATAAGAGAAAAGCTCTGGAAACTCGTTACCAGAACTTAAATGAAATCTCCATGTTCCCTCTTCATTTTTTCTGTAAATTTATATCGATTTTGAGCCACTATAAACGGTGTTCGGGTGGATGATGAGTCGCTAGAAATTTGAGAATCATTATTCATGATTCACTTGAAATACCTTACTACACTCGAATCACTTAACATTTGTAGCGCATGGACGTCACTCAGTCTTTACACTTGAAAGCGAAGGGGGGGGGGGGGGTGACCACTTATGTCGGTTATGGGGGGATGACCACTTCTTTTAAAATCCTTCTGTGATAGAATCGTAAACCCAATGGATGTCTTTCAAAAGGGGACATGCCTTACTTTTATCTCCAGATACACCCAACAATCGGAGTCGATGCTGTGTTGGAATGGGATACTAATGAGGTAGGAAAGGAGGCACACACATTCTCACCCCGGTGCCACTATCATGACAATTGCGAACAAGGGGTTTGGGAATATTGCGTGTCTTTGATTCATATGAATGCGATCCAGACGAAAAGAACTGAAACGGGAATTGGAGTGTGCGGTGCCCACTCAGTTTTGATTTCATTTAAAAGATTTGAGTATAAAAGATAACTACACATCACGTAACAAATTTCAGACAGAGGATGGGGACTTATCTCAATTCTCGGGTAAGTGTAAGGTCTGTCCCCTGATCTCTCCCACACCACCTCATACTTTCATGGTCTCAACTTAGCAGAACTGTTCTACGGTCAGTGAATTTGTGACTTAACAACTGTTTCTTACGCTTTACAAAAGTCGAACTTTAGCAACTTTGGGATAACGACATATTTTAACACAAACATATGAAATCACTTAGAAAAACACAGATACTAAATAACCATATTTAGTAAACCATCAGGAACACAGTGTTAACTTCCATTTTTTTTTTATTATTTTAGAAAAAAATTCGTTAGTTAGGTGGGGTTTTATAGCCCAGTTTTCAACCAATTGGTTTAGGTCAAGCCGGCCACTCCCTTTTTCCCATTTGTGGCGAACTGGCTTGTTTTTCTACATTGTTCATGCTAAGCATGGTGCAATGCTTGCTTGTTTAAATTTACTTTCAGTGGCGTCCCTCACTCATGTCATTATTCTCATTTCCTACGATATTTGTGAACTGAAAATACTACATGATAGTATGCAATATAAAAGTCATGTTCATGACACCATCCTTTAACCAGGGAATTGTAACTCCTCCTTGTTGTGACGCACTGCGATGCAGCTGGACGGCAAGTTTCTAAAAACTAGGCATACACGCAAATTAAGAAAATTTTATTTCTGGTTGTACACGATGAGAATTAGCCTCTATATTTATGGAACATGACGATAATCTCTCTCCAGTAAAGCCCCTTCCCCTACTTAATAGGTTCTTAGTGGGCACCGTGATAGAATAATAATATAGATTGCAGTCCACCTTAGTCGTCAGTGCACGAGTTCAATACCTGCCACTATTGCTCTGTATAATGATTTCATTTTTTGAGGGAATGGACGGCGGGGGATGAAACCGGAAAATAAAGTAAAAGATGATCTATCTCATTAAAATGAAATTTATTCATATGCCTGATTATGGATGATGTCACAAATTATTCTTCCCTTAACTTCGATTGCTAACCGATTCGATACACCATCAATAATTTCACATCAGCGATGGCTATCTAACCCATTTGCATTAACGACAGTACATCGAATCGGTCGTCAATCGAAGTTAAGACAATATCATTCTATGACTTCATCCTGAACCCAACATAGGTTCTACTGCATTTACATGAAACAGTAGATCATCCAGGAGAAAGACAATCCTAAAAAATTTAAGAAGCGACGGAACAAAGTATTCCAAAAAAAAATGTGAACATTTACATTTGATATGATTATCCTTAGTTCGTGCATTTTGGTAAAATAATTAATCATGAAGATCACCAACATGGTGAATACTACTGAAATACCAATTTGAAATAGTTTCTGCACGATGAAGTCCTATTTCTGGGCATTCCCGGGGATTTTAGCCACCCTACTATCGTTTAGCAGTAGCAAATTTTCTAACTGAAGTAAACATTCAAACATTGTGAAGGAGTAATGGTTGGTTGGATTTTAGATAATTGAATGTAGAATTTAGGTTTCAAATAAGTACACTCTACATCCAAAAGAGGAAAAGTAACTCCAAATGAGTTTCCGGGATTATCACCCCTTAATACGAGTGAATTTAACTGGGGCTGCATCGGGGCTCGGATCCGCCGGCCGGAACTATCCGGCCGGAACCTAGATTTTGCTAAGTTCCGGTTCCGGCCGGATCCATTTAAAAGTACCTGGCCGAAACTTAATACTTGCTTCAAGTGACATACGTTCAAAGTTTGAGTTAAATCATAAAGAGTGAAATGAAAAAAAGATCTGAGAGTTTTCCTCCCAGTTCTTCTTGTTATATAAGGGCTCAATCCTCTTCCTCTAAACAGTTCCAGTTCTCCTAGCCTACTGTACTTGCTCTAAACCTCCCCCTAAAAGTGTCTACTGTAAAACTTATTCTCATCCACACACAATCTCAGTTTATTGCTTCAGGACGGGTAAGTAACTGACCCCGACGTGTAATCGAAATACTCTCGGTACAGTAAAGATGCTGTGTAATTCAATTAAGTGAAGCAGAAATACTCTATATTCTTGCAATTACTGTCAATCAACGCAGTGGCTTTGTCAAGAAAAGGGGTACAAGGGGCATGTGTCCCCCTATATAAAACCTTGTGCCCTCACCCCAAATAAGATTTGGTAAATTTTGACAATTCAATTTACTTCGATATAAAATCACCCAAAACACCTAGGAAATGCCATTTTTCGGCTGTCTAAGGCATTGAGTTTTTAAATTTTCTGTACAATCCTGTCTGCACCAACTGAATGTGTTGCTCAGCTCCGGTAACCTTTCAAGACAGGATTACATCTTTAATGAAGAGTGAATCACATATAACTGTCCATCATTTGCTTTCTCTATAGTTCAGCTCACTTTCCTCCTTTTTCAAAATGCCAGCCAGTTCTGCTTTTGATAGTAGTTACTACAGTCTTACTTGTTATCCATTATTTGCAAAACATTCTAGATCTATGAGAATGACCCAAGATTTACTCTTTTTCGGTAATTTTACCTCAATGTTGTAACTTTTTTCTTGGTTACACCATTTACCATGTGATGTTAAAATCCCCTCAAATTAACTGACCCACCAGTGTAAGTTGGCCTCTTGGACCACACCGAAACAGCCTTGCACTTCATACTTGGGGGTGCCTCCAACATTATAAGTGGTGTCTAGTAGTGCTCCCCTCCCCTGCAAAATCTAAGTACTGTATGCCCCCTGTGATGCCTACAGTAGAGCAAAACATCTGGGGATGCCACTGAATCAAATAGCTGTGCTAATTGGGAATTTCTCTGGACTAATATAAAAGTTGTAGTTTGGGGTGAGAGGATTGATCGTTAACTAACAGTTAAACTGTTAAATGTGTCAACAACATGTAGCCCTATGTATGATAGTGGATAAATCAGTTGCCATATCAAAAACATACTGTAATAATAAAAAGGTAGCAACTCTCACCCAAACTAAAATTTTTGTATACATCTAGTCTGAAGAACTTCTCAATTGGCACAGCTCTGTCATTAACAGAAAGTTCCAAAATTGTAGAGCACAGTATACTGATATTTTATTTACTCTACTGAGAGTGTTACACATTGAGGTCTTGTATACTTACCATGAAGCAATAAACTTAAATCTGAAATGCTTCAACCAGCTACAATTCAGCTTCAAATTGTGTAGGCATTAGTGATGAAGGCTATTTTTTCCTGGTTAGTGATTTTATCTTACTACAGGCATTACAAAGTACATACAAAACATACAGTCAAAATACTCAGCTCCGGCCGGAACTCTCCGACCAGAACTTAAAAAAAGTTCCGGCTGGTTCCGGTTCCGGTCGGATCCAAAATTTCAGTTCCGGTGCAGCCCTAAATTTAACCCCAAAAATGGAGTGAAAAACACTCACAAAGCTCTTAGCTGCTTACTTCTCTTCAGATTATTGAAAAAAATATTATAGGACTTTTTTATAACTGCATATTCGGATAAACCAATCAGTCTGTCTTAGTAAAGTCCACATAGAGTAGGAAAAAATATTGCCACATGACTCTTAAGGCTACACCTAAATTTTCTACAGCATCTTTAAGACACATCTTTCAGTGACATTTCATTTTTCGACCTCAAGTCCAGACTTTTATTTTTCACAATAGAAAGCTGCGTTACTTTTTCTGTTTCCGGCAGAGCACGCATTGTTTTATTTTTCATATCAACCATTTGCAATGGTGTAACTGGGGAACGATAGTGGGCGTCTCCGCCCCCCCTTCTTAACACAATGAAGAACACAAAAGAGAAAAACAAAGAACAGGAGACAGAGGAAAAAAGGTCACATAAAAACAACAGTTCCGACGCCCTTAGAATCAAATAGAGCACATTTTGAATCCAGTCAACCTCCTTAAATCCATTTTCTGCAAGAGGAGGTATATCTCCCCTACTTACAACCCTCCTCCAGCGAGGCGGTGATTATTTATCATTGCACTCATCCCTGATAAATGCAATTCTTACTACGACCTTGATTAGTTAGCAAATTTAGAACGTAATGCAGACTGATTAAAATCTCAATGTAACCTAAAAAAGTCTCTTCTAATTTTTATACGAACTACTAGGATGATCAAATTCATTGTTCATCCTTTTTCTGGGGGGGGGGGGGGAGCTTTTTCTACCCAATCCCGTTAACCAGTTCCTTTTCTTGAGCACCTAATATGCTGGTCAACAGCGCTGGTAACTTTTACCGTGGCCGCTTTAACTCGGGAACAGAGGTAATCGAAAACATTCTCCAGTAAATAAGATAAGCAGCAAACTGCTCAAAATTATCACTATAAGCAAGCGTATTCAAACATTGTTTACTTAGTAACATTTTTTGGAGGAGAACTTCCTTTAGAAATCCCCGGCCACGTTAATCATTGTTTGGAATGCTTTATTCTCATTGCCACATCCAACATAGACGGGATACAGGGGTTTTAAAGACATTTACCAGTAGATTAGATCAGCAGCAAACTGCTCAGAATTATCACCAGAAACAACGTATTAAAATAATGTTTACTTACACTCTAAAAACAGTTGGGTAAAAAGCGTTGGGCAAAATACAAAATGCCTAACATGTGCAAAATATTGCCCAACAAATGGGTTAAACAACTGTACCCATATTGTTGGGCAAATTGATGTTGGGTAAAATCCAGGTGTTGGTAAAAGGTGTTGGGCAAGTTTTTAAAGTACCCAACAGTTGGGTAAAATGTAATTGACCAACCAGATGATTAGTTAAAAATCTTTTAAGTTTTACAAATAATTATTGTTATGAGAGTGGTTAATTATTAGATGTTATGGTTGAATAAGGTTGGATTTGGTAAATAGAACGCTAGCGGTACTAACAGCAGTAAAAACCTGGACAAAATTACTTAAAGAGCAATGATTGTATGGAAAAAAATGTTTTCAGAAATACATAATCAATGGGAAAAGCAATACAAAGTTTACGATTGAGTTTGTTATTAAAAACTACACACTTCACTGTTTTTTAACCAATTGCATCGTCGCTGTTGTCCCAAACCACTCTTCGAGGGCAAACGGTGTAAGTTTTAGGGTACTTTGCTAAACTTCCTTCTTGCCCAAATCATGTAATTATATATCAGGTTATATTGAAATCCAAACAAGTACCCAACAGTACAGCTGTTGGGCAAACGTGTTGGTACAAATTTTAACCATTTGTTGGGAAAAATTAGTTGGGTGGAATGGTTGGGTAATTTCTTTTGCACAACTTATGAGTAAAACACTTAAGCAACTCAATTGGGCAGTTTTTTTACCCAATTCCGGTCAGGAAGCATACGGAACCAACGGCTGGGTAATTTTTTGCCCAGGTTGGGTACGGTAATCATTTTTTAGAGTGTAGTACCATGTTTTGGAGGTGAACCTCTGTTGATATCCCCGGCCATGATAATCACTGTTTGGAATACTTTATTCTCATAGCCACACTCCAACATAGATGGGAAACAAGGGTTACTTTGACATTTACCAGTAGATTAGATCAGCAGAAAATTGCTCAGAATTATCACCAGAACCAACATATTAAAATATTGTTCACTAAGATACATTTTTTGAAAGAAAAACCTTATCTAGATATCTTAAAGTATACCAGGCCATATTTGGGATACTTTATTCGCGTATTGACACATCCAATATCGAGAGTTCCTTAAGTTTTTGCTTTTCATCGATGTCAAGGTTTTCAACACAATACCAAATAATTGTCAGTTCTTGCATGTTGAAGAACTGCGAGATTTATTTTTTTAATTTTTTCCATTTTGCGTGGGGATGGGCGGCGGTGCAAATTATCAGTGTTTTTCGTAGTTTATCGAAAAATCCAAATTTATTCCTTATTCCAACACGAACCATGTACAAGGATCCGGTTACACAGTGGAGGGGTAAACATTGAGATGTATCCTAAACAAGGCCCAGGGTGTAACTTGGGAAGAGATGTACACTGCAACTTTGGATAAAAACTTGTACGTTAAGATGCGAGATAGTGCAATAATTGAAAAAAGATTCATCACATATAATGAACCTTAAATAAAGCCACAACCTGGAAATTTGTACGAATATTTTCACAGAAATCAGACTAAATACTTCAACAAAGTCTTCCAAAGTTTGGTTAACTTGAAAAAATCGTCAAATCATTTTAACTCATCCTTTTTGTAGTTTTCCAGGAGAAACTCGAAATTGTTCTATCTTACAATCATTCCGCAGGAATGAAGTAAACCAACAAATTTAAGATAAAACCTTGAAACCTATAAACATGCGGCATTTCTATTACAGTCTACGGATTATATTACCTTTGGCATATAGTGTTGACGTTTTTTTTCATTGAAAACACTCAATTGATTTCTTCTTTTTTTACCCTTTTGCATGCTTTTAAAAAAAAGTGAAATTTCCCATGTACATTCCATAAAAGTATTTTCACATAAAAAGTATTAAAAGTATTTTCATTCTTTATAACCCTTCATTGATGACATGGATAGGATTGTACACATGAAATTACAGAAGCGTATATAGCCACTTCAGCAGATATCGGCTTCAACAGGAGGTATAACATTTTATTCAATATCTCACTCTTGTTACGGCTGAAATGCATTTTCCTTACCGGGGATTTCCCGGACTGGCAACAAACGCGCTGCCATCATCGAACAATAAAGTAGTTTCCGGTTAAAGTAAATAAACATGTCTACGTGGAATGTTACATAGTGACACATGAAAATTTGATTGACAGCTCGAACAGGTGATCTTTAACGTTAAGTTAGCCTGCGGGGTGGACGAAATTTTTTTCGTCCAGCTCATCGCTACGAATCTGAGGGGAGGCAGCCTTAGAGGGCGACCGACACCAGAGGCGCCACGCATGCTAACGTAAAGTACGTTCGTCTGGTTGGAATAGATGAAGCACTGTGCCTAAGTTATCATTCTGTGGTACCAGAGCATACACCTGTATTCTGGTAACATGTAGACCCCATATGCGTCAAATTAGAACAATAAAACAGCAATGTTAAGCTTTTAACAGGTAGAGGGAACAGGTGGAGGGAAGGGTTTGGTTAGGATAATGGGAAGAAATTGAAAACAGATGTGAAGTTTGGCTAGTTCATTGTACAATCGAGTAACTCAAAAATAAACATACAATAGCGACTTACAGTTTTTACATCAGCCTGAAACAAGACTGCCTGAAAAACGCACACTCTAATAGAGTAAAATGTGTGAATTCACTCCATTAGGGTCATTAGAGGGTGAATTCAATTCAAGACGGATAAAATTCACTCTAAAAAAGTGAACTTTCTCTACAAAAGAGCGAAATTTTCCCCTTGCCTACGGTGATAACTCTCTAAAGAAGTGATCGTTGGAGGTACTCGTGGAAAGGTGAATTCTCACAGACTGCTCTTCCTTGAGCAAATTTCACTCTTCTTAGGGTGTTGTGAATTAACCTTCCAATTCGTACTTTTCACTCTATTAGAGAGTGACGATCACTCTTTTGATTTTAGAAGGTAATATGAAGAAGCAACAACACACCTGGTCCTATATCGTTATTTTGGTAGATGGTGTTTAAAGGCTCGGTTTCTAACCAATTGGGTTTAGTCTAGCAGGCCACATTTTTTCATTGGTGGATCAGTTCCTTCTTCCTAATCCATTGCTCATGCACATTAGCAATAAGGCTCTACCTTCAAAGTATTCGGTATGACGCAAACCTTCAGTCCACCCGAGGGCAAATCAGATGCTCTAACCAAGCAAGTTATCAAAAATCTTTATACATTCGGCATGTTCAGGCATCGCAGTAATGACATCTTTTTTCTCTCTCTCTTTCTTCCCGTTTTTCTACTTGATTAACTACTTAAAAATTATTTTGATAGACTTAAATATAAATATATTTGTTTTGGATTAGTGACCGATGGAACGTCCGATTGGTCACTAATTCTACTGTTTAAGATTTAAACTCAAATATTTTAAACGCACAATTTAATAGAGTACATATTTTATTTTATTCTATTTTTTTTTTTTTTGCTTTTGTTTTTTATTTCGGGGGGGGGGGGGGGGGGGAGGTGGAGTAGGCAGTTTAGTGCTCAGAAAACAATTCCAAAACCCCTATATAATTGAACGATGCACACTGGCTGAGCGATGCATAATTCAATGTCTTCTTTATGTTTACCACTATAATACATCTAACAATTAAATAAGGAACCGCTGTACTGAATATTTTCTGTTGAAACCTTTCTGTATATTGTAACGATAATATGTATATTTTCTTTCATTTGACAAGAATGTATCGATAATAAATGTAATAAAATCACTCGCCCTAGGGTTATCATGTACAAGCATACGTAAAGGTCCGTCCATATATGTCTGTAATATCATTACTGGATTGAAAATTTGTAAAGTAAAACAAACACTTACCTCCCATTGACCTGACTGTAGATTCAGTTGATAATCATTCACAGAAGCATACCACATAACTGAAATAAACAATAAATACACCTATAACAATATACAATAGGCTTTACGGTCAATGCTATGTCACCACTGAATAAACACGGCACAGCAGATATCTTTTATTATCATCAATTATTTTTTTAAGTTTTTACAAATCTTCCGGCAATTGATTTTATTCCTAAATTAAATATAAGAAAAACTTTGGTTGTAATATGATTTGAACATTTGAAAGTTTATGTTCGTGAATACTGTTATGTTTGAGCCTGAGAATATTTTTTCCAGCTATCTTAAGCTAATTTATAAATCATGCATTGACGAAAATGTTTCTTTAAACATTCAGCAGTAACGAAGGAATTATAAAGATAATTTTTACGTTTTATCCCGATATGCAATACGTAGGATAATTAGGGTTAGATAGAGTTTTACTGTAAAATTTCTAAACAATTGGTTTCAATCAGGACAACCACGGTCGTAAGTAACATAATTTATTATGAATTCTTTGCCAATATCTAAGGGATATTACTAAAAGCACAAAAGATTATTTATATAATTTATATTTTGTTTGAACACAAGGAAAAACATTACAAGCACGCACAATTTATCTCTAAAGCATCCAATCACACATATTTCTCTCATATAGTATAACTACTAACTATAAATAAAATTGTCAACCCTGAATACAAAGTGTCTGCAATGTTCCCCAATTCTTATGTTCTTATGAATTTGTGTTCGTGTTTCTGTTATTCATTGCAGACAACTTAATAGAAGTCACAAGTAACTATCTTATCATACTGCATACATTAAATTTATTTTTATCACACACAGTGTAATACAAGGTATGATACCTTTAACGTTTCTTGATCTAAGAACAGACACAGACTCAGCTTGGACAGATGGTGGCAGCAGACAGCCCCCCAACCTGATGGAAGAAAGATGACACAGGGAAGGACCAGTAGATTATACATTAATACAAGAATATTTATAACCTAGGATAAAACTCTAGTTTTCACTGTTAAAAATCAATGTATATAAATTAACAGAATAAAAACAAGCAGATATTTTTTCTTCCATCTTTATTTCCTTTTTGAATCTGGATTTTTGCAGGAATATCTCAATCATCAGAATATTAAAATGACAAAGCAAATCACATACTTTCAAACCTTGATAAGAAAAAGGAGGAAAATTCCGTTGAGATAGACAGACAGACAGACAGACAGACAGACAGACAGACAGACAGACAGACAGACAGACGTATGTATGTATGTATGTATGTATGTATGTATGTATGTATGTATGTATGTATGTATGTATGTATGTATGTATGTATGTATGTATGTATGTATGTATGTATGTTCAAATGAGATAAGAATCAATTGGGTCAAATAGACCCACACAGACCGGAAAAGGCGTCTTTTAAATTTAAATATTTAACTTTACTTTTTGATTTTTGTTTCCTCCTAAAAGATATATACTCGTCAGTTTGAAAAGCAAACTTAAACTTGTAATATAAAAGCAAACAGATAAATAAAGATTACAGAAAAGTTGTCTGACAAATATTTTTCAGTATTTTTTCTGTAATCATAATTTTTCTCTTTATATTTTCTGTAAATAAACAGCGATTTTTAAGTGTGTACTTGCTAAATCGGTGAAATAACATTCAATTTTATCACTGCTGATCATTGTTATCTTCTCTGTTTAAAAGTCACCTTACTTTAGGTCGAAGGGTATTCAATTAGTATATGCCTTAAGCTTTTTGCGAAATATTTTTTAAAGTTTTTTTTTTCTTTTTTACATAAAGGTATCTTTCGTTATAAGTTTACTGAATTTTATTTTTCTAGTTCATCACATGCAGTAGAGTAGTATACAACATTCAATATGTTTTACAGTACGTGAACAGTGATGAATAGCTTACGGTGTTGTATAAATATCTTGTCAATGTGTATGGTGTGATCTATTATTTGCCAATCACTGACACACGCGTATTTCCACCTGTTGATCTATTATTATGTAAATGAGCTACCTTTGCTTTTAGTTGCATACTGACAGGTGATGTACAAAAGTCCATTTACATGTTAGTGTCTTGTGATTGTAAACAGTGTATGTATTCACTGTGCATGTATTGCTGTGTACTGTACTAAGGAGATAATGCCCATATTCCCCGTATTGGGCTGAATTTAGAATATTTTACAGACAGACAGTACAAACAATTAAAATCTAAGGGAAATTTCTATAGTTTATTAAGATAAAGGCTAGTTTATCAGTTTAAGTCTGTATTGCCAAGTTGGTAAGTTATGTAGTAAGTGCGATGGAGTTTAACCGCCCAGTTTCAACCAGAAAGTTGCAAGTATAGGGAAAACATGATTTGAAGTTGTATATTTTTTGAATTGATGGGCAAGGGGCCACTTATTACAGGGCCAGGTGTGAAACAATATTAACATTATTTACTAGAATGACAAATGTCATTATTTTTTACTTTACAACACATATTATACACTGAGCCATCCTCCACTATTTCGATTTATGGTTATGTTACCTTAATTTATTTTGGTTGAAAAAAAAATTAACTAAGTGACCAACTTTGTTGGTATTTTTCTGTTAACTTAATGTTTCCCTTTATTTTTCTGTAAACATGTGATGGTTATGTTTCAGAAAAAGGATGCGGGGTTGCTATTTTTTCAATGGCGAATGGTAAATCGCCTGGAAGTGATGGTTTTTCTGCAGATTTCTATAAATTTTTTGGGCCTACTATTAAAAATGTCGTTATTTCCTCGTTGAATTACGCACTTGATTATTCAAAGTTATTGGAAGAACAAAGACGTAGTGTCATAACATTAATTTAAAAGCAAAATAAAGACCCGTTATCACTTGGCAATTATGACCCAATTTCACTTTTAAATACGGATTATAAGATTGAAGCCAAAGTACTTGCTACTCGACCTAAAGATGTTCTAAGTAATTTTATTTAGTAACAACCAGACGGGTTTTCTTAAGAATCGCTTTATTGGTGAGAATATTCGTTTTAGTTTGGGTTTGGTTGATTATAATAATGTAAATAATATTCCAGGATTTATTTTTTTGATTGATTTTGAGAAAGCCTTTGACTCCATTGACTGGAATTTTGTCCATAAAACTTTGGATTATTTTTGAGTTTAACAACAGCTTCAAAAATTGCATTCAAACTTTTTATAACGGTTGTTCTGCATGTGTTTTTAATAATTGTTTTTCCACTGATTTTTTTTCCTTTTAGGAGACGGATGCGTCAAGGGCGCCCTTTAAGCCCTTACTTATTTATTTTATGTGCTGAAACTTTAGCGAGACAAACATTTAACAATAACAATTTCAGGGGCACCAGTACTTTAAATAAAGAAATTGAGATTCTTCAATACGCAGTTGAAACTGCTCTTTTTAATGAGGGTAGTCGTGATTTTATTTCAGAAATATTTGTTATTTTGATTGAATTTGAGTACGCCTCTGGACTCAAGATAACCCTGAGTAAACCTCATCTCTTTCCTTTGGGCCCTCTAATTTCGAGCCCCCTGAGTATCTAGGTGATTTCGGTTTAGACCTTTCTTTTGGTCCAATCAGGTTCCTTGGGATAAGTTTCATTCACAATGGTGATGATATTTTTTAGATTAAACTACCTTCAGAAACTTTCAAGGCTTAAGAAACTCAGTTTTCATCATGGTTGGTTGATGAGGGATTTAACGCCCATAGGGAAAAATATTATCTTTTGCACTTAAGCAACTTTTGTTTTTGTTTCAAGTTTTGCCAGACCCACCTGTGAACTTTATTAAAGATGTTCAAAGATGCATTTTTGATTTAATTTGGTCCGGTAATACGGATGAAGTTAGGAGAAATACTATGTATAATCGTATTGAAAATGGAGTTCTTAAGGTTACACATGTTAGAAGCGTTATATCCGCTCTCAAAATTACCTGGGTCAAGAGATATAGGGATGAAAGTGACAGGACGTGGAAGTTATTTTTTGCCTATTATTTACGTGGTTATGGAGGTCAATCTTTGTTTGAATGTAACTTGAGTACTCATGATGTAATCGGTATTAAAAATGTATTTATTAGGAATGTTTGCTAAGCATGGGGAACAATGAATTTTCATCAACCCCAGGATAGCTTCGGTTCTCAAATCTCATGGAATGATAATTATATCCAAATCAATAAGGAGACTGTTTGTATGATAATATGTTTAAGGCAGGGATGATTAATGTTAGAGACATTTTTGCGAATGATAATGAACCACTTACGTTTCAATCTTTTTGTGGAAAATATCATGTTAGAAGCTTCCCTTTTACGGATTATTTCTGGGTAATATCTGCAATCCCCAGGGACTGGAAGAGCAATTTATTTATTCAAGGTGGACAAAATATTGGAAAGGAAAGATGCAACGGAGCTGTCACCTCTAAGTCCGCATATGTAAAATTAATTTCTCATATTGTGTTACCTACACGAACTTTGGTTAAATAGACCTATTACCAAATAGCAATTACAAATGATTGTGGGATAGAGTTTTGGTGTTTGTCATTTTTGTCAATGGCATTTTACTGTGGTGAAAACTGACGCACACCCAAAACAATATCCCACAATTCATTGTAATTGCTATTTGGAAATTGGTCTATGGGGTGCAGAATTTAACTTCGCAGAGGATGAGTGGAATGTGAATTTTAAGATTCCTTCCTTCACATTATCTGAAACTAAGATTATTTTCTTCCAATTTCGTTTCCTCCACAGAATTATCGGAACAAATAAGCTTTTATATTTAATGAATAAAGTCAATAGCCCTTTGTGTAATTTTTGTGAAACCGAAGTTGAAACTTTAGACAACTTATTTTGGAGCTGTCCTTTCACTTCATCGTTCCATTTAGATACAGAACAACTTCTTTTCGGACAATTTATCCTTTCAAAGAAAGATTTCTTTTTCGGTTATATTCTTATCGATCATCCAATGAATTTTGTTATTCTTCATTGTAATTATTACATTTTTAGTTGCAGGCTTGGAAATCACAATTCAAATATTTTTGAGTTTTACTAAAAATTAAAATTCATCTTTAAAGTAGAAGAATATATTTGTTCAAAAGACGGTACATCCCGTAAACGTGTAAATAGGTACAGAGAAATTTGTAATTTTCTAACATATATATACTACGCCTAGTAATTCGAAAAACGGATAATTGTTTTGTTGGTAATGTTCAATTATTTCTTTGAAAGATCTGTATTTGTATTATAGCAACATGTTGTTATTATATTGATAAAACCTAACGACGGAAAAAAAATTCTGTAAATTATCAGCGATGTTTAACAGTTTATTTGCTAACATAATATTAAATTTTATAACTGCCCAGGCCTCTGTAAAAAAGTCTAATTATTTCAGCTGGAAGTGTAATCAATTATTGTAAGCCTTAAAATTTTGCCTCACATTTTCATAAATTTGTTCACATAAGAAATGTCAGCAGTTTTCGTTAAATGTTCACTAGGTCATCACATGCAGTACAGTTGTATACAGCAGTCAATATGTTTTACAGTTGGCTACACGCTTTTTTCTAAAAGTCCCCACGACTCTCTGGCGAAGAGCCAAGGGGCGAAAACCAAACGATTACTCCCGGAGGAGTTCTGCTCCCTTAAGGAGCTCAAGGTCCCAAATGGACAAGTACGCCCTCCAAAGGGCAAACACTGAGTGGTCCTGCTCTAGACTGGCTGAATAGAACAGAAGCCACAACCTGGATGCAGATACGTGAGGAGCTTTCGACGAAACCTAAAGAGTTTCGGATAGCTGTTCTCAACTTCACGACTACACGACGATGATGAATATCATATCTCACAGTGTTGTATTATAACATAACCTCTCAATGTGTACGGTGTGTTCTATTATTTGTCTTTCAAAGGCCAGTTTTTAACTGACGCACCTGTGTCTCCACCTGTTGATTTTTAATTGTTATGTAAATGAGCAACCTTTGTTTTCAGTTGTATATTTACAGGTGATGTTAAGGTCATTTAAAGTTTCATAGCTTGTGATTGTAAACAGTGTTTTCATTCACTGTACGTACATGTGTTACTGTGTACTGTGTTACATTTAGCAGTGACAGATAGACAGCTAGAAATAGGAACTTAATTTTCTGTTTCAGTATATTGTAATGTAAAGTTAGTTTAATCCTGTACACTGGCAAATAGATAAATGACACAAATTTCAGAAGTGTGTATCTGTGTAGGGCAGAGTCTATAAGATGGCGAAGTCTAAAACAATTGTATATTATTCACTGTAACTAACAAATGTCGTTATTTATTAGTTTGACACCCCACATAATACAGTAACTACAATTGCTTACTTGGATACATTTTAATTTATTTATGGATGTGTAGGCCCAATGTTTTATTTGAAATAAACATTTTAGATATAATTGTTAATTGTTTAGAATATGAAAGTATGCATAAGACATAATGGTAGTGAGCATACACATAAATAGTTTAGTAACTTGTGATCATTGATCTTGTAATGAAAAATAATTAACTAGTGACAGGTTGATTTCACTGAGAAATGATTTTTCTTATCAAATTTAAAGTAACCCTGTTTATTTTGTATACATAAATTCTAACAATGGGATCTTTTAAGGCTTGTTTTCTTTAAACAAATACCGTATGAAATTCATAGCCTTTTAGGTAATTTAATTAGCTACGTTTAAATCTTGAAGTAAAATCTTTTTAAGATAAACTATTTGTTTTATTTTGTTATCTTACTGCACTGTTTAGTTTATCGTAAATCACTTTAGTGTCCATGATAGTTTTATAACCTTTACCTCCAGGTGCGATAATTTCCGTTTTTATCAAATACTTACGCTTCTATGTTCAATTGTCTTTTAAATCAAATTCCCACTGTATTTACTATTACCAACGGACAAGTCTGTTTCACAGTTTAAGCCTAAAATTAACGTTTGTGTACATTAAAATAATCCACGATATTCCTGCAGATGTTCTTTTTGTATGTACTGTATGTCATTGTAAAAGTGTTTATCCTACAACAAACCTTAAAGTAACTATTTAAACAGTCCCTGAACCTAATAACATGTTTGCATTTACATAGAGTTGATTATCCTACTGTATTTTTTGTATTTTTATAAAATATTTTAGACTTCAAACAATATCTGATAGTGATACTGTACTATACTACACTGTATCAAAAATGTTTCTCTAAATGTTTATCTATACAACAAATACCAACTACTAATACTGTTTCACGTTTTTATCGTAAAATTAACGTTTTTGTACACTAAAAGTCTCACAACAGAAACGTCAGTCCTTACTAAAATAACGTATCGATGACAAATAAACCATGACACCGATTAATTTCTGACAGTTTCATTTATATTACTTACATTTTAATTACAAATACTTACCTCAGTTCCTTCAACGCCAGACACTTTGATGAATACTGTAAGATGCCTGTAAATTCTTCTGATGTTATTTCTCTGCCTTCATCTTCAGTGTCTATCACTAGCACGTTGAGTGTAGTGAGGACTGGTATAGAGAGATTGGATTTTAACTGGAGATGATTCCCGCCACGCAGGTCCACTGTACTGTAGCATTTATACAGATACACACATGAAATGGAAATCTGTAAAGTAAAATAAAACAGAGGATTGGATTAAAAGTAGAAATATACAAGACATCTTTAGTGAATCGGAGAAAAGAAATAAGAGAATTAAATGATATAATGTGTCCGTGTTGATAAGAAAGACTTTTTATAGGAAGGAATGTTGACCTTTAAATGATAAAAGGAATTAAAAGTCATTATAGGAGATATAAAAGAATTATTTCAGGATTTTTGCAGGAATAAATATTATATTTGTGTTATTCAGTGCCGTTTTGTTCCATGGATTTTTTATGTTTTGTTTTGTTCTTTTTGGTACTTTGGTTGTTTTTTTCCAAGGACTTACAATTTTGGAATGATATACAGCAGTACTACGGTGGTAATAGTGACTATTTGGAAATGAATCTGTGAACTATTGTAGGTTGAGTCAGATTGGGAAGGTTTCAAGCAAGAATTCGCTGGATAAAAGGGGGGGCCGTTTTAATTTTATGAGAAAAATGTTTGAAATATTTGAGTTATTTTAATTATTATTATTTGAAATAGTTATAATTACAAAAGTTCATTTTTAATTGACTTAAAAAAACTGAAATATAACATATTTTACAATGGAATCAATTTTTTTTACTCTGATTGTAATCGATTTCATGTCTTATTTTTTTGGATATATATTTCCTCTCTCTGTAGTGAATAAAAATCATTTTCGTAAAATTTAAGATGTCAGTACTACCCTATTATTGTCGTCTTTTTATATTTATATTTCAGAGGTTAAAAAGTATAACTAGTCTATTTTGTTACCAACCTGTTTCAAAATGAAGTTTTCTTCCTTTTCATTTGACCATTTCAGAAATGTTTCAAGTTAAATAGTTCAATTTATATAGTACAGCAAGTTTTGCTAATCGGGAATAACATTTATTTCTCTTAAAATTGGTCCGTTTAAACTTAGGAACTAATCAATTAAAAAGTAAAAAAATATCCATTCTGTAATATTTCATTTTGAAAGACATTTCTAAAGACATAGATCGGATTGTTGACCTATATCAATTAAGTATATCTTGACTAAAGCAAAACTTTAATTAACTTTCTCCCTGATAACGGTACGTCGACTCACATCGGCTACGGACAACCTCGGTAGACTGGTTTTTGTTATACACGTAACATTTGGCAGTATACTATAGTTAAAATGGTTTCAAAACATTTCAAGTTCTAATTTTTAGTAAGATATGGGATTCCGCAGAAAAAAAAAGGTGATAAAACTTTGAAAGGTCAAATCATGGAAAATACTTCAGTCTTCAAGATGAGAGCTCAATTGACAAATGTTGGTGTTTTTTTTTTCACAGGGGTATGAAAAAGTGATTTTACAAGTCTCATTCGGTCAAAATCATTTGTCAAATTATCTTTTGTGTTGCGCCATATCATAGTACAAAGAAAGGTTTGGAAAATTGCTTTTAAATCACTAAAAATTATATTTCCCATAGCAGGCGTGATAAATATTAATCACCTTCTGGTTTGAAATTTTATGGTACACTTTTTATACTTGATGTTGATGTATTTGTTTTATCTTGTCCATGATAACAGAAATGATTTTCTCACTTTTTTTTTCGCTCTCCGGGGAAAACTGCCCGGCTCTTTTGTCCCTATACCCGCAAACCGCACACAACTTTATCATTTAGGGAGAAAATATTTAATAAATTTAGCTATAAATATTAACTTTTCCACAGAAGACACAAGGAGAGACATCTATACGTCTGTGACACACGAAAAGTAAGATGATCGAGTATTAACTTCCCCTAAATTCTGAGCAAATGAACCCTATTTGGTCTTTGACTTTCAAAACTGAAAGAGAATGAATACCATAGAACTCTACTTAATATGGATGGAAAATCTAGTAAAAAGTTGTAGGAGCGGTAAAAGATTCGTACTTTTTTTTTGGGGGGGGGGGGGGGGTGTTGCCCTATTGAGAAGCTACGTGAGTTTTTAACAAAATCGAAGAAAGAATATTTTCCACGTTTTTTATAATTTCATTATTTGCTTTGAACCCTGGTAACAATTTACTGTTGTCTGTGATGACTGGTCTTAACTGTTTTAAATTGTAAATACGGTTTAGCAAAGAAAGTTAGGCCCCAAAGTTCACCTTCTTTTAAATTAAAGATAAATTCCGTTTATTTAGCACATAATTTAATTCAGTGTTTTTCTTATAACTGGAATGAGCAGGCTTGTAAAAATGAGTAAAAAATGGTTGTTTGAATTAAGTTATATTTGGTCTATCATCATTTTAACTCAAACACAGGTCCAGTATCACGCTAATTTACTGCACAGTTAATTTCTTTTAATTAGGAGAAGCCGATCGCGGTCATTTTTTCTGTGACTAAAGTAAGGCTTAAAATACCTGTTTTCTCATTGGTAAAATTTGCTGTATTTTAAAAGTAATCTTATTTGCTGCTAAACATATATCTCATCATATGTTGACATAGGCTAGATCCGGTCCTATCGTTTATTTCCATGAAAAATAATATTTTACTTTACTTTTTTTTAGGAGAGGGATCACTTTAACCGGGAAAGTCGTCTTTTACATATTTCCAAGACGCCAATACTTACTAGGTTACATGTCCAATATTGATATAAGATCCCACATTTTTACGAAAGCCTTGGGCCTAGTCACAGGCTCTGTCACAAGCGCGAGGTATTCGCGTAGTATTTTGATCACCGCGATCGCGCGAGGTCGACGGCGGGTAACCGTACCCACCCCGCTAACAAAACGATTCCGATGATTGCTACAACATTTCGTTGCTTAACAGGTGTTCGTAATTTGTTCTGTGTTTTTCAAATTAACTATGATAAGAACACACCGCGGCAGGTGTATTATCTGGACTCATTAAGTAGGCCTATAGGCCTAGTCGAACATTCGTTCTGAATATTACAATACAGATAGGCCTAGCCTAGGGGCCTACATTAACCTAGTTTTTGTAGGGTAGGCTACCTAATTTCTCGTTCCATATTTTATTAAATTTGCGGAGATAATGCTCGTGATGAGTGCTTTGGTATTGTCTGTCAAGAAATAGCTTCATAAACACGGATAAAAGAAGTCAGTCATCATATTCCTTTTCTGAATATTTTTTTAATAAAATTATAAGCTTTAGCCTACTTAAAATAAAACTCTCTGATCGACTCTCTGATCATAGCAGACGATAATGTTTTGAGTAGGCCTAAGGCATATCGTCTGAGTATTTTAAAGACCAAACTTAAACGTTAAAAATACCTTTTTGTTGAACAGTACCTAACACACACCGTTCAGCTGATGGAAATTTAATCAAGAAATAAAATACAAATAATCCAATTCGCATATCAAACGTGGCAAAGAATCTCTTTCACCATCCATTACGCTTATTTCCGTGTCAGGGTTGAAGGTAACGACTCTCAGTCTCAAGTGGCCACTGATCAACTTAATTACTGACACTAACGTTCCATTGGCGCGTAAATTTCTTTGCAGTTGGCATTGTACTATATTGTGATCGTAGTCCGCCACATGTACAGGTGCACGGATGTACATTGTTCTCGGTAAAACAGGTGGAACAAGATGTATGTTTATATCAATATTCCACGTGCTTTCGGTGGCAGCATTCAAAAATACTTTGTCAGTGTAGATGTCTGAATTCTTCAATGTTTTAGCCGATCATGGTACGTGTTCCCAAGTAATGTTGAAAGTAACGTTAAAAATCTAGGTATTAGGTTGGTGTTTTTAAAATTATAACTTTTGCGGGTTATGCGTTATAAGTGTAAATGGTGAGCTGGACCATATCGTCACAGATGTTACGAAGACGGATATGACATAACATGACCCTCTAAGCATGACCGTTCGGGAAGGGGGCTCCAGGGAGCTGCGGTCCCCGTCAAGGGCGTGTCTAGACCATTCTTCATACTTGGGCCAAAGTGAGCGAAGCGCACGAGGGAGGGATGGGAAGCTTTTAGTGTTTTAATGTGAAAATACGTGAGTTGGTGCATATTTAGACGATACTTTGTATACTTAGGGAGACTCATTATTATGGATTTTATGAACTATTTTCTAGGAATAACCGCATTGAAATCAAGTACGCACCTATAGCTGGAAAACAATTGGGTTTGCGGGGAGGGCAAGAAAATTTTGGTCCAAAATGTCTCCCGATCGATGGAAAAGGCACCTCCCGAGCCTGTTTACCGTACACTCTGAAAACATCCTGGTTAAATCCTGGTTAATTCAACCAGAATGGGGTAAAAGATTAACCATACATTTTCTGGTTAAAAAAAAAAAAATTAACTGCCAGGGAAATGTTAAGTTCTTTTCAGGATTTCTAGCCAGTAGTTAATTTAACAAGGAAAATGGCAACTTTGACCAGGATTTTGGCGTTATTTTAACCAGGAAATGTATGGAAAAGTATTGCCCCCGATCCTGGTTAAATTTAACCAGGATGTTTTTAGAGTATATATAAGAAGGGAAAAACTAGCAATGTTACATAAAATGAACATAAAAATATCACAAATATGCCAATGGGGGGGGGGGGCTGCCCCTTCCACCCAGTTTCGGAGTGGGAATAGGCGAAGAGTGAATGCACGGCTGACGGCTGACGGCTCTAAAAGCGGGGCGCATTGGTTCGAGCGGAATGCACAAAAACGGCCGGAAACGGCTTTCCAAGGCGGGTATAAGCAAGGTTTACACAGGCATTTTATAGCAGGAACAAATTAACATGAAGCACTACTAATCTGGAGTTTGGGGAATATAAACCTTTGAAAAGAAGAAAAACAACCATCTAAGCGGAGCGGCACAATTAGTTGGGCCGGTACCTTAAGAAAAATTGCGACCCCTCAGAAAGCCTGAAACAGTATACCCTGGCTGGTATAACCCCCCTCCCCCCCCCGCCCTCCTTGTGCGAAACTTTTAAGGTGTAGCGCTTGTGGTGAAATATTGAATGTCAGATTGAAACAACGACAAAAAGTATTATGACGAACGAAATTATTGCGAGGAAAGCCTTAGTCATCATTCCAATTTATTGTTGCAATCAGTGGCGTAACCAGCGGGGGCAGGGAGGCAGGGGGGGGGGCAAATTACCCCCGGACACAAAAAGTAAGAAGTGAAGAAAAAAAAAACGGAAAGAGAAGAAAGGAAGGAAAGAAAGGAAAAAGAGGAAAAGTGAGGGAAGAGAAGAAAAGGAACAAAAGGAAAAAAGGGAGATGAAAGAAAAGAAAGGCAGAAGAAAAAGGGATAACGGAAAAGAAGGGGTAAGGGAAAAACGAGATAAGAAAGTGGGTCAACTATAACACTAAAAGCAAGATTGATTTGCATTCATGGAACACTCTTTTGGTGAATATATGAATATTCATGTAGAAAAATATATGAACATTCATTTAGTCATCTAAAGTTAACAAAGTAATATCTGAGTTCCACTTTATCGGAGGAAAGACTTTCCCCTCTTGCTCTTTTCCAGATAGTCCATAGGACTTTAGGAAAGCGATCATTCACGGATTTGCCACCAATATTTGGAGGAAATGCAGATTCTTCAGTTAACCCAGGAAACCCAGAATCCAAAGCTCGGTTCTGCAATATAAGCTCCATATCAACAAATTATTGTTTCAAAAGGGCAGAAATTTCAACCCTTATACATTGGCGTTCACAATACAACACTTGTACATTGGTGTTCACATTTGCAAGAAAAATCCGCGGAAAACTTAGCCACCACTTACAAGTCCTAGACATGCTATTTCCGGCTGTCCGAGGGGTCGCGATTTTTCAAAATTTTCTGTTCGCTCTGCGCCAGCTGAAGGGGAACCATTGGCCTTCCGTAGTCAAATGCTCTTAATACACACCTGTCATCAAATACCTTAAATTTCAAGCCTTAAAGCTGTAAGTGATCACTCATAAAGCAGTCAGTGGATTATTTGTCCTAGCCACTACAGTGCCGTATCCGTAAAATTTTCTTCAATATATGCTTTCATTTTGTCCCAAAAGGCAACAAAGTTTCGAGAGTTTTAATTTTGCCGAGAAGCCTTAATCCGCACTCCTTGGATAACACGATCTTCAGTCGATGCAAGCTATCTCAGATATATGCTAATCGGGGACGCAAATTCTTCGATAGACCCCAAATATGCAAATTTCCTTACAGGAAGCCTTGCTAATCTATTTTCTGCAACATAGGCTCCATATTTACAAATGTGTTAACGGACCCAAATTTCTAAGGTAGCACTTCCATGCTTATACGGCAGTGTTCACACTTAAGAAAAAAAAATCAGATTTATTTTAAAATAGTTTTTCTTGCTTGTAGAAAAAGCTAAGAAATTTAACAAAAACTGTACCTTTTGGTCAATTGGGTAGGGTGAGTTGTATGGTCCAAAATTGTCCCCGGACCTTAACACTTAAGGCCCTAAGACACCTACAAACTAACACATCTCAACTAATACAAAATCGGAAAAACCTCTATGCTACCCCCCCCCCCCCCCCTCCTCCCGGACAGTTGCTATTCTCATAATAACTCTGGCCTAAACAGAAAAATAAACTTTCACTTTTCCAAGGAAAATATTTTACCATACAGGGCAAAATCATGTCCAAACTCTGAAGTGAAACTAAGGAATGTATATTTAACCGTCTTGTGAAGATTTCCAGAATGAGCGGCCAAGTTTGTTTTGGAAAGTTTCATGAAAACTTTGCAGTGACTATGATGCTTTCTTATTTTCCGAGCAATTTCTGGAAAAAATTATGCTTCTTTAACAGCTTTAGGTGATTAAACGCTAATAGGTTGTTTAACACTTACTTGGCTGTCGGATTTTTAAAACCGAAATTAAAATTTTGGAGGCAGTCTTCTACCTGCCTCATGGGACTAGGGTCTTAGGAGAGAGGATTTCACCCTCCTCATTGTGGTTTTGTGTGTGTGTGTTTCTTCGTTTAAGATTTGCATCATAAGCTACCTTTTAATTAAAATTGTGTTACGTATATTTAACACAAAGAAAGGAGTTTGAGAAATCTGTGAGGGGCACGATGGGATGGTAGAGCAGTGCCTTGCTTCGGCTACGCTAATCCTTCAGAACGTATCCACCTAAACACCCAGGCAGGTTTACTCAACTGAGTACTTAAAAACCTTTCAGACGACCAATACAAGTGCGATGTGTGTATTCCGCCCACCTGACCCATCCCTGTCACGTGTGCATACATAAAGTTTTAATAGAGGGACGCAATGACTTACAGATCGCTGTCATGGTTAGAGGTCAAGGGAAGGGGACACCCTCCCTGGACAAGCTCCCCATTTTGGCTTGTGGAAATTGGATGAAATGCAAGATGTCTTAAATTCGACAGCATTAAAATTTGCAAGTTACAAAATCTTCATGAACAATTGGGTTCCTCAACAAAACTTTACGCGAACAAATCGGTAACGAGGCGATCCGTTTTCCGAATACGTAAAATACTTCTAACTTTTGTTGCTATGTGCTGCGTGAGTTGTTGTAACAGGAGGAATACACATACATGACAACATTGAGTAAGGTAGGAAGCACGCGAGAAAACCCCCGTGGCCGGCCTGACTTAAACAAATTGTTAAAAATAGAGCTTTTATAAACATCTCCTTAGTATTTTAAAGGGCAACAGCAGTTGTCCCAAATTGAAGAACTATAGTAGAGTGTCCAGTTACATTATTGGCTGTTGGACAGTTGGAGTCATGTGACAACATTTTCTTCTCTTTCAATGGTGATATCTACTAGAAATAACTGCTTTGTTCACCTTGAGTATGCGATATTAAATCATAAAATGTAATGAAAGAATCTTTGAAGAGAAATAAGACGAAAATTGTGCTATTTAGCTCTTTCTTCAAAATAAGTTTGCGTGACCGTTCTTTACCTTTAAGCTCGCAGGGTGCGTAGAAATTTCGCTAATTTGATAACGGTTTGTGAGAGAACATTTTCAACAGTGATTCGTGGTCGAAATACCCCTATAATCCCTTCTAACCCCATCTCATCCTATCTCTACAGAAATGCCCCTCGTGGAAAACTGGAAATTGAGGGAGTCGAGTCATATTCAGACAAACAATCAGCCATTTTTGAACTGATGTTTAATTTAGACTGAGATGCTGCTGAAAATTACTAAATCGATGAAACTGAAGCGCGGGAAAGTGTCGCGGGAATTTGTGCTAATTGAAGGGAGAAATATCTACTTCACTTGATTTACTTGGAAAGGTCGATATGGACCTAGTCGGAAAAAGCGTGCTCGAGTGAGAATGAGAAAATTCCAATTGGAATTCCAGATTTTCCAACGATCGTTCTGAGGAGTTTCATTTTGGGGGGCTGGGGGTTCAGACACCCCCACATACCCCGCTCGCGACGGCCTCGTTGGCGCGCAACTCCACCGTCAGCTGGAACGTGGAAGTCATTAGGAAATTAATCTTCCTGATCGCAGGAAACTGTCCCTACCCAAACACCCCAACATGCATCTGAATCACCTTTTCATTGAGATTTCAAGTTTAAAATTAATTCAAATAGGCTACCGGAGCAGGAGCTGTGGCATTTCAGCCATCGATTTAGGCAGATATTTAAACAGTATACTAGCAACAAATTATGACACCTCTCCCTGAAGAAAATATATACTCAGAGGTCTTGGAAGGTGTACAATTTAGGATTGTTTAAGTTGGAACTATGACGTCACTCATTCACGCTGAAAGCTAGCTACATTACACACCTCACCCCTGAATAGTGGTTCATGCAGTTTGCAATACTTTTCTGTAATGTACGTCGTTGCAACTATTTCTGCAACATTCCTATCGCTCCCATCTTCATTACCTTTCTTCCCTTCATATTTTTCTTCATTTTAATTCTTTTCACTCTCTTCCCTCATCTTTCCCTTTTTCCCTCCTCCTTTGAATCTTCCCATTTCTTTTTTCTTGAAAAATCGGGAAATTTGTTTTTTAACACTATAATAATAATTTGTGAGAATGTCTTGTCATAAGTCTGTCTGAAAATTCATTTAAACCCACCTCGTTGCAGAAGTAAAAGCAATTTTACTCGGGAGTTCGGGTAGTCACATGCACAGACAATTTATACATTCAATGTTTACTGAATTCAGACAAGAGTCGCAACAGAGTAAAAAGGATTATCATCTCGTCAATTTCTTTGTATAGTCTCCCCATGAAAAGATATATACAAGACTATTTCATTAAACCGTAGTGGTACATTTTACTATTTTACAAATTTTTCGAACTAATTACCGGTTATTTTTCTGATCATTCTTTAACTATTGCAATCAAAACTCGACTGTGTAGATCCTCCTTATAACCCCGGGAAAGACATTTCCGGCTGACACAGGGGTCTATTTTTCAATATTTTCTACACGCTTCGCAACTGATGTTGGCGCTTCGCTATGATGGTCTTTTTGCCTGAAATAAATTTGAAATTAGTGTTTTTCTGAAAATGAAAACTCAAATTAGTGGCTACTCAGATCCTCCTTATAAGCCTGGGAAATGACATTCCTGACTTTGTGAGAGGTACATACGATTTTTCAAAATTTTCTGAACGCTAAGTGGCGCTCGGACTGGATAGCCTTTTGGACAGAATAACATTTTTTGGGCAGAATACCTGCCCCAAACTGAAATGCTCCCGTACACCTCTGGCAGAGATTATGCCCCGGTTGAGGATCTGGAGTAGGGCAAAAAGTCACTTTTCCCCATGAGAGAAACTGAGGTGCAATACGGCCATGGCTGTGACAGCCACCCCAAGGTTGCTTTGGTGTCAGGAGAGATAAAATAGTAAATTTCTAATTTTTTTTTTTTTAATTTTTAATTTTTTTTTTCTAAATTGCCCTTAAACACGGTTTCTCCTAAGAGTATATTAGTGAGGTTAGTCTCAAATTAGGTGGGCGGGTTAATCACTTTGAATAGGTCATTCCTTTTATTTCTGGAGGACGTCAAAATGTCATTTGGGTCATCAGAGGTCAAAGTCTGCAAATTTGTTTACAGAGTCTCGCAAGAAATGCAACCTGTAGGGTCTCCATACTTGGCATCTGGATGGTATATGAAATTACATGATCCCTTTAGTTATTAGTGGAGATCAAAGGTAATGTGAGCTGGCGAATGGTCCAAGTCTCAACACCATGTTTACACAACTTCTCTAGGTTGCAGTCTCGGATACCTCAAAATTTCACACACGTTATGTGGATGCGATATAGTGAGTAGAACCCTAGTTTAAGGTGATCAAGGTGGTCTAAGTGGTCCGGTTGTCGCCGGGTCCGATTTTTTGGACCCGATTTATATGATATCTCAATGTAGGTAGCTTGAATGCCTTTCATTGTTTACTTTTTGTGTACATTATTAAGCACTATCAATATGAAATAAAAAACAGACTTACTTTCCAGTGACAACGAATCACTAAACCCGTTTGCTTTCTACTTCACAAAAGGTGGAAGCGTATTACTGCCAAGATTCCAAATCTAAATTAATAATGACCCAGTTCAGAGTTACAGGGGGTTTAAGGGGGTCAGAGGCTATCTTAAAGGCCTCTGTAAGGTGCAATCTGGAGGGTTTTAAAGCTATATTTGTTAATGGAATTTCAAACAATGTTGCAAAGGAACGTCACCTCTTCTTAAATAAGAAACCAAGTTACTGAAATTTTTATTTTTACGGCAATCAAAGGAGGGAGGGGGATTTTACCCCGAGGCTCCTTTCTCTGAAAAAGGGAAAAGCGTATAGCTTTACCTTGTTAACGTGAAACCTTCATTAAACTTATATAGAAGAAAGTTAGCAAGTGGAAAAATTTTCGAATTGTTGAGGAACAAATTTTACAAAATATAGAAGCTCAGTTATAGAAGATCAGTTAAAGGATTCGATAGCCTGCATGAAGCTTACCATGCGCTGTAAGCTATTCTACAAGGATCCATGGACCGAAAGTGTCAGAATCTTGTTTCCTTCTGAGTTCCCGAGATAGATCTGCTGGTGGAAAGTTAACTTCAGTATGTCTTTGTTAGGACTGCTTTGGGCTTACAGTCAAAGGATTCAGCGGATTCAGATATTACCAGGAGGGCCGAAACACCTTACATTTGAGATTTCTCCGCTACATTGATAGAGAAAGGGAGTTTGAAAGCAGAACCATCCAGGCTTAGCGGAAAGCTGTCAAATTTGACGGTGTAACGTGAAAGATAGGCAAGAACACAATTGAAGGAGAAAATAACCAAGAGATTATCCACAAAGAGGATGTCCAATTCCCTTAAACACAAAGGTTCCAGGATGTACTATTGCTGTTTTGAAAGACATTTCAAAGCAAAGGCTTAAAAACTGCTGGTACAATGAAGTGTTGCAGAGAAGTAGGATGTAAGTATATAGTTTAGCCCGAGTTCAGTGCGATGTTGAAGGGAGCTAACCTTCTACATTTGAACTGATGAGGGCACCGTTTACCATTGTATTTAGTATTTAATTCATATTAAAAATGGAGTTCACATCTATCCCTAATTTTTTACAAACAAAACCTTGGGTCATTAATTGACCGCACGTTTTAGTCATTTTTCGTTTAACCCATAACTCTCGGTCATATTGGCCCGTTGTGGAAATCTAAATTTCTTTAACACCTTGCAGGGGCGTAGCCAGGATTTTCTTGTGTGTGCGTGGGGGGGGGGGGGCTAAGTTGACTTATCGTCCCCAATCTTGACCGACAGGACTATCTAAGCGGAGCGCCACCATTAGTTGGCGCGGTGCGTACAAGAAAATTTTTGGTTTTAGAAACCCCTTAGATGGTAGGAAACGGCACTTCCCGAATGTTTTATGCTTAATGTTCCCAGCCTGAAAATATGAATCTCATTTCTGAAATTCTCAATTAATGCAAAAAAAAAAAAAAATCAATCTATGAAAAATGTTAATACATGTTTGTAAGCGGAGCTCTACCATCGATTGACGCGGGGCGTACCAGGAAATTTTTGGCTTCACGAACCCCTCAGATGGCCGGAAATGGCACTTCCCTAGTGTTCTAATCAAGAATATGTTCAGCCCGACTTCGAATTTTTCTCCGCTTCTTAATTGGAGCACTTGTCAAATATTGAGGGGTTGAACATACACTCTAAAATCAAAAGAGTGAACTTATTCACTCTTTGATCGAGTGAAAAGTGTAAATTCACTCCATTAGAGTGATAATTCACTCCAAGAGGAGTGAAGTTCCCTCCAAAAAGAGTGAAGTTCCCTCCAAAAAGAGTGAAATTCACTAGAGGAAGAGGGAAAATTCACTCTTCCACGAGTGCCTGCAATGATCGCTCTTTTTTTAAGAGCGATCACTGTGGGCAGTCCGTGAAGAGTGAAACTTCGCTCGTTTTAAGGGAATTTCACTCTTTTTGGAGTGAACTTCACTCCTCTTGGAGTGAATTATCACTCTAATGGAGTGAATTTACACTTTTCACTTGATCAAAGAGTGACTAAGTTCATTCTTTTGATTTTAGAGTGTATATTTGGCCCCCACTTTTCCATTTTTCATCGCCGCCACTGGGGTGCGGCATTTTCTTGAGGGAGCGAAGCGCCCGAGTGAGGAGCCGAGCAACCGAATGGGGAGAGGGTGTGGTTCTCCCCCTCATACCCCAGGGAGATTTTGCAATTTTACATCAAAAGTGAGTGATCTGGTGAAGACCTTAGCTGGAATTTTTGGACATTTTCAATCTTGTATCAATGTTTTCCTTATTCCCTCGAAAGTTAGTATGTGGCTGTAAGAGGGTTACTGTACGAGCTAAAGGGGCCCTAGGGCATTGTGTTGCACTGAAACAAAACAGCTACTCATAAGACTTACATTGGCTAAACCGGCGGAATTGACATTTTGCCATGAAAAACGCCAAAACTCCATTTAAATAAAAAAAAAAAAAAAAAATAGGTCTGAGCAAGTAAGAGCAAGCAAGTAGGAGGGAGTAAGTGCGAACCCCCTGGCTACGGGCCTGTCTTCCTGGGTGTCCCCCTCCTCTTTTGGAATTTTTTGCTGTCTCGAAGAGCTTAGATGCAATGTGGTGCTATATTTTGTTCTTTTTATACTAGATTCCAGTGTTCTCCACAGGGGGTTTTAGAGGGGCGGCACGCCCTCCTAGTGAAATTGGCCGCCCCTCCAAAATAGTTGCCGCTCTCCAAACAATGTAGCTTCCATTTTTAGTTAATTGCTTCATTACACATATACAAATCATAACTGGAAAAATGTGTCTTCCCTCCAGGCTTGGCGCAGGATTTGCCCGACGAAGGGCCACTTCCCGAATGGGGAGGGGTAGGGTGGGTAGCGACCCCAAGCCCCTCAGCCAGGATGCCATTCATGTGTTGGTGAGGGAGATTTGAAAAAAAAACCTGTGCACTTAACAAGCCATTGCGAGTCAAATACGACCTTAAATTTGTATGTGCTGGAGGAAGGTATTTCCGCACTGATTTGACCGTGGAAAAGCGGGAGAAAATTTTTTGGGTTAGCCTACACTAAAAAGAATCTGTATTTATTTAAAGCTTATAAAGGTCAATTGTCCCGACATTTGGGCCTTATCGGGCACAACTTATATTGTATTTCCTTCTTCGAGTCCGTACACGGCACGACTGACACAAGAGATTATTAACTAATTTTCACGAAATGAGATGAAATTCCCGACATGTACATTAATCCATTCATTCTACTTATTAATTTACTTGAAAAGATGGGAAGGGTTTGTACTTTATTAGCTCTAGGTAACGGAACTGAGTGTGCAAAGCGTACAGAACATTTTGTGTTTTATGGCACAAATAACTCTTTTGAAAGCCCAAATAACTAAACCGGCCATGGGAAGGCGACAGATTATTCCCGACAGGGAGCGGGCCATGCCGGCGACCACAAGTTCCGACAGCCTTTAGGTCGAGGGGATGCTGAGAAGGGAATATGAAGGAGCCTAACTATCCAATGTCATTGCAGCCTGGGGCACATTTTGCACAATATCACTAAATATTTTAAAAGCCGAGATGCGCGCTGATAGTGCTCTTTTGAGTCTGAATCGTGAAATTGCAAAGCGCGCGAAAATTTTAGGCTTACAAAAATAGCCTATGTAATCATTAAGAACAAAAAGAAAGAAAAAATAGAAACTATAGGGGTTGTAGACCGTATCGGGGATAACATTCATTGTGTCGAAACCACCTGGAATACCCGATAAAATAACAAAATATGCTCCGTGAGTCGTTCACACTGACCCATCGCATGACACACACAAGAGTACAGCAACTAGGCTTTGTGATATGGGATGAAATTTTCGCCCATTACATAACCTGTGTACTGTGCTTACCCGTTACTTGGTAAGGTTGACAGGACTTAGACTCCCTAGATATGTGGAATGGAAGTATTGAAAAAACTGGAGTAAGTCCTATAGCGCGCGTCGCGTAGCGCGCCGAAAATTTGGGGTTCTTATTAGGGAAATTATCCCTTGAGAACCAAAAAAACAGGTAAACCATCGGGGAGACTAGTCGTCGTCGGGGATTGCATACTTTAACGATAAAGAGTCCCCCCCCCCCCCCCCGAAAAACTGTAAAAAATGCTCCCGATTCCCTCCCTCCTCTTGACGTTTATTTTGTTTTTTTATTTATTTATTTATTTTTTTGCTCTCCTTCATTTTTTCAACATCGCCCATCGCGTCCCCAAAATTTCCGTGGGTGGGCACTCTACCCCCTCCCCCGCTGGCTACGCTATTGGCACCTTGCAACTAACCGCTGAAGTTCAACCTCAAAGAGTTCATGTATCGCCGGACGTTGTCAGTGAGGAGACTGTTGACATTAAAGTCAACCTTCTTCTTTTCTTAAGTTATGTTTGAAGTTATTAATACTGTTACACTTAGAATGCATTAAAACCATTAAGTGTACGCTACGCAGGCTTTGATGGTTTGATGGCGAGTTACAGAATACCAAACAATACATCATACTTATACAGTACATGTACAGAGAGAGTTTAAGAAGAATGTGTATTTTAAAACAAACGCATAGTCGAAAAATAATGCTATTGTAGCTGTAGGCTTGGGAATTAACAAAAGTAAAGGGAGAAGAAAAACAAAACGACAAAGAGTCCAAGGAAAAGCTGACATAAAGTGATTCTGCCTGTTCTACAAAGAGGAAATGTACAGAAGGTATTTAGTTTTACACGGACAACATGTTTGTCTATGAAACGCATACATCAAGAAGTGAATCACAATTTAAGGGAGTCACTACGGGGACAAATTGACTCGGTATAAGGAATGCGATTCCTTTTTTTTTTTTTCTGTGCAGCAGACGAAATATTGACAGCTCATTTGAATAAAAAGCTTTATGATTATACACTTTTGAAAAACAGTTTCGCCATCACTGATAATACTGAAGGTTGGATTTTCCACAACAATTGTTCTTTAATAGGTTAACTGATTTGTATGTTAGTCCTTACTTTAGTAAGCAGCCTGTACATTTTCCAGATAAATGAGATATATTACGGAAAATCTTATTCAACTGTACTAATTTGGCATACTTGACAAGTGCCATTGAGTTATAACTCAACTTTTTCAGTGTAGGCTGCTTCAATTACGCCTTTCTGAGTAAAAATGAATACAGTGTCCAATGTGTCACACAGCCATCACACAGTACAAATATGTTCGGTTCTGGTTTAAGCGGTCCTTCCGCTTTAGAATAAGAAAAGCGTGTTTGGTATACCTACATAGAATGAACACCAGTGGCTCATTGTGTGCAGTAAAATTTAAATAATATTTACTCACATCTTCGGACAATAGCTCAAATTCAAAAGATCTGTTCCTCATTAACATGTCTCGTCTAAGTTGCTTTGTCTGAAGGGGGCCTTTAGTTACAAGCAGAAGCAGCTATATGCAGATGTAACAAAATAACCTCTAATAACCTCTACCAAAAAGGTGAATTTACACAAAACAAGAACCACTTAGGCTTAAACAGAAGGATTTCACTCTAAAACAGGAACGAGCAACCTTTTGGATGAACCTTTTGGATGAACGACTGGAGGCGGATAAAAGATATCATAATTTTACCTGGTAGTGTCCTAAACGTACGACCTCCTGCTAATTTTATACCTTCCCTTTAGGAGTCTTTCAAAGCATATTTTATTCACAAACATAACCTCAGTATAGTTTTTTTGTTGGGGCCCACCTAGGTAGCTTACGGACACGCCACTTTTCCAGAGAAGACTGGGGTTAACCCTATCAGCAAGTGGTGTGCTTGATCCGCTGAGCAGAATACATTGTCCTTACTGTACGTAAGACTTTTTTCTTGACATTCCTTGATACATGGAATAATGCAACAACTGATTTAACAAACTACCAGTTTTTACAAGCGATCCGCTCAATCTTGCCCTTGTTATTTACAGGTTTATTGTTATTGATATTATCTTTCTGAAAACAACTCATTGGGAAGCGCAGTAGCAAAGTTATCAGATTGCACGAATTATCAGGTTTAAGACTCGGCTTTTGATTTGCAAGTAGGGGAATAAAATCTGTCTTGATGCCGCTCTCTGAGATTTGTCATAAAATTATATATACCGCCGCATTCGTCACCTATCTGTTCACCGTCAGTTTTATAGCAGTGGCGTAGCAACGGAGGGGGGGGGGGCTGGGGGACCTAGGCCCCCAGATTTTCTTCAGCCCCCCCCCCCAGATTTTTTTGCGTCCCGATAAAGTAATTGAAAAAATAAAATATTTGAACGGAAATAAGCTTTGAAGTATTTCCTTCAAAACAGTAAAATAAATAAAATGTGTAAAAATTAAAGAAAAAAAAAAAAAAACATGCATGAATGTGTGTAAAACACATTTTGTGCGCACATATGAAATTTAGTTGTAACTTTAAAATGCCTACTTTCACTAAATTAGATACCGTTTGTGATCTGCACTGTCGTTTGTTGCATTTCACTTCGAAGATGGAACGAAAGTCTCCACGACAAACTTTAATGTGACTTTGTTTGGTTAAGACCCCTTCTGCCTTTCGGATGGCTGATTGATTTACTGAAAATAAGTCAGTCTTACACTGGAGACTACTCTTACACGACCATTCCTATACTTTATCATACACAAAATATGCCATAAGCTTTTTTTATATTTCGCACATGATCCATACTTCTGATTTGCGGTTTAATTATTTTGAGAGAGCCCAAAATTTTCTTGAACGCTGCCCGCCAACTGATGGTGGCGCTCCGCTTAGATATTCAAATATTGACGCTTTTGCGATCATCATCCTTCTGAAGTTTACAAATTTTCCCATGGGAAAAGGAGATACCGGTTCCCTTAAGTCTCATCACCCAGGCCACAGATCAGAAGTGCCCAGTTGTGGGGGCCCTAAGAAGTGTGTTTATTACCATTTTTCATAGATTTAATTTTTATTTACGCTGTTTGAGAAGTGGAAGACGTGAGATTCGTATTTCAAGGCTGGGTAAATCCAGCTTAAAACACGTGGGAAGTGCCCATTCCAGCCATCTGGAGGGTTTGTAAAACTCAAAATTTTCTTGTACGCTCCTCGCCAACTGATAGTGGCGCTCCGCTTAGATAGTCTTGCCGTGCCTGACCCTCGGAGGTACCAGCCACCCCCAATTGTTACCTAGGCCCCCCAAAAAATCCCATCTCGGCTACGCCACTGTTTTATAGTATAGATCAATGTTCTTTCCAAAAATATACTACTACGACTTTGCACCCATAGGCGAACTAAACGTAACAAAGAAATTCAAAAAGGAGAAGACTTTGAAAAACACGATAAACTATCTGGATCCTCATACCGCCCTCTCACTACACCAGCAGTACAAAAAGTTAAGCACGTTTGCATATCATAACTGCTTTACCACGAATGACACCAGTATGGAATGACACGTAGAAAGAATTTTACATGATTGACGTACCGTACGTTGTGTTAGGTATTACTTTTTAAATGTAATACAATGGTGGGACTCCATGCTTAAATGGACTTCAAAGAGTTTTTTCCTGAAGCCCATGAAAAATAAGGTCAGATCTTTTTGGATCAACCTCACACCACAGCCCATCTAAATCAAATATATTCCCAAATATCGGAAAAGATTACATGCTAATATTTTTTTTAAGCAAGATGGTTCTCTTTAACCATCGCTATCTCTGCAACTTACCCCTTTGTTGTAAAATCGTCAGTTGTAACACTTGAAAGTTTTACACCTGTATTAACCCGGAAGTTTAAAAACGACTGGTTCATTTACCTGAAAACTGAGATTTTTTGAGCAAAAATATGACTTCGAAAAATGCAAAATATTTAACCAGATGGCTACCGATGATATGTGGAAGTTGAGATTTTTCACACACCATGACTTTAGACCACTTCTGAGGACAATAGATATTCGCCTTATGTTTTCTTTTCTCCCTTCAAAACACCCAATTCAAAATATCCCAGTCGTTCAAGTGGGACCACTTAATTAAATTTTTTGAAGATAACTTTCACATTTTTCATGAAGTTATCTGGAAGACTAGAGTTGATGGTTCTGAGTATGGTGCCTTGAGGTAGTCTCAGTGAAAGCTCAAGTTTAGGGTTGCCGTTCTTTTGGCTGGGGTACCACATTGTCCACAAGAAGTCCTTTTAAGTTTCCCTTCATATTACTATACATTTTCTTTAGTTCGAAAACATAACGTTTGTCATAATAACAGATGATAGTCTTAAAAATTGATCTAAACAAAGAAATACTTTCACAGTACGTTGGATACTTAACGTATTATTTTGCATTATTTTATTGTACATGTGTATCGGGGAAGTAAGGGCTTTTATTTCGATTATTGGATGTATTCACGGAATGCGTGCTCACATGTTAAAACTCTTCTCTTTTAAAACCAAATTGGTTACGACTGTCACTTAATTTTAAGTTACAATCGGCATTATTTTGACGCCTGGAATACATTCAGCATGGACAAATGGACCCTCGTCTATATTCCGTTATGTTAGTATTGGAAGAGGGCACAGTGTAGTTTATTACGTTTTTTATTTCTCTCGACACAAAGATTTTTCACCAACCTCACACGTATTTGATTTCATCCTTGAAACATTGAGATATTGCATTGTCTCATGCATTATCTGATTATATCAACTGAAAAATTATTTGTATCAAAAAAAGGGAAAAAATATTTTAAGTTTCCACCACAGCTACTTTAAAGCATGAAAATTCTCTGGAAGTTATTAAGTTAAACCCTTTAAATGCATTATTATAACATCTTTTTAAAACTTATTTTTAGGAAATGGCTTTCTACGCAAGTGTGTCTCAATTTCAGGCGCAATGTTAAACTTAGTTCTGTTTTCATTAATGTTTCACGTTTTTTATGAAAATTACACAGGTATGTTTGATAAAATCATTTTATGGCAGTATACATCTTACTGACAACTCAGCAGACTACGGGAAGGAAAGATAAGAGGATTAAATAAAGTATAATTAGGTTTGTCCGTTATAATATGCCACCTTTGCAATAATACACACTTTTGTATCAGGTCATTTCTTTTGAAATACACTTTTGTAATGAAGGTCACCACTTTTTTGATTAATTCGTCCACCTTTGTAATGAGATCACTATACTTTTATAATGCTCACCGACCACTTCTGCCATTGAGAAAAAATCTTTAACCATTTTTGTAATCGCCAGTCAATCCCTTTTATAATTTTAGTCTACAGCAAATAAAAACACGGTTTTGATGACTTTTGTTTTTGATGACAAAAGTATGGAAATCTGGTTCACAATCAGAATATAAGACATTAAAGTTATGACGTGAAGTATTCGAGTTCGGAGAGTCGGAGCCACGAGTTCGGCAATTTTCAACTTTGAAAAACTAGAGTCTGCACTGGGACTCAAGTTCCTGTACTTTCTCAATAGAAAAATATATCGACCTTTCTGGCCGATTACTTCAAATGCTGAAATCACGAGTTATATGATGACTTTGCATATTTGTCAATGAGAGTAATGGCAGACATTTAAAAGCAGGGACCGATACTGCTTGTTGCTTCACCTGTATATTGGTTCATGCTAACATGCATAAACTGTTGTTACAGCAAGTAGTCATGTCATGGCACTCGAACATGCTAAAAGTTTAAGTAGATGAGCTGAGAGGAACACCATGCATATCTTCCATGGGGCGGAATTATTCAACGCAAGGGCTATTTTAACGATAGATTCGGGTCAAAGAATGACACTGTCAAAACACCGGGATTAAATTTAACCAGGATCGGTGTTCTGTTTACTCTAACACAATTTTGGTACAATTTTACGCAAATTCTGTTTAAACTAACACACATTCTTGGCTATTAAAGCTGATCTATGGTATCAAACAGGAGTGTTCAAACGTTTGGAATACCGAGCCAAATCAAGTTGCTGGGCGGGGTGAGTACGGAGCTACAGTCAAACAGATCTAATGTTAGAGGTGTGTATGGGGGAAGCACCCACAATCACCCCTTTCATCACCCTCCCTTTTATATTGACTAATTGTGTGCATCTAGAGCCCGACCCAAATGCACTCAAAAAACTGTAACCTATTATGGGCCTACTGGTTGTTGATTAAACTTGCACCGTGCGATTGCATTGCTATTTTGATGACAAAAGTCTCAATTCAGATTGAGATTGTGTTTTCTGAGAATTTGTGAGAATTATATGTTCTTACTTTCAATTTTTAGTACCATAGCTTGTGCGTCATGGAGCAACACGAATGAGTTTGAAATATTGTGGTTGTGAGCGACTGATAACGTTTACGCAACGAGTGATTTCTAACCCGATGTTCAAGAAATAGCAAACAACTTATCCTGTTTGTTTTAAATTCGTTACATGAAACTGTTGAGGCTATTATCTAATAAAAAACAACACACGAAAGAGATATGCATCGCCGGTTAAAAGGGTAGGTACAGTTTTTCAGATAGATCTCCATCTAAAAAAGAAAACTAAGGGAATACAAAACGTCCTGATTTCACACTCGTTTACCAGCAATGTTGTGTTTCAGACGGCAGACAAAACGATGAAGATGCTGTAGATCGAAAGAATCCATGTAATCGATGTCTTGAATCGTTGGCTTCTAATGTGCCGCGTATAAATCAAATGATACTTTAAAAAAGGCAAAAGCCTTTTTCTTTCTTACATCGATCATTAGAAACACTGCCGGGATCGATGGGAGAGGATTACTTGGTCGTGTTAACAGCCCTAGTGATAATTATTTCGGAGCGGGATTTAGATTTTTGTTAATGCTTGTGACTTACGTAAAATATACCAAAGTCGTGATTCACTTTGTTGGGCTTGAACAACGGGTGTTTCAAGGAAATCCCCCAATTACGATCTTTACACGAAATTTGAATCTGGCGTACAGTTACTGTGATATTTTGTCTACTTTTAAACTTTCATTTAAAACAGTACAGACAACATTGAAAGGTTTATAAAATTAACTGGCAGTGGAGCTTAGTTATAGTAAGATGAAGTTTAACGGCCCAGTTTCCAACCTATTGGTTCAAGTCGAGCCGGCCACGGGATTTTTCTCAGTTGTGGCTCACTGGCTTGTTTTCCCTAATCCGTTGTTCATGCGGAGCATCACGCACGACTGCAGTAGGTTCCATTTTTAGAGTCTTTGGTTTGACTCGACCTAGTATGAATCGAACTGGGGCCTTCCGCATAAGAGGCAGTGAAGGACAAATCTCCCAATTTGTTGCCAGACTTTCCCTACCCATTGCCACCTCTGACGATCGTTAGACTTAAGAAATGGCAACTACTGCTAATATGCGTGATGTTCAGCATAAGTTGTCGGGTCAGGCTACGATCCAGAGTGCCGTACATGTTTATTGAAAAACCGGGCTCAAAATCGATGGGAATTGCAGAAGAAAACGCATACAGCTGAATTACGTACACGGTTCGTTCAGGGCATTGGCGAAAAGCTTCATGCGTCCCACATGCTTGTTCAGTATTGCATGTTATTTGGAAGTTTCTTAGACCAGTCAGCACACTGTCAAAACCTACAGTTAAAGAATAACACAGTAAAAAGGAACACAAACTTTACAGAAAAGTTCTGTTAATGAGATTCCCGAATTTTTCTGATATCCTATTTGCTTCTATTATCTCTTTGTAGCATTTCATCTCTAACGGAACGAACTGCAGCTTAGTAAAAAGAGCGTTTGTAATTCAAAACTTCAAACTACCTTTTTACAGAGAGTACATTCAGTATTTCCTTCAAATGATAACAAGCGAGCATATAAAAAGTCCAGCGTTCGTTCACCGCTGTTTTGTTGTAATCTAATCTTCCATATGGAGCGTTTCAGCACATTTGGTGGAAACTTGGCAGACCATTAGGCGAATGTTGAGTTCTCATACCCCCTCCCATGATACCAAGGTAAAGAAAAAATTAAAAAAAAAAAACGGTCAAATTCATAAAAAGGGTTTGTAGGATAAAGATATTCCTTTTTCCAACCTCTCTGGCAATCGTCAGCTAAACTTAATATCAAGAGACACATGCCAAACACAAATTGGAATGGTGAATGACATCCGTCCTGCAAGACAGCAGTACCTTAATGACAGATTTTAGCTGAGCTAACCACGCACAAATTAGGAATATGTACACTACGAATATATTTAGGGAGATGAGTGCAGGTATTTTACGTTAACCCTTTTTTCTCATAAGACAGACATCCCTTCCTTCGCATAGTCGCAAGACAGCCCACGTAAGTAGGTCGGTACTTTTTTAGCATGTTGTCTCAGCTTCCAACCTGCCAACAGGAGCGGGATTTGATCTCTGAAAGAAGGCGGGGACAAATTCGGACTAACTACCAATCGGCTCCAAAGGCGACGCGGGAGCGCCAAGCGCTCCCTTTAACGGCGTGGGATCCAGGGGGCCGCCTTAGGGCCCATGGTGGGGTCCAGGGTATTTACGTAATTGTAGGCATTAAAATGGTGCATTTTATCTGAAACTTTAAGTTACATAAGATGGGCACTTAACAGAACACAAATATCATACTTTGACTTTTTTCAATTATATCCTTATTCCGTATTATTTAAGTCGAACGGAATCGATAGTGCAGAGGGTGCGGGGAGGGAGAACGGATTACTTAATATCGAGTTTCTTCAGGGGCTCCCTCCTTGGTGCCCCAGATCTTCTTTTCAGAAATCTAGGGGTTTTTCATGTGATGTGATTTTAGCCCTTTTCTATGATGGGGCACGTGAAGCTCTCCAAAAATTTGACGTGTAAGACATCTCAGTAATGAAACTGAAAGAAAATTAGAGAAAGGATGCGGTCACTTTTGGCCCCCTAAAGACATTCTTACTGAAGCACAAACATACTGGTTTTCGGGTGACTTTCACAGAGCCGTTACCTGTAAAGGGGGGCGCTGAACGCGCCGAAAATATGAATTTTTACTTCATCTCAACAGTTAAATTGAAATAAAATTAGACAAAGAGTGGCCCTTTTCACTACAGCTGAATAAGGGTGACCCTTGAGGATATTTGTACCTGCACTAAGCAAAAACGTACCGTTGGTTTCCTACAGAGTCCTTTTCATAAGATTTTTATAGGGTCCTTATCTGTGATGGGACGCACAGAACACGCCGAAAAATGGACTTTTGAGACATCTCAATAGAGAAATTAATGGAAATTAGAGGAAGAGCGGGCCCCTTTTCTATTCAGCCGAAAAAAGGAGAGCTCCAGATAATTAAGGTCAAATAACATCATGGTCCCCTTCAGAAAACTTGGGGGTACTTCAGTGGCGTAGCCAGGATGCGATTTTTTGGGGGGGCCTAGGTAACAAGTGGGGGGCCTGGTACCTCCGAGGGTCAGACACGGCAAGACTATCTAAGCGGAGCGCCACCATTAGTTGGCGCGGAGCGTACAAGAAAATTTTGGACTTTAAAACCCTTCCAGATGGCCGGAAAAGGCACTTCCCATGTGTTTTAAGCTGGATGTATCCAGCCTTGAAATACGAATCTCATGTCTGCGACTTCTCAAATAATGAGAATAAAAAATCAATCTATGAAAAATGGTAATACATACACTTTTTAGGGCCCCCGAAACTGGGTACTTCTGATCTGTGGCCTGGGGGATGAGACTGAAAGGAACCGGTATCTTACTTTCCCTTGGGAAAATTGTAAATTTTAGGAGGTAGATCGCAAATGCAGCGATATTTGAATCTAAGCGGAGCGCCACCATCGGTTGGCGCGGAGCGTACAAGAAAATTTTGGGCTTTAAAATCCCTCCAGATGGCCGGAAGCGGCACTTCCCACGTGTTTTAAACTGGATGTACCCAGCCGCAAATGCGCCAATATTTGAATGGATTTCAGCTCACCTCAGGCAGTACCTTGCCCTTTAACAGGAAAACCAAAAGTAGTTGTGTCCCCCTCTGAGAAACTTTCTTTATAGATGCAAAATGGTGCTATGTTTGGCAAAACTTTGAACTGATTACAGGCCTAAGTTTTAGGATTTTCCCTTTTGGGGAAGCATGAAAAATATCAAAATATTTTTAGTTTTTGTAGAGATTTTACAAGAGACATACATACTGCCAAAGAAACAATTTGCAAAATGGTGCAGTATTTGTTCATCGGTACATTACATATTCAAAATTAAAATACTACGAATAAATCTCTCAGAATAATTGAACCGCAAAGCAGAAGGAAACACATGAGATCCGGACCTTGTGGACATTTAACAAATCCCCCGGACGCCAGTGCCAACTAGTAAAAAGAGGACTTGTCGAAAAAATCGTCCTACAGTGGCACTTGTCATGGGCAGGAGTGAGGCACGACGTAGGCCTACATGTTAAGAATGGAAGGGAAGAATTATCCGAAGGCAGTGCCGTACCCTTACCTGCTTACGGCATATTTTGTGTATGATAAAGTATAGCAATGGTCGTGTAAGAGTGGTCTCCAGTGTACGATTGCCTTATTTCCAGTAAATCAATCAGCAATCCGAAAGGCAGAAAGGGTCTTAACCTAACAAAGTCACATTAAAGTTTATCGTCGAGACTTTCGTTTCATCTTCGAAGTGAAATGCAATAAACGACAGTGCAGATCACAAACGGTACGGTATCCAATTTAGTGAAAGTAGGCATTTTGAAGTTATTACTTGATTTCATACGTGCGCACAAATTGTGTTTTACACACATTCATCCATGTTTTTTTTTTAATTTTTACACATTTTATTTATTTACTGTTTTGAAGGATATACTTCAAAGTTTATTTCCGTTCAAACATTTTATTTTTTTTCAATTACTTTATCAGGACGCAAAAAATCTGGGGGGGGGGGGGGCTGAAGAAAATCTGGGGCCTAGGCCCCCAGGCCCCCCCCCCGTGGCTACGCCACTGGGGTACTTGGTCAGAGAAGGGGACCAGAAGACCACCGCCTCCCTGCCTCCCTCTTTCGCCAGTTACAGTAAACCTTCAGCTGAGTACGGCTTGGGCACTGGTGACAAGTTTTAGGGACAATGGAAGAGGTGTTCTACAAGATGGAACCCTGAATCCTGACATATTTAAAACGGGTGCACGGGAAATGTGTCGAAAAACAGCGTTGAGACATCTGTTGGAAGAATATTATTTTTATTTAGTTTTCAATGCAGTATATGACCTGTTAAAACACTATAGAACTTGATTAAGTATCACTCGCGTAGCTTTTTCAGTTCCAGTTTGTATTTTTGTAACAAAAGCAACCAGACAAAGGCGTAAAAAAGTTCTACACCCCCCCCCCCCCGTAATCCCGCCTATGGCTTCCAGTGTTGGTATATTGTATAAAATAGGGGTGTGTAAAGGTTTGAAATCAGGTTTGTTCCCATCCTTGAGTTAGATAGGTCCATCCTGACAAACATGTATGTTTTTCAACTATATTTCAGCATGCACTGCCCATACTGATTGTTGACATACATTGCCTCCGTTTGTTCATACCTTCATTGCGTCTATGAAAATGTCAGTTCAGATATAGCTTACTCTTTTTACTCAGTTTTAGTTTCTAGACATGATATGGTTAATGCGAAAATACAAAAATAGCATTTGAGGGTCGAAAATGGGCTAGACGAAAACGTTTTGCGAGCCACAGAGAAGAGGGTCGGGTGTCTTATTCGGCAGTGAAGTATTGTAATTTGTACAGCATGGCACGAATGGACAGCGATTAGAAACAATCCTGGCGGAAGCGCTCGTAAAACATATCTCAGGCCTACATTTTTATTTCGATCGGTCGCGAGGAAAGAAAGTAAAAAAAATATTTTCTTGGGGCTTATTTATCTTAATATCGTTTGGAGCACAACATTTAAACAAGCAATATGGCACACACTCTTAAACAAATGAATTAACAAATTCATATCTCTGATGAAGTGAAAAGCGTGAATTCACTCCCGGATTAGAGTGTAAGGGCAATCTTAGAATGGTGGAATTCACACCAATCAAGAAGAGCGAAAGTGTCTGTTTAAGGAGAATGCCCGCATTGCGTGAAGAGTGAAACCTTGCATTTTGAAGTAAATTGTACTCTATTAGTATTTTTTTCAGTTTGACCCTTCTAAAGAATGAATTTTCTCTTTTTTTATATTTCAAGTTCGTTTCACCCAAAATGATCCGACGGTGTATATCTTCACAATAATTACTTTTCTTTATGTTGTTCTTGATTCCAGAAGGTAAGACACTGCAGTTGTTTCTTTTGTTTCATGGAAAATAATGTTTGCAACTCGTTCAAAAATACAAACGAATCTGTTGCTTTTTCCATTAATATCATCAATATTTATTATCTTAAAACAAATATAGACAAGGCAATCGCTTCTCGTCTTGCGTCCTTAGAAATAGTAATCCTCTTTAATCACATTGTAAACATGCGGACAAGGTAAATACGTTAGGTCCGATACTGATAAAAGCACGTATTACAAATAAACAATTATACTCAGCAATATATATTACTCAAAATTAACAACTGTGAGATAGTTGACTTTGAGCTAGTAATGATTAAAGCAGGCTAATCAATCACTACGAAATACATCCCAACCCACCGGATTTATCGCAGAAATATCGGTTGAGTGTACAATAGCGGGGGTTGGAGGGGGGGGGTGGGGTGCACCCTTCATATCACCATGACAGTAGCCGATAAACCATTCGAAATTCATCCCAACCCACCACATGCATAGCTGGAATATAGGTTAAGTGTACAAAAGAAAGAACGGAGGCGGTGCACACTTCGTATTCGCATGACAGTAGCTTATATACCAAACGAAATATATCGTTAGCCACCACATGCATCGTTGAAATATCGGTTGAATGTACAATAGAAGGGAGGGGATGTACACTGCATATTCGCATTACAATAGCCTATATACCATACGAAATAAATTCTAACCCACCACATAAATAATTAAAATTAACCAATGGGTGAATTCAGTGTGGAGTTTTCAATCACTTCCATTTACTGCCATGAACTGTTAATAAACTCCATGAAAATTATAATGCATTCTCAAAACACTAATGATCAATTTGAACATTGGTTTGATGAACAATGACCAAAGCTTAGGTCAATCATTGACCCTAAACTTAAAGAAACATTTAATATTATATCTAGGACCTATACATTTATAATCGTTACATTAAGTGAATAATTAAATCAAACAAAGTTCCACTTACGTTGTGTTTTGAAGCAATTTCGAGGAGTTGTATTGTAGATCTATTCAGCAACGAACTCTCTCCTTGATTAAATTCAACGACGCGACTGCAAAGATCATTCACGGTGTGTAAGATATCTTCAACACGACCACCCCTTTCCAGAATGCATAGTACTGCGAATTTGTCGCCTCCATTTCGTTGTTTCACACATTCAATAATTGTACCAGCAGCATTGGGTTTCAGACCGCAGGCAAAACGATAACAATACTGCAGATCCAAAGGGTCCATGAAACGCAGAACGTGTTGTAATTTTCTTGAATCGCTCAACGCAATTGCGTTCTTTGCTAGGTAATGTGCTGCGTACCACTCACAGAATACTTTATGATAAAACCTTACTTCTCGTTGATATTGATCATTGGAAGCACTGTCAGATCGATAGATATCATCAATAACCTCTTCTTCTACTAATATACCAATTCGTATGTACTGATCATAAAACTCCTGCCCGAGTTTCTCAATTAGTTCACGTTTCTTCCAAACGATTTGTTGATCCTTCTTACTTAGCCCCTCAAAAGCGACTTTATCAAGTTCGATATGCTCGTTTTCAAAGATGTAATATCTCTGTACATTAATGTCATCCATTTTGTTTCTCATGTGACTGTGGAAACACTGTATCATGTACTGAAAGAAACTCGTGACAGTCTTGAATGTCTGGAAGTCTTTGTTTTCATGACTCATGTGAGCAAACATAACAAAGAACAAAGGAACCTGACAGAGATCCCCTAGGATGGGGTTTTCCTGTAGTCTTTGTTTGATTCTGTTAGCTGCAGCAACGTCATCACCTACTACAGCCTTTCGAATGTACTCATCTCGCGCTTTGTCGTCAAACCCAATTAATCGCAACCTTTTTGTGTCTGGTGCAAAATGTTTCGGCAAATACCTAGTGGTGAGGAACACTTCAAAGTATTGAAACATTTGGGACAGGATAATTTTGATGACGTCAGTCCTGGGCAAATGATCCTGATCCGGGTATTCGTCTAATCCGTCTAGTATCACAAGCACAGATTTACTGTCGTGTAATATATTTTCAATGTCATGCTCAGTCAGTTGTGACCGTGATGACAGTATAAATCGTTTAATCGCGGTGTAGATTGAGGTTACTCCTCCTAACTGTCTCAGTCGAAGTACTATCAGTATTTCTACATTCTTGAGGTACGATTCCTGTACACTGTTACACCAGTCATATGCGTATTGAAGTGTGAGGGTTGATTTTCCGTACCCTGGTTCCCCGATCAAGAATTTCCTGTTAGACTGAATACGTGCTTCACGGAAAACAAGGTGGTAGGAATCTAATGTCAACCATGATTCTGCCAAATATTCAATACCTCCTTCTACAAATACCCTATCGACACAGTACAGTCGATCCCGTATGTAAGGAATAGGTTGAACAGCGTCATAAAGTTGCTTGTATCTGGCTTTCAGTTCTCTCAGGAAAAGTTGTTTATTAGCTGGAAGAAAATAAAAAACAAAAGGTTACACACATGAGCGAAGATCAGGATCAGGGGAACTTGCCCTCCTCCAATATTTTCGAGGATACTATCTCATATCCCGCCCCCCCCCCCAATATTTCAGGTGTGAATAAAAATATATGGGGAGATTCATATTTTGTAATTATGAGTAGGATAATCCTCACAATTTGCGATTAATGGTAAAAAAAAGTCTTCTAACTCAGGGGACTTTTCTTCTTTAAGTACAAATTTGATAACAAAATTGGTTCGAAACGGAATAGCAAGCCCCTCAAAATAATTTTTTAAACATTTCACACAAGAACGATCTACAGACTTTTTTTGGGGGGGGGGGGGAGGAGCACGTACAAGTTAGTTGGGAAAATTAGAACTTGGTATGAAAATTGGACATTTTTTTCCATTTCCTCAAGATAAGGCCAATATTTTCAGTATTTCCTGAGCTCAACCCCATTTTTTCTGTTTCTTTCCGGACGGAAAATAGTTCGAAAAACCGCTTCTTCTGACAAAGATTCGGGCTGCTGGATCATTGACGGGACAAAGGTGTCGTTTCTTGTCGTGTGTATCCTTTCATGACCTTTGGGTGAGTCCGCGTAATTTTTACTACGGCAACAAATTTCTTGCAAAATGTGAGTATTCCTCGCGTGTAGGATTCCCAGTCGAAGCTGAACCGATTAACAAGCTCTAACTTATCGAGTTGAAGTTTAAAGTGGATTTTCGTGCACCCCATCACCCTTTGGGGTTTCATGTACCAGCCTCCTTGTCTGTACAGACTAACACTTCTAACTTAATGACTGGATACTCGTTTTTTAACTCGTACTCGGACCACCAATTTATTTCGAAACTTACCTTTTCTCTTCATCGGGGGAAAATAAAAGGAGTTCAAAGTAAAAACACCATGACACTAACCACCTTTATGGAAATCTTTCTCTACAATTTGATTTTCGACTCATTTTGAGGACTGAACGCCCCGTGCTTAATTGCGAAAGGAGTAGAAGAGCTCAGATGTAGAGAGAAATCTTCGTGCGTTTAGCCCGTATAAACACACAATGGGCCACATCGACACCACAGAGCTGTCAAAGACAACCCTGAGCCATGAAGCGGTTCTCACAAATCGCTTTGCACCCCTAAATGAGGATTCGAGTTTCGATGACCATTGTAAACCGTCCCTAACTTAAAACATGCAGCCAAACTGGTCCACTTGGCGTAGCTACTGGGGGGGGGGGGCAGGGTGGCAAGTTTCCCCCTGGAAAATAATTTGGGGAAATTCGAGGAAATTGGGGAAATTTGATGAATTTTGTTATTCTAACAAAATTTTGAAATTTTTTTTTTGTGTACGCGCGGATGTAATGATCAGTGCATTCCAGAGCAAGAATCTGAATCTGAATTTAACAAAAGCTAATACAGTACAACCATAGTCATTGTACCTTTCCTTGGTTGGAAGACTCCTTTCGTACACTGTGTATGCACAGACGTAGAAGCTGTATGTACGTTCGTAGTTTTTGTAAGGTGCGTCCCTACCTGTCCATAGAAGCATGTTGAGCTCTTCAAAAAAGTTCATCACGTGACTTTGAAGATGCACACGATCGATCAGTAGCGATATGGCTCCATTGAGTGATGTACTGTTTCTGCTGGGAAGTGAAATTAAAGTTGACCCAAGGGCCAAAAGGGAACTGCAAACGACCTCATAATCAGTAAGTTTCTAAGATTTTTAAATAAATGAAGAACTTTTATGTTTTGGGGTTTCATTTTCAAAATACTTGTTCAGAGGCCTGCCATTTGGAGGACTTCGCTGAGGACATTCAGTAGGCCATACAGGCTTATCATACCGCAGTCGGTGTGCCCTAAGAGTGAAGTAAACCTATTTCATTACGCTAGACGGGCTACTTAAAATTTTGTAAGACCATAGTCGCTGATAAACATTGCATAATACACTCGTCTCATGAACCGTTACACTCGTTTGTTAAACTGGTTTGATCTAAAACTAGTCTAACGCTATACAGTGCGATTGCTACATGCTTCGCAATTTTGCGGATTGTTGAGTGTGCTTACCAAGTGTTACGAGACGACATCAACCAGATTGAATCCACGGACGAGCGAGTGAAAAGTTCTAGAAAGTGCTAGCTTCGGCGTTTTCTCTCGAGCATATTGAACGGGTAACCCCAGAGAACATTCGCACAGTTACGAGAATGTACGATCACCTACTGGAAACTACTGTATGATGTAATGGCCTAATTATAGCCAACTTGTGGTTATGGGTTACTGAGCCCAGAACTTTCGCTGTTTGTGTTGTACGAGATCAAACGAGACGTTTCCATAAGAGTGAGTTCCAGACTTTTCTGGAAGAACTACCAGATATATAAAAGGTCATGCAAGCAGTGTGACAGGAGAGAAGAGAACAGAAGATACACAGATAATACAGAGACCAGACGCCTGCTTCGCCGCTTAACGCTGTAATTGTGTCGCCATTTACCGATCACTATAGTCTTCATCCTGCCTTCGCGGAACCGAGTCCTACGCTGTACTGCTGTACAATCGACGCTAACAACACTACCCCTTGGACAAAGAGTGATACCTTAAGCTGTAAGAGATTGTAAGTAGATTTAAGATTAATTGTTGTAAATCTAAGGAAGTAAGAGGTGAATAATAATTAAGTTGTTGATTTTAATCTCGCTCTTCTGTGGTCTTTCGCTGTTATTGGTTTGAATTGCGACCAAGCCGTAACAGAATTGGTGGCCTAACATCCGGGAAAGAATTTAACTACCTGGTAGAAAATTCTGGAAATTTCGTTGTAATTTGCAACTGTATTGTCCAGACTTCTTAGGTGTTGGTGAGTGTTTGACGCAACCTCAAAATGCCATTCGATTTAGATAAATTCGTGGCTAGCCCCTCAATTGAGGAGCTTAACTCACTAAAAAGTCTGAGATTGTAAAAGTCGCAAAACACTATGGCGTTGAATTTCAGCCATTAATGCGGAAGGACGAGATTAAGAGATACATTGTAGAGTATCTGGTAGATGAAAGTATTCTGCCAATTACAGTGCTTGAGACAATCATGACCGTGCCAACTGACAATGCATTTGAATTGAAAAAGCTTGAATTGGAAATGAATAAGGAGGTTAGATTGAAAGAACTAGAAAGGGAAGAAAAGGAAAGAGAAGTTAGATTGAAAGAATTAGAAATACAAAGGGAAAAAGAAGAAAGAGAAATGCAAAGGGAGAAAGAGGCTAGAGAGCATGAATTTAGGTTGAAACAACTGGAGTTAGGGGTCATAAAAGGCCCAGAACCTCAAATAGGCACGGATACTGGGCGATTTGATGTCTCTAAGCACGTAAAATTTGTGCCCAAATTTCAGGAGGATAATGTGGAGAAATTTTTCAACCACTTTGAAAAACTGGGTGAACAATTAAAGTGGCCCAGAGATAAATGGTCAATACTCATTCAGAGTAATTTTACTGGCAAGGCCCAGGAAGTGTATTCCGCTCTGTCAATAGAGGACAGCATGGATTACGATAAAGTTAAGAAGGCCATATTACAAGCCTATGAGTTAGTACCCGAGGCTTATCGCCAAAAATTTAGAAAATATCGTAAGGCGGATACACAAACATATGTAGAGTTTGTCTATCAAAAGGAAAGGCATTTCGATAGATGGTGTGATTCTAAAAAGGTCTCCACATTTGAAGCCTTACGACAATTGATGCTGGTCGAGGAATTTAAACGGTGTGTGAGTGATGACATAAAGACTCACCTTGAAGAGCAAAAGGCAGACAAATTGAAAGAAGTGGCAAATTTGGCTGATCAGTATGCACTTACCCATAAGTTTGGTAAAGTAGGTCAGACTCAAAACAAGAGTCAGTTTAACAGGCCAAATAAAAAATATGGCAATGGCAGTAGTGGTGACACAGCAGGTAAAATTAGTGGATCTCAGTCTAGTTCCCTCTCTCCAACAAATTCTGGTAAAAAACAACCAGATTCTAGTCGTCAAAAGAACGACCAGGTCAGCTCAAATAAAGCTGCCTTTAAAGACATAGTTTGTGGTTTCTGTCACAAAAAGGGCCACATATTGGCAAATTGCTTTCAATTGGCAAAATTAAAGGAGACTGAAACAGCTCCAAATGCCTTAGCCAATGCAGAAAATTCTCCAGAGGTAGTCGTGACTTTACGGCCTAATTCTAACGACCAAATTAAGGAAGAATACCTTCCATTCGTGTCTGAGGGTTTTATTTCCCTAGATGGGGATTCAGCTCATCCACCCGTCAAAATTAAAATTTTGCGTGACACAGGCGCAACTCAGTCGTTGCTTCTTGATGGAGTTTTGCCATTAACGGACTCTACTTCCACAGGGGCAAATGTACTAATTCCGGGGGTTGAGTGTGGATTTATTTCTGTCCCTCTTCACAAAATTAATTTGAAGTCAGATTTAGTTTCTGGGTCGGTCATAGTAGGGGTCAGACCTACTCTACCTGTAAAGGGGGTATCTCTGTTGCTAGGCAATGACCTAGCTGGTGGAAAGGTAGTCGCCAATGCAATTTTGACAGATAAACCATGTGACTATAACAACACAGAGCAATTAGAAAAGGAATTTCCAGATTTATTCCCAGCCTGTGCTGTCACGAGAGCTATGTCACAAAAGCTTGCTATGGATGATAGTCTTAAACATCCAGCCTCCAAAAGTGAGGATACAGTTTCCAAAAGTGAAACAAGTAGGGAATCATGTAAGGATGATAATCTTGAACATCCACTCTCTAAAAGTGAGGGTATGATTTCTGAAAAGAAGGATGGTAAATTTAAGCCTCCGCCCTCTGAAATTGAGGAATTAGTTCCTAAAAATGGAACAACACTCCCAAAAGTGGAGTCAGAGTCCAAAGAGGACTCTAAAAAGAATATTGATGAAAGTGAAGATTCCTGGTTTGATCTCAGCCAAACTTTTATGGCCAATCTTCAGGATTGTGAGTCTCCTGTCCCCACACATGGTGAGGGGATAGAACAGGAAAGAAACATGTCTGACACACTCCATAAAGACCAGTTGTCAGTCCAACAACAACATGATGAAGAGCTTCAGCCACTAATTGCTGGTGCCCTCACTGAGGATGAGTCGAAAGACGTCCCAGTGTGTTTTTACCTTAAGAACGATGTTTTGATGCGTAAATGGCGACCACCTGATGCACCCTTAGATGAAGAGTGGCGCGTTTACCATCAAATTGTGGTACCTAGGGTGTATCGAAAGGAAATACTGAGTATTGCTCATGAAATGCCATTTGCAGGGCACCTAGGGGTCAATAAGACTTACCACAAAATTCTAAATCACTTTTATTGGCCTAAGCTTAAGAGTGATGTGGCCAAATTTTGTAAGACTTGTCATTCATGTCAAATGGTTGGGAAGCCGAATCAGAATATTCCGGCTGCACCCTTGAAGCCAATTACTGCTTTTGAAGAGCCATTTAGTAGAGTCATTATTGATTGTGTAGGTCCTCTACCTAAGAGTAGGGCAGGACATCAGTATATATTAACCATAATGTGTGCTTCGACAAGGTTTCCAGAGGCAATACCTCTAAGAAATATTAAGGCTCGGACAGTCTTACAAGCTTTACTTAAATTTTTCACATTGTTTGGGTTACCTAAGGAGATCCAATCAGATTAAAGGTCTAATTTCATGTCAACTGTATTCCAACAGATGTTGTATGAATTAGGCATAGACCAAATTAAGTCTTCGGCTTATCATCCCGAAAGCCAAGGAGCTTTAGAAAGGTTTCACCAAACACTGAAAAATATGTTAAAGACATATTGTCATGACAATGAGAAAGATTGGGATGAAGGCATTCCATTTGTAATGTTTGTTGTCAGGGAGTCTGTACAGGAGTCACTTGGGTTCAGTCCATTTGAACTCGTCTTCGGACACACAGTTCGTGGACCATTGAAATTATTAAAGGAGAAGTGGTTATCAGATCCAGGTGAAAACATACATCTGCTTGATTATGTATCCCGCTTTAAAGAGCGTTTTCACAGAGCATGTGAACTGGCTCAAGAAAATCTGAGGAGTTCTCAGAAGAAAATGAAGGCGTGGTATGATAAGACCACTGTGGAAAGAGAGTTTAAGCCTGGTGAGAAGGTGTTGTTGTTTTTGCCTGTGTCTGGTCAGCCACTTCAAGCTCGCTTTCAAGGACCTTATGTCATTGAAAGAAAGGTCAATGACACAGACTATGTCATCTTGACGCCTGACAAGCGTAAATCAAAGAGAGTTTGTCACATAAATATGATGAAAAAGTATTATGAAAGAGAGGATTGTGACATTTCTAAAGATGAAAGTGTACATGATGTGGATGTCAATGTTAATAATGCATGTGATCAAGTGTGTATCCTCAGTGTTGATCAAGAATTCAATGATAATGATGAGATCAATGCTGATAATGTTCCTGACATGTGTATTAAGTTAAAGAACTCTGATGTATTGAGTAATCTTGATCAGAAGTTAAGTCATCTAGATGACAAAGAAAGATCAGAAATGAAATCATTAATCAATGAATATGTATGCTTGTTCTCAGATGATCCTACTAGGACAGATTTGATTGAACATGATGTTGATGTGGGAGAGGCTGCACCAATCAAGCAGCATCCTTACCGAGTTAACCCTCGAAAACGACACATCTCAGGGATGAGGTTCGCTACATGTTAGACCATGATATTATAGAACCTAGTAATAGTGAATGGTCTTCCCCATGTATATTGGTCCCAAAGCCAGACGGTGGGTACAGATTTTGTACTGATTACCGGAAGGTGAATGCAGTAACAAGAACGGATTCCTATCCGATACCCCGTATCGATGATTGTATTGATAGGATTGGGAATGCTACTTACGTATCAAAGTTTGACTTGTTAAAGGGGTACTGGGAGATACCACTCACTGAGAGGGCTCGAAAAATATCGGCATTCGTGACGCCAGATGGCTTATTTCAGTATAAGGTTATGCCGTTTGGTATGAAAAATTCACCGATGACCTTTCAACGTTTAGTAAATGACCTTACGTCAGATTTAGAGAATTGTGAAGTGTATGTTGATGACCTTATTGTGTACAGTAACTCATGGAATGAACATGTGCAACATGTTAAGGCATTATTTGACAAACTTGCCAAAGCTAATTTGACTGTCAATTTAGTCAAGAGTGAGATTGCTTGTGCCCATGTAATATTCTTAGGGCATGTAGTTGGTCAGGGTAGAGTTAAACCAATTAAGGCTAAGGTTGAGGGCATTGACAAATTCCCTGCCCCAGCTGACAAAAAGCAGCTCATGCGCTTCCTAGGCATGGCTGGTTACTACAGACGTTTTTGTACAAATTTTTCTGACATTGCTGCACCATTGACAAGATTATTAAAGAAAAATGAAAAGTTTGTTTGGACAGAAAATTGTCAGGCAGCATTTGAATCATTGAAAAGAGCACTAATGAGTTCGCCAGTGTTGATTGCTCCAGATTTTGAAAAACAGTTTAAGCTGGCAGTTGATGCCAGTGACAATGGTATAGGAGCAGTTTTGCTTCAAGCTGATGAGCATGGTGTTGATCACCCTGTGTGTTATTATTCAAAGAAATTTGACAGACATCAGAAAAATTATTCTACAATTGAGAAAGAAACATTAGCTTTGATACTTGGTCTTCAGCACTTTGATGTTTATTTGGGGACTACTAGTTTCCCTGTTATTGTATATACTGATCATAATCCTCTGACATTTCTGTCTAAGATGAAGAACAAGAATCAGAGATTGATGAGATGGAGTTTATTTCTACAATCATATAATGTAGATATTAGGCACATTAAAGGGAAAGACAATGTTGTGCCTGATGCTTTGTCAAGAACTTAATCTGATTGAGTAAATTTAAAAGTTGTACTGTATTTTGAAATTTTGATGTTGCCTGCAGCACAGTATGTGTTAATGATGTTACTACTCATGTGTTATCATATTGTAACACAAGTTGTATGTTATGATAGCACCTTCCACTTGATATTGGAATGCATACTGTAATACTATAGTTATCACTATAAGGTAATATTGTAGATATTGTAACCTAAGTTTTGTCCTAGACGTCCAAAACTCTTTCAAGGGGGGGGGGGGGAGTGTTACGAGACGACATCAACCAGATTGAATCCACGGACGAGCGAGTGAAAAGTTCTAGAAAGTGCTAGCTTCGGCGTTTTCTCTCGAGCATATTGAACGGGTAACCCCAGAGAACATTCGCACAGTTACGAGAATGTACGATCACCTACTGGAAACTACTGTATGATGTAATGGCCTAATTATAGCCAACTTGTGGTTATGGGTTACTGAGCCCAGAACTTTCGCTGTTTGTGTTGTACGAGATCAAACGAGACGTTTCCATAAGAGTGAGTTCCAGACTTTTCTGGAAGAACTACCAGATATATAAAAGGTCATGCAAGCAGTGTGACAGGAGAGAAGAGAACAGAAGATACACAGATAATACAGAGACCAGACGCCTGCTTCGCCGCTTAACGCTGTAATTGTGTCGCCATTTACCGATCACTATAGTCTTCATCCTGCCTTCGCGGAACCGAGTCCTACGCTGTACTGCTGTACAATCGACGCTAACAACACTACCCCTTGGACAAAGAGTGATACCTTAAGCTGTAAGAGATTGTAAGTAGATTTAAGATTAATTGTTGTAAATCTAAGGAAGTAAGAGGTGAATAATAATTAAGTTGTTGATTTTAATCTCGCTCTTCTGTGGTCTTTCGCTGTTATTGGTTTGAATTGCGACCAAGCCGTAACACAAGTTACTGTTGCTAGCCACCCTTCGATTGCCAATTATTTTAGTTTGGGTACAGTTATTCTCACTTTACGGCCGTTCTAATTTAGGCCAGAATTCGTAATCAAACTTTATGCAATAATATACGCCCTATTTGAACTCATTACAGTTTGATAATTGTTTACAAGAGACTCTCGAAGAAATCGGTTTACTCTCTCTGCATAGATACAGTACGCATGGAGAGTCCGACAACAAGGCCCTCGTGTAATATCAACGACAAGTGACTGACGAAAATAGGAATCTCAACATAAACAGTCAGTTTGCGGAGTTTCCAAACCAGGGAAATCTATATTAACCAACCAACACTGAAAGGCTATAAACCAGAACTTATCCCTTTACCGTGCGGTTGTTTAGGTCCTTTTGGGCCCAGGTGGAGAGCGCGGTTGTCACCCATTTTTACTGTTTCACGCAGAGCTCGAAACTGCGAGTAGCTGCCCGAAAATTTGGCCGCAACAACGAGAGAGACAATAGTTTAAGGTCACGGGGTAAATAGCCTACGGAAGCTGATGAGGGGCGTGCTACGTCCGCTTTTCCGCCCACTCCCGAGGCGGGCAAATATGCCCCGATTGGAGCACAACGGTAAAGGGTTAAGGATATGATCACCTTGTTCACAGTCTCTGCGTTGTACACCTTGGGAATTTAGTGAAAGGATGTGAACACTGACAAGTAACTAACGTACTACTAGCTAGCACGGGAGGGGTTTAAACTATACCGATCTTACTTTGTGTACATAACCATGGATGGGGGTGAAAAAATCCTTGGCTTACGAAAAACTTAAAGTTATTCTAGAAATTAAAATAAACGGGATTCATAAGCATAGACCTACTTAGATATTGTTACTTAGCCTAATTCTTGGAGGCTTACAGGCTAGTTGGGGAAAACAGCTTTCTGCTCACTTGGGGTGTGACAACAGACAGGTCCATAAATACCTTGCAGCCTTCTACATTTAAAATACTACTGTTCTAACATGATATCCTGTGTTATCGAGACACTCCTAGACCTCCCTCCCGTGGCCTACGAATGAGGGACCATGCCCCCTTCCTCATGGACATGTCATTTTTTGTTCTTAAAATAAGTAGTCATACTTAAGTAACACAGATTTTACTTCAAAAGATAGCATATGTGGCACTATGTAGATTGCATATAAGGACACCCAATTTTCAAAGGGGAAGGACCGTCTCTGCAGGACCCCTCATTGATGCCACTTTTTATTCCTACAAATAATAATAAAAAAATAGGCAAATTATGTCAAATTCCAGTCTTTACTTAAAAGAAGTTTATCTCACTGGTGGCACCGACTGATTAAAATAAAAACAGCATGTTAATATTCTATTTACAAGCATAAATACGCAATTTTTGGCCATCTGAGGCGGTTGATTAAGAAATTTTCTCTGCGCTCCGCACCAACCAATGGTGGCGCTTCGCTCAGGTTTTTTGGCACAATTACATTTTTGGGATCAAAAGAGCTCTTAACTCTCTTATCACTTTGCAGATTGTGAACATACTTTGAAGTAAGCAGTTTACTGCAAACGACAAAAAAGATAGCGACTCGTTAGGTTCTTCTTATTAGTTTGGAAAATGCTATTTCCGTGCACCTTATGGGTATGATTTTTGAAATTTTCCCTGCGCTCCGCGTTAACCAATGGTGGCGCTCCCCTAATATAATCTTCATGATATTAAAGCGTGTTGGGGCCAGGAAAAATCCCAAACCCTTAACCGATCAATGCTCTTTGATTTTGAGTCCTAGAATTATGCAAATTTATTTAATGACAAGTTTTCCTCCGCAAGGTAGCGTAAATGGCATAAGAATGCATGTAAAGACACGAAATTTTCAGTTTTATCCTCACGAAACACCAAGATTCAACCTTTAACACTGTTCCTGTCAAAGTCGAAAGTCTTGAACCATTTTTCATCTAGGCTCCTTGTAAACGTCAAAAATTTCAAAGGGGAGGGGATACTCGTCCCCTTAAATCCCTCCCCTAGGCTGGCGATCACTCAACATACTGCATGTCCCCTTCAGAGAAATCCTGAGTACGTCACTGCTTTAGTACAAACAAATAAACCAGATATTGTTGACCAAAATAAATATACCAAGAGTTGTTATTTCCAGTTAACGTAGGCTATGTTATACATTAAGATTAAAATAAAGGTAATATTACATAATGACAAGGCAATGTTGTTAAACTTGTTAATTGGAATATCTTACATGTAAAACATACACATTGATCGGAAAAGTTTTGGGGAAATTTCATACCTTTTCCCCTCAGGAAAATATCCTAGCTACGCCACTGCACTGAACCGCTGTGAGTTGAAATCATCCTTAACAAACTACAACTTTATTACAACCGTACATGAAGTACCGCTTCAGATGATCCACTGGTTGAAAGATTTTATGGAAGTATTACTCAACGGTGTGATCAGCTTAATTAGAATTGATTATGAAATGATAAATTTGTTCTCCACATACGTTTCATTAAGTAAAACATAACACATAATACATACCCATACTTATAATAATAAAATATAATACATACCCATACTGACATAGTAACGATCGCCCCAAGTAAAAGTGTGGTGAAGTATACTGTCATTTCACGGAGGTACTGGTTTGCATTACTTCGTTGCCAACACCTCGCCTTGTAACATATATAATGCATTTACTGTTTTATACTGTATGTTTCGTCCCCTACAATACGCGTTTTGTGCATTACTAGACTTTTAAGCTCACGAGTCTAAAGGTCGGCAGGATAAGGGGTAAATATTATATTCAATCGAAATATTACAAAGTAAATACATATCACGTGATTCCTTCAAGTGGAATACCAACAATTAGCCAGTCTAAAGTTCTCACTTTAATGCATGTGCACTGTTGCAGTGTTCTACTTGTGAGCATATCTATGCAAAATAATTACAACCAGTACCTGGCATTACTATGGGAATTTTAAATTTTTAACTCGAGGCAGGGTGACATGTCTGCATATAGGGGAAAGTAAATAAATGTAAACTGAATATCTGCGATAGAGCCAATTGCTAGAGAAATCAAACGGTGTGACTGGTTGAAAAGGGGAAGGAAAAATTATTTGCTTCGATACTAAGATTAAGTTCAGTTTTAAAAATTTTGACCAGTTTTGGAACACTGGTTTGTTTTCCCTACTCTATTGCTTATATTGGACGCTACGCCCAAAACGAGAAGGTTCCACTCAATCGTACCTGGAGAAGCTGAAATGCACGGCACTCTTCCAATACTGCGCTAGACACTGCTTTGAATACCGATCCACGAACAAATTTTTAAAACATACTGGTCAGTAAGGCTCTATTTAGGACATGGTATAAAGTATTACGCACGTATGTTATAGTTGTACCTACTTACCTAATTATTTTTACGTACGGGGAGAGGGGGGGGGGGGGCACGGCTCGGACCAAATTTCTAAGCAGAGCGTCACCGGTAGTTGGCGGGGAGCGTATCTAGAAAATGTTTGTTCTTCATACCTTCTAAATGATCGTTAATGACCCTTGCCATGCTTGTTTGACAGTGGTCCCTTTTACGGTTAGATGTTCCCTTAACAGCTTTGTATGCAGAAACAGAAAAGTCAAACGATTTTATCACTTATTCTATCCTTTGGTCATTTAAAGGCGTAGTTAGATTTTCGACTAAGATAAGAGGTTGGAGGGGGGGGGGGGAGTATGACTGACCAGGGAGGTGTAACTAATCACACCTGGACTGACGGTTATTTTTGACCGCGGTCCTATGGAGGAGTCTAAGGAGAGCGGTGTTCACTATTTTAAAGTTGTTTGAATATTTCAGGATTTCATGACGCCATTTCGTAAATTTTTGGCAAATTTTAAGTATCGACTTTTGCTCTTTTCAATTTTCCGACGACCACTCTCGTTATACATGTATGCAGACGAGATGACCCACTTTTTTCTCGTTTCTTCTGTTCAATCAAAAAGGAGAGAACGCGCACCTTAATGAATAAATATTTAGACTACGTATTTGTTTCAAAATTAAATAGGAAAAACACTTGTTATCTACACAACTGTTTTTGTGAAGTAATGGCGAAATAACTGCAAAAAATGTGAAACAACGCGTTATTTCCACTGACCAGTGGCGTAGCTACTGGGGGGGCAGGGGGGGGCAAGTTGCCCCCCCTGGAAAAATTTTTGGGGAAATTTGATGAAAATGGGGAAATTTGATGAATCTTCTTATTATTACAAAAATTTCACAAAAATTTCTCAAAATTTTTGATAGAATAAGAAATTGTGAGACATTTCTCATACATAATTCGTATTTTCATGCAACAAATTTAGTCAGATTTGGTCAGTGTCGCATGAACCGGCCCAATTCGCGTTCCACAGAAATATCCTCGTCGCGTAGCAGATTGAATGTTCTCTTGTGCTTGTATACGCACGGGGGTTCTGATCAGTGCATTTCAGTGCACAGGAAGCTGTTATTCAGGTGATACTTTGGGAATTCATTAGTAAAAGGATGTGAAAACTGATGTCACTACCGTAGACCCCCGAGGTTGTTATGTTCTTCTACAAGCTAGCAGTAGCTGTACGATTTTACTCTGTGTACATAACGATGGATCGGTTGAAACAATCCATGGCCAACGATAAACTTAAAGTTAATTTAGAAATTAGAATTAACGGGATCCGTTGGCACACGTAGATTTTGTTACTTAGCCTAATCCTTTGAGGCTTACAAGCTAGTTCGGGAAAATAGCTTTCTGCTCACTTTGAGTGTAACAATAAATGGACAATGAGTACCTTGTAGCCTTCTACACATAACAGACTGCTTTTCTCACAGGATATCCTGTGTAATCGAGCCACTATTAGGCCTCCTTAGTGGCGTGCGAAGCGGAGACCATTGGGCCATGTCCCCCTCACAGATGCCATTTTTTCTTTGTTCTTAAAAATACGTAGTCTAACTTTATTTACACAGATTTTACTTCAAAAGATAGCATATGTGGCACCAGATTGCTTGTAAGGACACCCAATTTTTCAAAAATTTTCAAAGGGGAAGGATTGTCCCTGCAAGGTCTTTCAGTGATGCCATTTTTTTTCTAATTCCTACAAATAGACCAAGGCAAATTCTGTCAAATTCCAATTTTTACTTAAAAAGGTAGACTCTGTTTCCCACTGGTGGCATCGATAAGAAAGATTACTTGTTTAGATTCTCTTTACAAGCATAAATACGTTATTTTAGCCATCTGAGCGGTCTGATTTTTCGAAATTGTCTTTACGCTCCGCGCCAACCAGTGGTGGCGCTTCGCTCGGTCTTTTGGGCAACATTACATATTTGGGGTAAAATTAGCTCTTAACTCTCTGATCACTTTGCAGTTTGCGAACATATTTTGAAGTGAGCATTTTATTGCAAACGACAAAAGAAGAAAGCGACTGGCTAGATTCTTCGTATTAGCCTGGAAAATGCTATTTCCGGCCATCTAAGGGGTCTGATTTTTCCAAATTTTCTCTACGCTCCGCGCCAACCAATGGTGGCGCTCCGCTTAGATAATCTTTATGACAAAAACACATTTTGTAGCCAAGAAAAACCACAAATACCGATCAATGCTCTTTTTTTGGACTTCTAAAAGTGTGCAAATTTAATGACAAGTTTTACTCCGTAAGGTAGCATAACTGGTATAAGAGTGCATGTAAAGACACAAAAATTTCAGTTTTATCCTCACGAAGCACCACGACTCAACTTTTAACACTGTTCCTGTCATTTTGCATGTAGGCTCCTTGAAAACGTCAAAACATTTCCGCACACCCCTCCTCTTAGACCATAGTGCATGCCCCTCCCCCTTCAGAGCAATCCTGCGTACGTCACTGCTTTAGTACATACAAATAAACCAGATATTGTTTACCAAAATAATATACTTTGTTATTTCCGATTGCTCTGTGTTATACTTTAAGATTAAAATGCAGGTAATATTACAAAATGACATGGTAATGTTGTTATACTTGTAAATTTGCATATTTTATATGAAATACATACACATTGACCGGGAAAAGTTTTGGGGAAATTTCATACCTTTGCCCCCCGCCCCCCCTGGAAAAAATCCTAGCTACGCCACTGCCACTGACAATGCTCAGAGCATATTGTCAGATGCGCCCCAGTTGATAGCAACATCATCTGCTATACACCAGTATTCTTGTAGGTACATTTTCTCAATAAAGCTTGCTGTCCCACCTGATCCGCGTTTAGACTGTCGTTGATAATTATCGTCCTTTCTTGTAAGTAATCTTTCTGAGCGAGACGCACCTAGCAATAGTAAAAAATGTCATATGGCTTGTTAATTCACAAGTTAACAAGAAAGACCATTTTAGTTTAAAGTGTACCTCAAGTCAAAAACTGCAATAATATTTATTAAAGCGCATGAAAAATGAATTCCAACAGTCCAACTCCCATCTTCATCGGACTTTCCACAGGCGGCGGAAGCCGGGGGGGGGGGGGGGCAGGAATAAATTCAGGTAAACTGTGACAAGCTTCATATCTTCGGAATCTCTTGCCTTTTTACTCGGCGGGTTTCAGGATGAATAATTTTCTAACAGATTTGGAGTGGCTAAAATTGGCTACATTGGTGTGGATTTCCTGGGGATGCACAAAATCGTTCCAAAATCATACTTGGTGTGGTGGGTAGCCTATTTGGGTCTAATAGCTCAAAAAGCTATGACCGTTACTTCACAGGTAATCACAACACAATGCCCGAAATTGTCGAATATCCAAATTCTTTCGAGCATTTGCCCGAAAAATGGAAAAGTATCATACAAAGGGTAACATAGTTACGAAAGGTTAAGAGATAAAAAAAAAAAAAAAATCTCAACACATTTGGGAAGCTTGTGCAGCTTAAAAGAAACAATCTCCTGCACGTTTCTCCCCAACTTATGGTGGTGCTCCAATGAGATCTCTTCATAGCAGAATTTAAGTTTCAAGTGATCATTTTATACAAAAAGAAACTCAAAACAGCGACTGCTTAGATCCCCATATAAGCCCGAGAAATGCCATTTTCAACTGTCTGAGAGGTCGGATATTTACAAATGTTTTGTACGCTTCGCGCCAACCAATGGTGGCTCTCCCCTTAGATGGCTGAATTTAAGTGTGGAACGAACGTTCGTTTATCTGCAATTGAAACTTAAAAAACAACTCCTTGGATCCCCTGTACAAGCCTGCGAAATGTCATTTTTGACTGTCTAAGAGGTACGAATTTTCAAATTTTCTGGGCGCTCCGCGCCAACCAGTGGTGGCGCTCCGCTTTGACTGTCTTACGGGCAGCATTACATTTTTCGGTCGAAAATCTTTGATCCCAAAACTGAAATGCCCCCCTGCGCCTCTGGAAATACCTTATTCAGGTGTGCCCTGGAACAGCTGCTTGTATCATTCAGCAGGATTCCGGATTTGCGATCCTAGGATACATAGTCCAGTGGAGTAATGAACTGAGCTAATCAGTATCTCAAAAGTCTTTTAATCTTAGAAAAATCACAAAATTTCCTCACCAGAACTAGTGACAAACATACCTGGCAAATGCCATTTCCAGCCATCTGGGAGGTTTTAAAATCCAAAATTTTCTTTCTACGCTCCGCGCCAACTGATGGTGGCGCTACGCTTAGATAGTAAACTCCAGCCACCCCCTACAAAAGTTTCCAACTTTCCCCATGAACCCCTACCAGGGCTTTGCACCCTGAAAACCCCGCCAGGGGCCCTTACGCCGTCTCCTTGACCCCACGCCGATGGGGTTTTGTGCTTCGCTTAAAACCGGATCCCTTACGCCGTCACCATTTTGTCGGCTGCCGAAAACTTGTGGCCCCCCAATAAAAAACATCTTCCGCCGCCTATGCTTTCTAGAGTCGAGACACAAAATGTTAACATTTATTCACTTAAAACAAATTGGTCCATTGCGAAATAATCTGCGACTTTCTTGTTGTATAACTCACCTACCTGCTTTGTTTAACTTTGAAACTAGAAATATTTTATGACCTTGAACACTTACTTGTAAAGCATGTTGTACACAGGGGACTTAATTAATAACATCACATTATAAGAGTAAGAATGCTATCACACCTAGGTAAATGATCCGATGAAGTTCGGAAAAAACAAAGAAATACAAATATTGTAATCTTATTAGTACAAAATTGACATCTCAAATTATTACTCAATGTACCATTTTAGGTTGTGTAAAAAAAAGTAAAAGAATTTATTTTTCGTGGTCTTTAATGTATCCCGAACATATCTCGTACGTGAACAGTTTTTGGAGAGTTCCCCCTATTGCTTTTTATTTTACTTTAGGTACACTTTAAACTCGAATGTGAACAGTGTTTGGAGAGCCCCACCCCCCCTTTTTGAAAGCTAATATATGCTAAGATATATGAGCTTTCCGAGTTATGTTCCCTTATTTTACATGAGATGACCTAGGCATAACTCGTCTTCCTTTCCATTGTGACGTGTCTGTTCGTTGCATTCGTCAGTACTACTGAATATTATTACGATGTGTACGTCATAAGTCGTAAGTAATAATTACCATGTACGTACGTAATTTTTTTTTTCTTTTTGTACCATGTCATAAATAGAGCCTCGTACTTATCCCTGGACCCATCAGTAATCCTAATAACTGCTCCTGGATCGGACACTGACAACATTCGGGTTCCATTTGTCAACGACGCCTTAGCTGCATTAGCTTGTGTTGCCTTCCACACGGTCCTACTTTGCTTTGATTGTTCTGATAGTTTGATAACCAATTAGAAAATTGTTGTTGATTATAAGGTTGGACTCTATTAAGTTCATTGCGACAGGTGAGTTTAGGAATTTGCTGCTTCGTGGAAGCGTGAGTAAAAAGCTGTAATATGAAAAACGAACTGAGTTTCCGCGCATATAACACTAAACATAAATCTCAGGGTCTAGACCAACCAAGCCTTAATTGGGTCCAGCCAAACCTATATTAACATATGTATGACTAGATAAAAATTGATCTACGGACTTTTCAAGTAAACTTAAAACTGAAAAAAGTGTTGCAGGTTTTGGCGCACATGATCTGAACTATCCTGAGGATTCATGCACTAACATAACACCGAACCGTCTTTTAGTGTCAACTGGAAATGTGCATTTTCATCCTTAGCGAATACCGGGTGTCCTATTTGACAAGGACTACTATACACTTTGCCATTCATTACGGTGTACCAGGTAGCCGTAACAGCTTCCTGGATGTACGTGCTAAAAACAGAGTGATGCATCCAAAAACCAGCCAGACGAATTTTCCTCCAGAGCGTTAGGCAGACACCCCCCCCCCCCCCGTACGTGGGGCGTGATACTCTGCATTCCTCCAATTTTATTTTAGGTGACAGTGGCGCACGCAAATAGTCTGTGGCTGCACATTCTGTTCATTCAATGATCTATTAATACCTCTGTCCCAAGAAATGGTCATGTGTCATTTAAACTTCTGCCTTGAGTTGCTTGCTTCATCACGTGTTTTCATTAAAGTGTGCCATAACTATTATGTAAAAAGTAAGTTACAAAGCATAGACAAAGATACCAATTTGGTTCATATCCTTTCTTCACACTTCGGACTTCTGAATCGAGGGAAGCAAAGCTGAACCTAAGTTGTCCTCAAAAGAAGGTGCTAAATTTCGCAAAAATATGTGATGTGAGATTTGTTATACGCAAATAGCAGTTATGGGTCTTCTTTGATTTGTAATTGATATTTTTTTCACCTGCTTCTGCAACTCTTGCCAAAATAACATCTCTTTAATACTGGTATATGGAGTACTTAACGAAAAAAAAAAATAAAAAAAAGAAGAAGAAAATCGCTTTAGAAAATCGTTACCTATCAGCTGGGATACAAAAAAAAGAAGAAAATAATGTACGCTACCTGTAAACCACTGAATATAAAATTAGGGGATAAATGCGAGGGTGCCCGGTCTTAAATGTGATTTAAGACCGACGATGACGTCATCATAGAGGCTGAGCGGACCGAGGCGAGAGCCTAGGTTCGTTGCCTCTGTGATGACGGCATCGGAGAAAAATAATTTGGGAAATTTGATGAATTTTCCTACTCTAACAAAAATTTCTCAAAATTTTTGTTTAGAATAAAAAATTCTGAGACATTTCTCATACATAATTCGCATTTTCATGCAACAAATAAACCCAAATTTGAGATTTCGTCAGTGTCGCATGAACCGGCCCTACTTGTGTTCCACAGAAATGTCCTCGCCGCGTAGCAGATTGAATGTTCTCTTGTATACGCGCGGTTTTTATGATCAGTGCATTTCAGTGCACATGAAGCTGTTATTGAGGAATTTAACAGCAGCTGATACAGTACAACTAACACTGAAAGGCTGTAAACCCGAACTTATCCCCTTGCACCAGGGAGGTGTGATCTAGTTACACCTCCCTGCTTGCACACAGTCTCTGCGTTGTACACTTTGGGAATTCAGTAAAAGGATGTGAAAACTGACAAGTCACTAACGAAGACCCCCTCCCCCCGTGTTCATAATATTGTCCTGCAAGCTAGTAGCAGCTATGCCGATTTTACTCTGTGTACATAACGATGGATGGGACTGAAACAATACATGGCCAACGATTAACTCAAAGTTAGTCTAGAAATTAGAATGAACGGGATCCATTGGGATACTTAGATTTTGTTACTTAGCTTAATCCTTGGAGGCTTACAGGCTAGTTCGGGAAAAAAGCTTTTTGCTCACTTGGGAGGTAACAGTAAACGGGTCCATGAGTACCTTGTAGCCTTCTTTACTTAACAGACTGTTGTTCTAACAGGATATCCTGCAGTGTGATCGAGCCACTATTTGGCCTCCTTTTAGTGGCGTACGAAGGGGGGGGGGGGGGTGGGCCATGCCCCCCCCCCCCTCACACATGCCATTTTTTCTTTGTTCTTAAAAATAACTAGTTGAACTTTAGTAACACAGTTTTTACTTCAAAAGATAGCATATGTGACACCAGGTTGCATATAAGGACACTTAATTTTTCAGAAATTTTCAAAGGAGAAGGATTGTCTCTGCAAGTACGTCCATCAGTGATGCCAATTTTTTAATTTCTACAAATAGGCAAATTCTGTCAAATTCCAATTTTAACTTTAAAAGGTAGAGTCTGTTTCCCACTGGTGGCATCGATAAAAATAAAGAATACATGTTTAGATTCTTTTTAAAAGCATTAATACGCTATTTTTGGACATCTGAGGAGTCTGATTTTTCGAATTTTTTTTTTTACGATCCGCGGCAACCAATGGTGGAGTTTCGCTCAGTCTTTTGGGCAAAATTACATTTTTGGGTCAGATTAACCCTTAACTCTCTGATCACTTTGCAGTTTGCGAGCATATTTTGAAGAAAGGATTTTATTTGCAAACGACAAAAGAAGAAAGTGACTGGGTAGATTCTTCGAATAAGTCTGGAAATGTTGTTTCCAGCCACCTGAGGGCTCTGATATTTCGAATTTTTTCTACTATCCTCGCCAACCAATGGTGGCGCTCCGCTTAGATAGTCTTTATGATAAAGTATTGTTCTGTGGCCAAGAAATACCACAAATCCTATACCGATCAAGGCTCTTTTTATTTTGACTCCTAAAAATGTGCAAATTTAATGACAAGTTTTACTTCGTAAGGTAGCATAAATGGCATAAGAATGCATGTGAAGACCCAAAAGTTTCAGTTGTATCCTCATGAACCACCACGATTCAACTTTTTACAATGTTCCTGTCAGAGTCAAAATCTTGCACCATTTTGCATGTAGGCTCCTCGAAAACGTCAAAACATTTCCGGACACCCCTCCCCTTAAACCATACTGCATGCCCTCCCCCCCCCCCTTCAGAAAAATCCTGGGTACGCCACTGCGTTAGTACATACAAATAAACCAGATATTGTTGACCAAAATAATATACTAAGAGCTATTATTTCCAATTGCTCTTTGTCATACTTTAAGATTAAAAATGCAGGTAGTATTGTAATGTTGTTATACTTGTGCATTTTTTTTACACACTGACCGGAAAAACTTTTGGGGAAATTTCATCTCTTGCCCCCTGCCCTCCCTGGGGAAAATCCTAGCTACACCACTGACGCGCATACCATAAAAATACCGTCAGGTTACCCAACGTGGTATACCGTATGATGTTACAACCGACAATGTAAAAATTAAAAATGAACCGATCATGTTAAAACGATCGATAATGTAAAAATATCGATAATGTAAAAAAAAAAAAAAAATACCGATAATGTAGAAAAATAATACCGATAATGTTAAAACTTCTTTGATCCTATAATGTAAAAAAGGAGTACCTATAATGTAAAAATTGTTCGAACAAGGGTTTTAAGTGCAAACTTATAGGTAGATATGAGTGCGAGTTTATGAAGGTAGGAAGGTAAGCTGACAGGCGACTGGAGGGCTGGGCGAGAATGAAAATACCAGGCTCGTGGGTGGGTTCGTGTATATATGCGTATGTGCGCTTGTACCCTGCATGTGTGAATTTATTGGTTTATATGGACTATGTTGTGTCTGAGTGAAACCCTCATCACGGGAGTAGTCGACTTTTTATTGGGAGGCAGGGGTGGTGCCAGCGGGGAAGTGGGGGGGGGGAGGGGAGGGTTACGTCGGGGAGACCTACGTCGTGGAGGCCTAAAATAGTAAAAGAAAAATGATAAAAAAAAATCTACAAGAACTGACGTTAGTGGATAAGTGATCTTTAACATATTTTTTGTTTTGAAATATTATTTTTATAAATATCGGAATAAATTTTCAATCGTTTTTTCATAGCCATGTTTAAATTCATTCCATGTACCTTGTTTCATCTCCTCCCCTGTCGGAGGATGGCAATCTCCTTCGGGAGGCCTGAAACGAAAAGCGTAAACACTGAAGTTACTGCATGGATGATTACGAACCATTTATGTCTTTATATCGCTATTTTAATGGATATCTTAATCGGTCCAATCATTCATTACAAGCTCTGCTATCCCTCATTCCATCCTCAATCTTCAAGGTCATTTCCCCGTCCGGGAGGGTTGCCCCACCTTTTGTTGAAAACATCGAGGAGCCTTCATTTAGAAGCCCACAATAAAAGATGTGGGCTTGATAAACTTCAGTTAACCGGACGGTTTTCTTAACTTTGCTTAATAGAATACCACATTCTTCAATAAAACTCACAATTCTCAATTTTCCATACAAAAAGGACGAAAGTTTTTTCAATGATGCAGTACCCAAATGGTCTGCCATCTGGCCTGCCCCGATAATCGACTACTAGCAACGGTAATGAAATCGACTAGGTCGTTTTCAACTAATACATAGTGATAAACAGTAATGTGGGACTATCTCTCAATAAGTTTGACTGAAAATTCAGTTGAAACAACCTTGCAGTGGGACATATTTTCAAATACGTTGGAATTAGGATCATTTATATTCTGGAGTTGGGGCACTCACGTAGAAAATCTTACCTAATTAGTGGACCTTAAAATTGAATGCAAAGAAGCTTCTTAATAGAGCAAAAACACTAATAGTCCGGCTTCAGATTGAGGTTAGTGCCACCTGGAATTGTCATTGATGCCACCGTGTTTTTTCGATTCCCTGACATGTCTATAAACGGGAAGATTCAATTATATGGGTATATTCGGGTGGGCAGGAGAAATATAGCGGGGTTATCTGCCAGGAGTCAGGGTGCTGAAAAATAAAAAATTTAAGGGGTAGGGGAAAGTAAAATGGTTATTATTTTTCAGCCAGAACTCGAGAGTAACAAACGGCCATTTATAAGGAGCAACTGTCTGGAAAAGTATTTCTTACGGATTATTTTCTCTATTATTATAATATATTGAAATTTTAACATTAGCGGCCACTTGCTATATCCTCCATCTTGGTTGACCTGGATTCTAAAAGAAATGTCCAGAAAAATACTCTGTGAATATTTACAACAGAAAGTGGACACAGGTTAGGTTATACTGTGCCAAAAGTACTTTCAATGATTATTTTCCTATCTTCATGATATATCAACATAATTACAACATTGGCGCCATTTTGCTTTTCCGCAATTTGGTTGATCTGAGTTCCAAAAGAAATATTTCGAAAAATAAATTTAGATTTTTTGTCATAAAATCTGGCAAGAAATTAAGGGCAACTGTGTCAAAAGTATTTTTAATGAATATTTTTCATATTATTTTTTATACATATGATCGTTTTATTTGCGGCCGTTTTGTTGTTTTGGCCATCTTGGCTAGAATGAGGTCCTGCATAAAATACCAGAAATAATGCATTGAGAATAATGTACAATTTGTTATAAAGATATCAGAAATTTCTAATCGAAACATATTTTTAGTGATTATTTTCGGACATTTATTTCCTTTTTTTGATTATTTTCTTATTTTTGTGGGTAATTTTTACTGTATTGTTTTTACTTCTTTAGTGCATTTCCGACGCATTGGCTGATAAATTACTGTTGTATCTAAGATTGTCAAGTTTCGCCCTTAATTTGAAAACACTATTTTACATCATTGTGATTGAGGAATGTGGAAACTTGCAATATTTCTTCACATTTTGGGGGGAATATTTCATTTAGTTTGGTGGCCATTTTGTTGTTTTTCCGCCACCTTGATTAACCTGAATCTCATCAAAACAATCCCAAAACATAATTTTGGAATATTTGTCACAAAGTATTGCAAAACTTTTAGAGTCGATGCCTCAGAAATATTTTTATGAATATTTTCTTTATTATTATTGAATACAAAATATTCATAATGTTTACAACCAATTTGTTTTTGGCAGCCATTTTGAACGAGCGAGACCCAATACATTTAGTGTTACCACTTGTTTTCGTGTTCAGCGGACCAAAGGGTTTTCTAAAAAATATTGCGTCGGAGAGTTGTCGGATTGCCCGTGAGATTCCTCTGGCCGATGGCCTATTACGACTCCTTCAGATGGCACTTGCGGTACCTCAATCTCCTGCCCAATTTGAGGCTCTTAGTACTGATATTTCATTGTATTGTTTTGCACCTTTTTAGGTATTAAAAAGGGACAGGGGTATCGATATGGACATGCAGATATGCAACTAATAAATTTGCTTTAACAAGGAAAGCCAAAATGGATATGAAAATGATTTCGAGATGGTGCACAGCTTGTAACGATCATTAAATATGAATAGATTGGCATTTCCGGTCTGGAAAAGTACTAATTCATCGTCTTTTTTAACACCTTGAAATACCGTCCCCCAGTTGGAAAGCTCGGTCCCCTGTCAGGCAAATCTTAGCGCCACCCTGTGTGGACGGGGATGGACAACTACAGGAATTGATCGCCGTCAGCGGAATTTTTTATTCTTTTTTTTTTTTTTTGTTATTCTTTTTGTACCATTACAAAACCACTAATATACTTAAACCACTTAGGACATTGGCGTAGCTGTGGTCAGGGGGTCATGCTCTTAACCAAAGCTTAAAAAATATTTTGAAAAGGTACAAAAAGAAGAACATACTTATGCTGTTATTAATGCAAATTATATTAGCACCACTCGGATAAGCCTTCATCTTAGGTACTTCAACATTCAAAAAAGAATGAAATCAAATGATGCTAGTGATACAAATGATATTAGTACCAGATTAGCCTTAATCATAGGGTAGGCTACATCGTTATTCAAAAATAATAAAAACAATAAATTCACACAGGGTACATTGACACACATGCATGTACACACGCACCACCCGCGAACCTATTTTCTTCCCTCCCCGCCCGCCTGCCGCCTGTTAGCTTACCTGCCAACCTACCTAAAATCTCACCCATACACAACTATACATAGGACCATATGAAAATCTCGTTACCACAGGTTTTGCATTATCGGCAATTTATATTACATTATCGGTTCATTTTCTTTCACATTATCGGTATTTTTTTTCTTATCGCTCGCTTTTACTTTATTCAGATTAATTTTTACACTATCGGCTGTAACCGACGATGCCGTACATAAAAAACAATAGGCTTTGACACCACATGTAATTTAATACATGGAACTTTGTACTTCAATCGAAGAAAACCCGCTATCAACAGAAAAGTACGGTACCTTATCATTACTGTACTGTAGCTTATCTTTCTGCGTTAATTTTTATTTTATGTTTACAAAGATTTATCATCGTGTTAAGCACACTGTATTATCAACATTATTGGCACAAAAACTGAGCCGGTCATAGTCCTTAGGTCGGGAGAATTAGGCATGATTGTAAAGACTACAAGAATACATTGTCTTTGCCGAAAGCAGTGACTGTACGCTTAACCTGATCAATTGTGCTTTTCATGTAATGATGTAATGTACTGTAGTGTAATGAGTTTGTTCGATGAAGTAGTTTGATGAGGTAAAACACACGAGTCATACTGGAGTCATGGTGGAGAAAAACCGTATTAATACGGAAAAACAGTGCGAGGTCGTACCCATAGTAGTAGATATTTTTTCTTTAAGATGAATCAAAAGTGTAACTTTAAGAGAAGACAATTTACATACCTTTACTGCGATTTGTATGTGACTAAAAGTTAGGACATAATAGGTTTTTTCTGTCCTTAAAAATGAAAAGCACAGAATGCTTCAACTCTCAATGATCAATTCAGGGACGTAAAAGAGGTTCATCCCATCAACCAATCGCACGATGACATTGTTTAAAACTTAAAGGCAAACTTCACTTCCCCAAGTTATATATTTCTGGTTGGAAGCAAGAAATTATCACTTACTGAATGACCTCTGCTTTAGCAAAAAGTCAAAAGACCTGCTCAGAGAAACTCACTTTAAAACGTGGGCCCGGTGTTCATTCTGATTACATGTAATTTGGTCATGTTGTTCATGTAGTGCTTTGACAACAAAAAATCAAAGCAAAAGTGGAAATACTGGTAAACACTTTGCCACGCCCCCACCCAGCAGCTCACTATCTAAACGGCGCCATTGACTACAAGCGTCATTTAAAGTGTACCTCAAGTCAAAAAATTAAAAAATATATATTGAAGAGAATGAAAAAAGAATTCTAACAGTTCAACTCCAATCTTCATATGACATTCCTGAGCTGAGATATAAAATGTAGAAGTTTATTCACTTAAAACAATTTGGTCTATAATAATAATTTGTGACTTTCTTGTTGTACAACTCACATAACATGCTTTGTTTTCCGTTAAAATTAATAATGTTTTTATGACCTTGAACACTTACTGTTTGCTTGCAAAGCATGTTGCACACATGGGCGTCCGCAGAAAAAAAGTCAGGGGGGCAAAATTTCTAGGGAGGGGCAAAACTTCCAAGTTACCATGAATTGACACAAAGCATGCGAAAATTTCAGCCCAAAATGCCTCCCAGATGGTCGGAAATGGCATTTCTAAAGCCTATTTTTCGCACAGAAACTTGGAGGAAAACACGTTTTGTTCGGGTTTTTGCTTTGATTTTTATACGTTTTTTCAAATTTTTGATTTTCCGGGGGGGGGGGGGGCAAGTGCCCCCCCCCCCCCTTGCCCATACCTGCGGACGCCCATGGTTGCACAAGGAGGGTTTAATTAATTACATCACCTCATAAGAGTAAGACTGCTATCACACTTCGGTACAAGGTGCAGTAATGTTCGGAAAAACAAAGAAATACAAAGATTGTAATTTAAGTAGTACTAGAATGACATCACAAATTATTGCGCAATGTACCATTTTAAGTAGAGTGAATAAACTTCAACATTTAATATCTCAGCTCAGGAATGTCCCACGAAGATGGGAGTTGGACTGTTAAAAGGAATTTTTCATTGTCTTTCATATACATTTTTGAATTTTTGACTTTAGGTACACTTTAAGTTCACATGGTATATACCGTTCACATCGTCGTAAATTTTATTTGCGTTAACTGGAACAGCGCCACTACCTCTTGTTTGCACGTTGTTGATTGAAATTACATGGTTACCTACACCGGCGGTTGATCGCTACAAGGACGCTACAACCTTTAGCTGGCTGTTGAAACCGAATTCGCCGTTGTTAACCTCTTGTAGTACGTGGTTACTTCTGATAACGCCGCTGTTAACGAAATTTAGCACGTGGTTACTTAAAATATCGCCGTAGTTACCACGCTACTACGCTACGTTACTACGCTGTTAATGATAATCAAAGGCGTACGAGGTGGGGGCAGGGGAGGGGGCAGACTGCCCCCCCCCGAAAAAAAAAAAATCTCAAGACCTTCCACTCGGGCAGGGATGTGGAAAAATTTGGGCAACCTTTGCCCGGAATGAAACAATATTCGGGCAAAAGTGGCAAAAAATTTCTGGGATACTTTTAGTTGCCAGATTATAAGGGGAGAGAGGATGTATACGGTCCCCAAAATACTGCCCGAACAAATCCACCAAACGCTATCTTGTGACGCACCATATTACCAATTGACAATCACCAATATTCACCAGAAGGCTGAAACGTACTTGGTCGAGAGGTATTTCGGCAGCATATGAATGAGATGGCGATTTTGCATTTTTCGAAATGAACCTCTTAAAATTGTACGAAACTTTTTAACCTGCAGTGCTGTGGAAACGAAATTTGGGCAATGGTAAATAAATCAGCGTAGCTTGTTTGCTCACTCATACGAATTTAGTGTGAACAAATCTGCAAGTAAGTCTGCCCACAAATTCATGTAAAAACATCTAGCAACGTGACAAGCCGGGTTTTTCTCAAACAGCGTTTGTATAAAAAACATTTATATATAGTCGGGAGTTCTTGCCGAGTCATATAGACAGTTGTATCAATTCAGTAGAACTGGAATTCGAGCAAGAGTCGCAACATAGTAACAGACATGCGGTACTCATGTTTTTAATTCCGTTCTACAGTTTTCCCCGGAAAGATATCAAGGGGGAGGGATCCTTGTAAAGTTCGACGAAACTTATATTTAATAGGCAGCCGAAATGCGATGCAATGCCATCCTCCCTCGAAGTTGAGAAGCCTTGGAATTTTCGAGGGTTTCCGAAGTTTTTCAATTTTAAAAATTATATTGATGATAATCTCATGCTGCATGACGTGAAATAGTTTATAGAACGCGCAAACAAACTCAATTTTCCAATAATTATAGCCTAATGCCGTCATCCAATGGTAGTGGTACATTTCATTTGGGAGTTTTCTAACCTTTTTTTAGATTTGCTCATTTTTGGTCAAAATTTTTGTTCCAAACGAAAGTTCAAAATATCGACGGCTTTGATTCTGCTATATAAGCCTGAGAAAGGCCATTTCCGGCTGTCTGAGGGGTTGCGATTTTTCAAAATTTTCTGTACGCTCCGCACCAACTGATGGTGGCGCTCCGCTTAGATAGTCTTTCGGGCAGAATAACATTTTCCGGGCAGAGAAGATTATCTGCCCCTCAACTGAAATGCTCCCGTACGCCTATGACATAGGCGTACGAAGCGGGAGCGGGGGACGGGGCAGACTGCCCTTCCCCCCCAAAAAAATTTTCTCAAGACCTAAAATTCGGGCAGGGATCTGGAAAAATTCGGGCAGCCGTTTGAGTCTTAAAACCTGGTTTGTTTCTACTTACACAGAAAACTCCTAGGCGCGCCCGAATTCCCTTCAAACACTTGGCCGAAAAAATAATAAAAAAACATCATAGTCACGGTACAATTTTCATGAAAACTCTAACAGATACCAAAATTCCCGACACATTTTGGCAGCTTATAAAAAAACAATTTTTCGTCAGCCTCACTTCATATTCTTGCGCAAACCTTTGCCCGAAATGACACAATGCTCGGGCAAAAGTTGCAAAAAAGTTCTGAGATACTTTTAATTGCCAGATTACAAGGGGAGAGAGGATGTATACAGTCCCCAAAATATTGCCAGAACAAATCAATCAAAAGCTATCTTGTGACTCACCATAGCGCTTCAAAGATTTAATTAGCTTACCAGGTATGATTTGTTGCGATGATATTCTATTTTATTTCTTCATTTGTAAATAGTTTGTTCTACTGCAAGACTTGTGATTGTCAATGTCATGACCTGCATTCGGCAACCAAGCAAAAAGAAGGGAGAGGGTTTCACTACTTTGACAGGCCTAGGGTGTGATTGCCGCCACTCTATTTGTTTCTTCGTTGTAAATAGTTTGTTCAAAAGTAAGGCACGATAACCATTGTTTGCAGCGGGCACTAAAGCCAGCAAATACAGAGTATAATATGTTTATGCCTGTTTAGCATACGTTTTCGCCACAGCACAATTTTTCTTCACAAAACATTCCAATTTGTATTTGTTTCAAAATCTTGTTTGTGATGGGTCTATACTCATGATTTCTTTTCTCGATTGATTACCAGTAGAAAACATCGTAAACGTCATGCAACTAAACTATCCCGTTATGAATAAAACGTAAAGGTATCGTGAAGATTGCATTTCGTTTTTAAATTTGTATTCCCTTGCCTGAGGCAAAAGGAGTCTTTGCGACTATGCCGATATTTGGCCACGTTTGTTTTTATTTAATTGTTTGTGAGGATCAAGTGTGCCAAAACGGTTGATATGGACTTAGGTCGTTTGCTCACTACAGCGTAGCCACGGGGGGAGGGGGGGGGGCAATTGTACACTGGAGACCAATCTTACACGACCATTTCTATACTTTATTATACATACAATATGCCGTTAGCAGGAAAGGGTAAGGTACTGCCTTCGGATAATTCTTCCCTTCCATCCTTAACAAGTAGGCCTAAGTCGTGCCTCATTACTGCCCAAGACAAGTGCCACTGTCAGGAGGATTTTTTTCGACAAATCCTCTTGTTTGTAGTTGGCACTGGCGTCCGGAGATTTTGTAAAATGTCCACAAGGTTCTGATTTCATGTGTTTTCCACATGATCCATACTTCTGCTTTGCGGTTCAGTTATTTTGAGAGATTTATTCGTAGTATTTTAATTTTGACTACGTAATGTACCGATGAACAAATACTGCACCATTTTGCACATTGTTTCTTTGGTAGTATGTATGTCTCTTGTAAAATCTCTTCAAAAACAAAAAATATTTTGACATTTATCATGCTCCCCAAAAAGGGAAAATCCTAAAACTTAGGCCTGTAATCAGTTCAAAATTTTGCCAAACATAGCACCATTTTGCATCTAGGAAATCTAACGCAAAGAAAGTTCCTCAGAGGGGATCACAACTACTTTTGGTTTTCCTGTTCAAGGGTAAGGTACTGCCTTAGGTAAGCTGAAATCCATTCAAATATTGCCGCATTTGCGGCTGGGTATATCCAGTTTAAAACACGTGGGAGGTGCCGTTTCAGGCCATCTGGAGGGGTTTTAAGCCCCAAATTTTCTTATACGCTCCGCGCCAACTGATGGTGGCACTCCGCTTAGACTGAAATATTGCCGCATTCGCGATCTACGTCCTTCTGAAGTTTACATTTTTTCCAAGGTAAAGGGAGATGACGGTTCCCTTTAATCTCATCCCCAGACCACAGATCAGAGGTGCCCAGTTTTGGGGTCCCTAAAAAGTGTATGTATTACCATTTTTCAAAGATTGATTTTATTCTCATTATTTGAGAAGTCGCTGACATGAGATTCATATTTCCAGCTGGGAACATCCAGCTGAAAACACATGGGAAGTGCCGTTTCCGGCCATCTGAAGGGGTTTTAAAGCCCAAAATTTCCTTGTAGGCTCCACGCCAGCCGATGGTGGGACTCCGCTTAGATAGTCTTGCCGTGCCTGACCCTCGGAGGTACCAGGCCCTCACACTTGGTACCTACCCCCCCCCCCCCCCCAAATCATCCCATCCTGGCTACGCCATTGGCTCAATTGGCGCCCTTGTTTGTTTAAATCCATATAAACAGGCTGCTACCTTGCTTGGGAACCGCGCGAAAATTGAGTTAATCGGTTTTTAGGGGCCGATTCGTTGCATGACATCCCCACTCGGGTAATTCGGGCCTCTGAATCTGAGCTAAACAGGCTGCTAAAACACACGGGATCCTTGTAAAGTTCGACGAAACTTATATTTAATAGGCAATCGGAATGCGATGCAATGTCATCCCCCCTCGAAGTTGAGAAGCCTTGGTATTTTCTAGGGTTTCTGTAGTTTTTCAATTTTCAAAATTTTATTGATGATAATCTCATGCTGCATGACGGAAAATAGTTTGTAGAACGCGCAAACAAACTCATTTTCCAATGATAATAGCTTAATATAGTCATCGATGGTAGTGGTAAATTTCATCATTTCATCACATTTCATCTGGGAGTTTTCTGACCTTTTGTAGATTTGCTCATTTGCAAACGAAAGTTCAAAATACCGACGGCTTTGATTCTGCTAATAAGCCTGGGAAAGGCCATTTCCGGCTGTCTGAGAGGTTGCGATTTTTCAAAATTTTCTGTACGCTCCGCGCCAACTGATGGTGGCGCTCCGCTTAGATAGTCTTTCGGGCAAAATTACAATTCGGACGGAGAGTCCTCTACCCCCCCCCCCCCCCAAACTGAAATGCTCCGAACGCCTATGACCTTTCATAGCAGTTAAGCCTACATTTTTAGTCACATAGTATGGTGTGATTTGGTGGGATGAGTTTTCTTGCACATCTTTTAGGTAATGGCATGATTGAGAGCCATTCGTGGCGGAGATTCGTACGAGTGGAATTGTTCGGGTGGGAATTGTCCGGGTTCGATTTGTCCGAGTTGCCAATTGTCCGGAGTGGGAGTTGTCCGGTCAGGGATTAAGCTGACGTTACGTCTTAATATACCCTAAAGAAAAAGATCTTATGATAATTGTTAATATATTTGTTGTTTATCTTTAGTGCTAAATGTAACACAGAACACCGTAACGTGTGGGCAGTATAAACAACTGCTTATAAGCACAAAACACTAAACCTTTAAATAAACTTTGATCACCTACCACTATACAACTGAATACAATAATATATTATCAGGGGCAGACTCAGTGAGATCAGTGGGAACCAATTTGAACAGAAGAAAACCGTTCATTGAAAGGTTATGTTATACAGCATTGTGAGCTTTTCATCATTGTAATCTAGTGTTATATACCGGTATGCATGATCTACTGCACTGTTAAAAGTGTCTGTAATGTTACAGAAATTTTGTACAATTACAGACGAAAAAATAAAGAAATACAAAAAGAATACATAAAAAGTGCTGTCAATGAGTTGACAGCACTTTTTATGTATTCTTTTGTTTTTCTCTATTTTATTTTCTGTAAATGTACAGACATTTTTACAGTGTGGTTCTTCCCCGTGTCATCTTTCTTATACCGGGTTCTTTTTCTGTCTGCTGCCATTATCAGTCCAGACCGAGTCTGTTTCTGTTCTCAGATCAAGAAACGTTGCAGGTACTAACATACAGTATATTATCATGTGCGAAATTAAAATAAATTTATGTAAACAGTAAGTATGATTAGGTAGTTTACTTGTGACAACTTTTATGTTGTATGGAATGAATTACAGGAACACTAAGAATTTCATTAGAACATCAGTATAATTTTGAGGAAAATTGCAGGATGATAAGAAACAGATTTCATAATTTCTGTTACAGTTGAATGTTTTCCTACATGAGGGGAATATAATTGAATGCTTTAAACATAAATTATGCTTCCTTTTAAGACGTTGATATTATGCAACGAAATAAGCATGGTGATAATTAACATACGTAAAAACGTAAATAACTTCTTCCTCATTGTTTCTCTAAGTATGAAGAACAATGTTTAATATTTAAAGAAACATTTTGTCATCATGCCATTTATAACTCAACACAAGATTGCTTGGACAAATTGATTTGCACGCTCAAAATGACTGTAGGTTAATCGTCGACGTAACGTTTCAAATATTTAAATCCCGTGACAGCCAACACTTATCTCATACACAGTCATTTAATTGAAATTTATCCTCAGAATAATTTTAAGTACTTATTTAAAGGTAAGTAATATTTAAAGGTACCTTCTGAGCCGTGTTCGTTCAGTACTGATATAGCACTGCCCGTGATTCTATTGCGGTGTCTTCACTATTATTATTTATATCAGTTGTCTGGTATGGTCCTGTAAACAGCTATCAACTGAATTTACCGTCATGCCAATGGGAGGTAAGTGTTTTACCTTACAAGCCTTTACTCTTGCGATGGTACAGTTCTTACTTATACAGTTAATAGTAAGTGTGCTGCGGGTATATTACAGAGTAGAAATGTGTTTCTAATAAATAACCGAAACATTACGCAAATTATTGCTGCAATATGGGGCAAAGTTTGTCAGAAAGTATTCAGTACACCGTAGTTTTATCAGGAAGTTGCTGCATGTACTAAAGTAGTTAAACGGCATAAAATTATAATGAATATATAAAAACTGTTTCCTGAACATTATACTGCTGGTAAATTCTTTTCCCTCCTAAATAAAACTTGTTATGAGTGAGTTATTGTAGTAAAAACGAAAGACAAGAATATATCATTACTGCAGTGCTTAAACATACAACAGGTACTAAAGTGATTGATACGAGCTCGGACCATGTATGATACTGTTTCTGTGCTTCAAGTATAACTGTTTTGTTAGCTGGCAGTTAAACATAATAGTAACTAACTCCTGACATAAAACTTGTAAGCAGATCCCTATCGTTGGTATTCTGTAGAACCAATCGTACCGATTTCCTGTGCGGTCTTACCATGGATATATGATTTTAATTTATCAGTAGTTTTACCTCCTTCTGGGCCTTACAGCTACAATCGTTCCTTAACTCCTACATACAACAAATATATTCCTGCTCATACAGCTGTATAATATTCCACAGTGTATAGATATACTGCTTTTATAGAAAAGGTTCTTCGGGAAACACAAAAAGGGGGGATTTGCTACTACTGTTAAACTCAAGGAATATTACGCAAATTATTGCTGCAATATGAGGTAAAGTTTGTCAGAAAGTATTCAGTGCACCGTTTGCTAGTTTGATCAGGGAGTTGCTGCATGTTCTAAAGTAGTAAACATTGAAATGGCTTTAAATTATAATGGATAGATAAAAACTGTACCCTGAACACTAAACTGCTGGTAAATCACTTCCCCCTAAATAAAACTTGTGTTGAGTGGGTTATTGTAGTAAAAACGAAAGACAAGAATATATCATTACTGCAGTGCTTAAACATACAACAGGTACTAAAGTGATTGATACGAGCTCGGAACATGTATGATACTGTTTTTGTGCTTCAAGTATAACTGTTTTGTTAGCTGACAGTTAAACATAATAGTAACTAACTCCTGACATAAAACTTGTAAGCAGATTCCAATCGTTGGTATTTTGTAGAACCAATCATAATGATTTCCTGTGCTGTCTTACCATGGATATATGATTTTAATTTATCAGTAGTTTTACCTCCTTCTGGGCCTTACAGCTACAATCGTTCCTTAACTCCTACATACAACAAATATATTCCTGCTCATACAGCCGTATAATATGTATAGATATACTGCTTTAATAGAAAAGATTCTTCCAGAAGCACAACAGGGGAATTTGCTACTACTGTTTAACTCAAGTAAAACGTGATGCGGTCCAAAGCTTAAGTTACGAGTTGGTTTAGGGGACAAAAGCTTTCTTCAAGGCCCCTTTAAAGTACAATTGGAAGTGTTTTAAAGGCCATATGTAATTTAAAATATTGCTACCAAAGTGTTTTCTTTTTAAGAAGGAAACCAAAGTATTGGTTATTTTCTAATATAATAAATGAGAACGGGCGTTTAACCGTCTTCTTCTGGAAAGTATGGGAAATCCCTCTCCACCCCCTCTGGTGGAAACACTGTATAGTGCTACATACTGAAGGACGCTGCAAGTCAACAATCTTCATACCAAATTATTTAAATTGCCACCAATATAAGGAATTAGAATTACACTAATTTACAGAATTGAAATTACAGTACACGCACGTAAAAACGTTTCTTTTTAACTCAATGTTTTCTCGAATCCAGAATATGTGTTAGTTAGTATTTACTATTTCTTTTAACATGCCGTCTTTATCCTGTTTTCTTCATGTTTTCAAGGGGGAGTGTGTAATATTGTCTTTAAAATTAAATTATTTGAGCCAACCAAAACAATTTCAAAGTCGTACTATTTAATTGTTTATTTAGACCTGAACTATTAATAAAAGAAAAATGCGACAGCATAATGTAAGTTACAGTGATACGAGTGCGAAGAAAAAAACATGAAGTATGGGGAACGAACCAGATTGATTTATCCGGTAAAATACCCCGGAGGTTTCTGAAGTATCGTCGAAAGGGCAGCAAAATGGACTGTACAGTTATCATGCTGGTTAACTAGATGTGTTTTATTTATGTCGTTTGTAGCAGACCTGTAAAAGAATAATTGCTAAGTCCGTATCTCATATTAATTAAGTTCAGTTATGGCCTGAGTATAGTCGTCAACGGTAAGACCCCTACCTCAACCACGGAAGTAATTTAACAACACTTTGATGCAAACATGCAACTTAATTTTTTAATGTTAATAACTTATTGACATGACATGTTCTATACTGAAAATATATTTGAAAGGTTTCTCAAAGTTTAGAGAAACACAAACCATGTAGATTGTTAAACACACCTTCAGTATCAGAGGGGAGGAGGTAACGGGGCTGTGTACCCCTCCTTCTTCCCAGAAATGAGATGGTAAAATCTCTCCCTTTTCATAATTCATAAACGTGAAAAAATGTCAGGATCTGTATTCTTTTGAGAGGATACCTCACTTTGCAGAAGTGAAACCTGAATATCGGGCCTACGACTGTTATTATAATTTTCTTAATTGTTTTCACAATATAAATGTAAACGCGCAGTGAATGTGAATCAACCGTAACAAGTCAGTACAACTACTAAACCAAATACTTGGCATGCTCTACTTACAGCGGGTTGACAGACGAAGCCGTGTTACAGGATTGATGACGGGCGATGACTACCAAAAGGAGGTAACTGAGACACAAGCATACCGACTACTGTATACTGTGTCAAATTGATACTAACACTCTAGTCTTCGGAGTTACCATTTCAAAGAATAATAACTGGCAGTGACATAGACATAGCCTAGGCTTACTCTTAGGAATCATTGTTCGATCCCCACAAATGGATATTTTGATCACACCCACACTCTGTTTTATAGGTCTAGGCCCTAGGCTAGAACCGCACTGAGCTGCGATGACTGGTACTGTTGTTAACGTGTTAATCCACTCCTAAATTTGGAGGGGTCAAATCAAATATGCCTGTAACTATTACGCCTGGGCATGACGTTAAACTGCATCCAGGGTGTGGCTTCTGTTCTATTCAGCCAGTCTAGAGCAGTACCACACATATTTGCCCTTTAGAGGGCGTATTTGTCCATTTGGGACGTTTAGCTCCTTAAGGGAGCAGAACTCCTCCGGGAATAAATGTTTGGTTTTCGCCCCTTGGCTCTTCGCCAGAGAGTCGTGGGAACTTTTAGAAAAAAAATATTACGCCTACTAAAGTGTCTATAACGTTAGCAATACACAGGCTCTGGCACAGTGACAGCGCTGCGGTTACTATGCTAATCCCGCTGAGACGGCATATCATAAACAGCGGAACAACAGTAACGTTACTCGTTAGGCCCACAGTCAAGTTCAGTAGCCTGAGTGGCAATTCCCTGAGGAAGTCTAGTAAAGTGTATCTGATACCTTAGTCGTTAAAGGCTAAAGCGCATTTTAAAATTGCTTCCATCTCTTACAAAGAATTTACATCACCGTGTCTGACCCATAACATCAACATCTGCATGTCCTCCCCGTTATGTTCTGCTACATGATCGATACATCAAACAGCAGTCACATACTAGCGTTACTTTTACTGCACATGTAACGTTAGCTCTTCTCACAACTACTGTAAACACACATAACTAGAAGTTAGTAACCCTCGACTTTTCGCTCAACCTCATCTCCAGAACGATGCGATACTTTGATCAGTGTTTCTGTTAACAACCTTTGCCTGTAAAATAACCGATATAGTTCTCGAAAATGAAGCAAATTAAAGATGATACTGAGCGTATCGGTCGCGACATGCAGTTCAGAATGTTCGTCTTGCTAGCATCAATTCAAGTTCAACATACCGATACGTCACAATGGGGGCTAAAAAACTGAGGAGAATTAAAACTTGATCTCTAAAATTTGACCAAACTTTTTAATTTGTTTATTTTTTTCACACATTTTTCTCAAAATATTTATGAATGGGATCTCCTCGGTCCGCTCAGCCTCTATGATGACGTCATCGTCGGTATTAAATCACATTTAAGACCGGGCACCCTCGCATTTATCCCCTAATTTGAAATTCTACAGCCAAGGGGACTTTAAATATCTAATAAAGGGAGGGCCATCGACTAACCCGGGTAACAGTGCAAAAGAATTTTCAGATTGAATGAATCAGTTAAATAAGATAAACGATTATCTTATGATTTTGTGTAGTCACAATGTCAAACGAAGGTCTTCATTTGGAGTTCTACACTTATAAAGAATTCGTTGAAACGTTTGTACTTTTCACTTTCTCTCTTGTGAAGGCTAAAAAAGAGGAGGAGATTAACTCTAGGTTTGCATATATGCGTGCTTGGAGGAACATAAAAAGACATTTGAATGCCAATGAGACCCTTCTCATGTACATGCGTAGAGTTGTGACATTTGTCGTTGAAAAAATGACACTGAGAGGTGAAAGATAATTAAGGTTAAGTCCTTGCATGCGGTATATAAAATTACCGAGGTTTAACATAATTTAGATTAAGTTCTTGTATACGGTATATAAATTTACTGAGGTTTAAAATAATTTACATTAAGTCAATGTATAAGTAAAGCTACCTAACGAAATCGTTGACTATCGTTTGACACGAAGCAGGCTATGAATATTACCCAAAATTCCTTCACCACTTCGGTAGATAATGGTTTTCGGGGGAAATCGATTTTCTCTTAATCGGGGAAACATTTTGCAATTGGTGGTGCCAGTTTCAAATAACTCCAATATGCACTGCAATTCTTCGAAAATTCAAATCAAACTTGTAATTATTTATCGATTTTAGGCAAGAGAAATTCGGGCATATTTAAAAGGTTTGTTGATACGGAAGTAAAGAAAAGAATTTGTAGTAGTTTGTTGTTTGCCGCATTGATTTTGAGATTTCGAGCAATTTTTTACGTTCTTTTCCTGATCTTGATTTATAGACTAGACACAGCCGCAGGTTTTGTGCAGTATTGCCCGCATTAAGGTGTGCAAGTGGATCGTGACAGCGCTTTTGTTTTTAAATACGTTGCTGAAATCCCTTTATGGTTTTGTTCTTTTTGTATTAACTATGATCTCACATTTAAGTACATACTCCCTTATTGTAGTATACAAGTAAAAAATTCAAAAATATATATAAAACAGCATGAAAAAAAATTTTTAACAGTCCATTTCTCGTCTTTTTAGGACATTCTTGGGCCGAAATATAAAATGTTGAAATTTATTTTAAATTTAAATTGGTACATTATTTTAAAATTAAATTGGTACATTGCGCAATAATTTGTGATGTGATTGTTGTACTGTACAAATTACAATCTTTGTACTTCTTTGTTTTTCTGAAATTAACTACACCTTGTACTAAGGGGTGATGGCACTCTTACTCTCATGGGGGGATGCAAATAATTAAGCCCTTTCTGTCAGTCTGTGCAAAATGCTGTGCAAGAAAACAGGAAGTTTTGAAGGTCATCAAAACATTTTTAATTTTAAAGGAAAAAAATAGCAGGTAATATGAGTTGCACTGCAACAAAGTCACCAATTATTGCAAAATGGATGAATCTGTTTCAAGTCAATAAATTTCAACATTTTACATCTCTGCTCAAGAGTGTCCTGGAAAGATGATAGTTGGATTGTTTGAATTCATATCTCATGTTGTTTTATGTTATTTTTGATTTTTTTCCCTTTAGGTGCACCTTAAGTAGATCCACAACTGTGGAGAAGCAGACTCTATAGTGCTCATCAATATTCATAACGTTAGTCAGGCAAATTTAAGTGAAAACTCATTTTTTCCCCTGAAAGCGGTTCTCTCCCGAAGTGGAACGAAGAATTCAGTGGCACATCCGACTTATTGTTTATGACTTCTGTGAAAACTAATCTATCTGTTGTACCTGATCTGAGTAACACATGAGTTACTTGCAGACTAACACAATCTTGATATTTTACTGAGATACCAACATGTGTCAAGTTATGCTATTTTTAAAGGTTTGTGTGAATTTATAACCACTGGGGAAAATAAGAGGGTGTAGGGTACCCTTCATGAAAGCATTGTGTTGATGTTTTAACGCAAAATGACATTTATAGATTCCACGCATGCAGTTGGTCCAAATTGGTCAAAATTTGCAACATTCTGGACTTCGAAGGAAAATAAAATAAAAATAAATGTAGTGTTCTGCACTTATCATTAACTAATCTGTAAAATAAGAAATGTTACGGTATACTTTTTATGCATTTTATTTTATTTTACTTTTTTAACTATTTTTTTATCTGTATCTTACTGAGACTGTGACTCCTAATATTACCATAAAACCCTCTTTTGGAGTCTTGGCCATCCTTATTTTTTCAAATAGTTCGTACTTGAATAATCGACTACATCATTTTTCAAGTAACGACAAATGGTCGAATCAATGATTTTTTTCTGGGGAGTCGCTGATGTGCCTTGAAAGAAATTTGGTGCAAGCGAGCGTATTAAAAATATATAACTTTTTGCAATCATGGAAACAGATTGGCATTTAGCAAAATTTAGCCAGGATACACACAACTTACTTTTTTAGCTCAGTGGTCCGGTGATACTTCCGCAGCCGCCGGCGTGGAAACACCCATTGGCTACCCCCACCACTTTACTTCAAAAGGTAGCGTGTTGCAGCAGATTGCATGTGCGAACACCCAAATTTTATAATTTTTTAAATGGGGGGGGGGGGGGGGAGATTGTTTCACCAAGGTCCCCTCAGTGAAGCCATTTTTTTTTTAATTAAAGAGATACACAGATTTGTCTGATACCAAGTTTACCTTAAAAGGTAGCATCTGTTTATGGCACCAGGTTGCATTTAAAGACACCTTTTTATAAAATATTCATTACATATATTTAGTAACTCCCTGTCGGCATAGACATAAGAGACGGGAGCAGGGGTGGTGTTTCTTTAATCCAGCGGATTTAGACTTTAGCCAAAAGTCACAGTAGAGGAAAATTAGCAACCTTTAAGTTTAAGTAAGACCGTTTTATCTAATAGTACTGGTACAACTTAGGTGGAAATTTTCTAAACACTTGCGTCTTTAATACTGCAAAGGAAAGCTAAAACAAAGATCGTTTAAATTCTCTTTACCAGCATGAAACACCATTTTGGCCATCTGAGGAGCCGCGATTTTTTGAAATTTTCTGTACGCTCCACGCCAATGAATTGTGACTCTCCGCACAGATAGTAGTCTTTCGGTCAAAATAACACTTTTCGAGTCAAATAATTTTTTAATAAACTTCTGAAAACTTCGCACTTTACCAACTTATTTTCAAGTGAGCATTCTTTTTTTTTGGCCAACATTAGAAAGCTAGCGACTGCTTAGATTTTACGTATAAGTCTGGCAAATGAGATTTGCGGCCGTCAGAGGAGCCGATTTTTTGTTTTTTTTATTCTTATGTTATTAATGTTTTTACTTTTTTTCTCTCCGTGCCACACTGATGGTGGCGTTCCGCTGGATTTTTATGGCAGAATCACGTTTTTCGGGCAAGAAAAACTACACACTGAAATGCTCCAGTACGCCTATGGCTCTCTGTGATGCTTTTTATGTTGACTCCCAAAAGCAGGCCTACACAAGTTTAGAAACAAAGTTTACTTAAATAAAAATCGTGCAATTCATTAACTTACATGACATTGAAAAGACGCTAAAATTTTCAGTTTAACTTGAGAATATTCCTGTCAAACTCGAAAGTCTTGCACTATTTTTCAGTTAGGCTCCTTTTGAAGGCACAACGTGTCAAAGGGGAGGGGGACACCCCTCTTCTGTCACCCCTTCCCCGAGCCAGCGATCACCCGCAAAACTGCATACCCCCTTTGTCAGACGAAGCCTGCCTTCGGCACTGACGGTAACACTTGACACAAAAACGACTTGTCATTGACATCAGGATGTATAAGCACGCAAACATGAACTTACAGTGAAAGTCGTCAATGCAAGACCTATTATATTCTTTTATCTACAACAGGTGGAGAGGTTGAACTATGATGTGATGAATCAAAGAAACACGTGATAACTTTGTCGCTATATGACGACATCGAATGACTTTGAGCACCTTAAGTGACGTGTATTGCAACTTCATTGAATAATCACCTGAAGGTTTTTTTCTGGAAAGGTTCCAGATTAAGGAACTTCTAGAAATCTGCTATCATCAAATATTTCATTGACCTATCACCTTGCAGTTACTTCAAGGGTTCTTATGACCTTAGGGTTTCTAAATCTAGGCTTAGAGTAAGCGTCTTGTCCTAGTACTTTCTTGGTCCATGTGACCATAAATTGTATGAAGTGATATATCCTTACAGTATTACAAACGGGACAGGATAAACGTTGATTGGAAAGGAAATTTAATATACAATATGAAGAAAAATATGACTATAGTACGTTTAAAGGAGATGAATATTTAACTGATATTCAAATTTACGTATCAGCAACTGTAGTACAAGAGTAATTTGATCTCATCTTTTCACAAAAATCCTTCACAAGTAACCATTGCACTGTTAAAAGTGCGCGTAAATTACAGCAAAAAAAAAAAAAAAAAAAAAAAGAAGAAGAAAAAACAACAAACAAATAAATAAACAAGCAAAGAAATACACAAGAATCCGTGCTGCAAATGCAGCAAGGATTCAATGTATCCCTTTGTATTTGTTACTGTAACTTTAAAGGCATTTTTAACAGTGTCCAATATGTAACGTTATGCCTTTAACCAGCTAATTCACAAAGTATTTTTAAGTAAGTTTCAATCTACGGTTTTTTTTTTTTTTTTTTTTTTTTTTTTTCGACGAAACTCTATTTTGTCATGATTTATGACGAAGGAAGAATTCACGGAACAGGAGGTGGACAAGTCATTCAACGTTTACAAACCGTGGTTAACCTCAGGATAAAATGGTCCCCTGTAATCCTCGGCTTTCTCCATCAACCAGCAGGAAAATTATTTGAGACATAAAGCAGAACAATTGATTTTGGTATCTTTGTTTATACTTGGTTAACTCCATTTTCATTTGGATATTGATATACCAATCCAGAGTCTCCGTCCAAATGTCTGATTTGCCGGGTTTGTGGTTAGTTGCCTAGAGTTCTAAAGCAACTGTCTTCGTAATGATCCGAAGCATAATGCATTATTTCAAACAGAGCAGGGGGATAGCTTACACGGAGGATTTTTACCCCCTCCCGAGATGTCCAAATCGTGCATATACTAGGTGCACAATTATGTTGGCAGTTGGCGTAAGTAGTGCTTAAACTCCCCCGGACATATTGCACATATTGCTAAGGCCCTGCAGAAATTTATTTTGTGGGGATGGGGTAAAACCGTGATCGAGCGGCATAAAGTGTCTTGTTTGAAATAAGGCATGGTACAGGGGCTGAGATTAAGACTTTAATGATTCGAGTAGGGGCTTGAAAGAAGGCCAAGGAACAGAAGGGAGAGTTAAAGGCACATAGACAGTTGGCAATTGAGAGAAAGTGGTCAAATTCGTATGAACAGCCCCCATAACCGGGTTTAAAAACAACCAGGCTAATACCTCAACCACTGACCGCACCATTTGCACAATATGAATCCCGGGTGTTGAAATCGATCTTTGTCGTACTTGTCATATAATATGTAGGATATTAGTGACTGAGGACTACACCCTGTGGAGTCTTTGCTGACCATTTATATTCCTCACTATAGTTTCCTTTTATATAAAGTTGCATTTTCTATATGATTAGAAAAGACGATATTTGGCGAATTGAAGACATTAAACGATCATATCTGAGATTAGGATTTCTTTAGTTTGTATTTTAACATTTTGTCAAGTGCTACCACCTTCCTTCATTGCATGCCAAAACATAGATGTCGTTATTTTCTGTTGTTAAATCAAGGGCATCGCAAAGAGCATTGTATAGTGTTCTTTTGGTTTTGTTACCTCGCAAGGTACAAAATAACAGCGTTTCTATGTCATAAGTTCATCATTTGCATAATACTTTACTGACGAGAGGATTATCACACTGCTACAGCCATGTCGGGACTACAGCATTTGTTAGTTCATGCTACTTAAGTTGATTGTGCAATTAAGGAATTTAAACAGGGGCATGTGTGTACTGCATTGTTATCTCATCGCTCCGTGAGGAGGATGAGATATTGTAGTCACTTTGCCTGTTGGGCTATATATGGCAATGCCAGCTAAAATGGCAATGGTTACCATGGTAACGGTTAATTTTCCCAGGTTACTAGTCTCGAGGTCTAACCCATGGTGAGGTACCCCGGGGTGACTGAAGGTCCAGGGGCCCATTCCACAAAGAGTTACGCACAATCTTAAGTTTGATTACCCATACTTGAGTCAACAGTAAATCAAACTTAAGATTGTGCGTAACTCTTTGTGGAACGGGCCCCAGGGCTGAGAGAGGAGTGTGTGTGTGTGTGTGTGTGTGTGTCCAATTTTGTTTTCCTAATATCTTGTAAACGGCTGGGCCGATTTTCTTCAAACTTGGTAGGATGGCACCTTAGGTGGAACAATTGCATTTTAATACACAACCGGAAGTTGAGGTCATAGGTTACGGGTCAAAGGTCAAATTTAGTGAAATCGACATTTTCTGCTATATTTCCAAAAGTAAAAGTCCTCCTGACACGAAACTTCACACATATGATGATTGCATCTAGACCTACCAAAATATGTGGTTGCCATAGCAACAGAGGTCAAAGGTCAAGGGGTAGAGTGGAACAAAAAAATTTCAAGTGATAATTTGTTCGTAAAACAACGTTTTTGTCTTTTAAACTCCTCCTAGTGGGCTGGACCGATTCTTTTCAAAATTGGTAGGTGGGTACCCCAGGGTGGGAACTTATGTCTCCCAGACCCTCGCAAGTAAAGGTCAAAGATCAGAGGTCAAAGGTCACATTTGGCAAAAAACACTTTTCTTTATTATTTTGTACTGAAACTTCAAAAGGAAACCTTCATTTTACATGAAACTTCACAAGTATAATAGGGTGGACTAGTTCTACCAAAATATGTAGTTTCCATGGCAATCAAGGTCAAATGTCACGTGACAGGGGTCAAATATTTTTTCGTATTCACTTTAACTCTTAACGGAAGCATCCCACAAGTCTGAAAGTTTAAGTGTAATAGCCTAGGCATGATAAGTTGTACCGATATGTGTGGTTGTCATGGCAACCAAGGACATAGTTCACCTTACGGATTGTCAAAGGTTAAAGAGGGCGTGACACGGCCATAAAAACTTTTGTGTATTGCAGGATTTGATACAGAATTGTACAAATATCATCTCACACCCCATTAAAAACCCGTACAATTCGGCATAAATGATATTCGAAGGAAAACTGCGTTCGAAATTCAATTTCGAAAAATGCCGCAACAGCTAACCTGACTTTTATGACGCAATTGGCGGCACAAACCCCGCCCTACGGCGCGCGTCCAGATGTGGAACTAATGTAACGCTCGGTAAAGTTATCTTATCCTAGCAACCTCATGAAAACGATTGCATCACAATAAAGAGTCCAACGTACAGAGCGAAAGGCGCGGACCATGGTGGGGATTCGGAGCAAATCATTGGCCAAAATGTTCGCGTGCATATGCGCGCGGGTGAAAATAGTTCTGTTTTTTGTGCAAGAAAGACGCGGTTCGGGTGCTATAAAGAACAGCTATGAACATGTATGGACAGACCACAACAAGCGCGTTCCCACTACGAGCGCGTCTTTACTGTATGGGCTGTTTGGTGAAGATGCTATTGCGAATACTAAGCAGTAACCGTGCGATGCACAATTCACAATGTCAGTGGTCACGCTCACTGCTATTGTAGCACCTGTGTTTGCAATTATGTATGCGCTAACACGCGTTGCCATGCACATGATTCGATGATTGTGAGCTCTCTGGTACAGTGTTGCTAACCGTGCCTCCAATGACGTCACCATTTTGAGACGCGTTCACCTACGTTTTTTCGCTTTCGAATTTCAAATGGTCTGAGTCTGGCCTGTAATTGGGAATTCAAAACGTCGTATTTCGGTATTTATGGACATAATTTAGTAGGGAAATCATTCACTTTATGTCAAGGTGAACCCAAAGAACAGTTACCGAGGAACTTACTTTAGAAGATTTTCGGCCGACGGATTAATCTTTTCTGCGTACTGGCCTATGGCGAATCCTAGCCCGTGGCAAGGAATAACCCAAGATATGAAACAGTGTGTGACCAACATTAGGTTAGGCATAGGGCCTACCTATCTTACATATTAGTGCCATGAAAATTTGGCGGGTTTGAACCATTGCCAAAAAACGTACGTGACAATTTCCTTGCCACGGGCTAGGATTCGCCACAGGCCAGTACGCAGAAAAGGTTTGTGCGTCGGCCGGAAATCTTCTAACGCCACGCGTTCAACATGGCGCACACGCCCAGTTTTTTAATTGAGACGCACTTGAAGCGCACATCAGCTCCGGGGCACACGTGAAGTTTGCCGTCGCGGCAAAATGGAGAATACGCTCATACAGCTAGTGCCTGAATAATAACAATTACGCACTTGTCTGAAGCGTCCCCGAAAGCGTCTTACTTTTTTAAATCGTTGCCTCCATATCCGTATCAGTTAAGTGTAACAGTCAAGCTAGTTTTCTTTAGAGTGTTGCAAGGGGATACCAACATCTTAAAAATAAATTTGTTCCAAAATCTTAGATAGGCCTACTGAATTAAAAGGGCAACCGTTACAAAGATTGGGTAGCCCTTCTCCAGATCTTTTATAATCCGGTGTCAGAATTTAAATATCCAAATGATGTTTTTTTGTTTTTGAATAAGGGGTGCGCCTATAGTTCCAAGAACTTGATTGGTCTGTGCCATATTCTTTCCCCTCGCTATCTTACGAAAAAAAAAAAAATTCCGTCCCTTGGAACGAAAAAAAAATCGCTTCCCAAATGGACTTCAAAAAGGAATTTCAAAGGATTGTGGCATGCAGCTTTAGTATGGAAATTTTTGTCAATGAAATTCTACTGTAGCGTAAAAACAGCACAGATAAAACTTCCCTAGCACATAAATAGTTCAAGTTCTGTAACCAACTTGCGCACATGTTGGCGATGAGATATGCAACTCCGTGGATTGCCCTCTTGTTATCTCATCGCTCCGTGAGGAGGATGAGATATTGTAGTCACTTTGCCTCTGGGGCTATATATGGCAATGCCAGCTTAAATCGCAATGGTTACCATGGTTACGGTAAATTTTCCCAGGTGGCTGAGAGAGGGGTCAAAACCTGTCCGTGTGTAGGTGTGTGTGTTGGTGGGTGAGTGTGTGTGTGTCCAATTTTGTTTTCCTAATATCTTGTAAACGGCTGGCCCGATTTTCTTCAAACTTGGTGAGATGGTACCTCAGGTGGAACAATTGCATTTTTAATACACAACCGGAAGTGAAGGTCAAAGGTTACAGGTCAAAGGTCAAATTTAGTGAAATCGCATTTTCTGCTATATTTCCAAAACGAAACGTTCTCCTGACACGAAACTTTACACATATGATGATTGCATCTAGACCTACCAAAATATGTGGTTGCCATAGCAACAGAGGTCAAAGGTCAAGTGGTAGAGTGGAACAAAAAAATTCCAAGTGAAAATTTGTTCGTAAAACAACGTTTTTGTCCCTCAAACTCCTCCTAGTGGGCTGGACCGATTCTTTTCAAAATTGGTAGGTGGGTACCCCAAGGTAGGAACTTGTGTCTCCCAGACCCTCGGAGGAAAAGGTCAAAGGTCACATCTTGCAGAAAAACACTTTTTTTTCCTATTTTGTACTAAAACTTCAAAAGAAAACCTTCATTTTACATGAAACTTCACAAGTATAATAGGGTAGACTAGTTCTACCAAAATATGTAGTTTCCATGGCAACCAAGGTCAAAGGTCACGTGACAGCGGGTCAAATACTTTTTTTTGTATTCACTTTAACTCTTAATGGAAGCATCCCACAAACCTGAAAGTTTAAGTGTAATAGCCTAGGCATGATACTGTAAGTTGTACCAATAGAGGCTTTTCACATGACGTCATAATACTCTCCGGCGGCCATGTGAGTACATGTAACTACGTAGTAAACCATACGGGACGCGCTTGCTCGTTGAATTTGTACACACCGTGCATATCACAGTGCACACAGTTGTCATGGCAACCAAGGACATAGTTCACGTTACAGATTGTCAAAGGTTAAAGTGGGCACTACACGGCCACAAAAACTTTTGTGTATTGCAAGATTAGATACAGTATTTTACAAATATCATCTCACACCCCATTAAAAACCCGTACAATTCGGCATAAATGATATTCGAAGGAAAACTGCGTTCGAAATCCAATTTCGAAAAATGCCGCAACAGCTCACCTGGCTTTTATGACGCAGTTTGCGGCACAAACCCCGCCCTACGGCGCGCATCTAGATGTGGAACTAATGTAACGCTCGGTAAAGTTATCTTATCTTAGCAACCTCATGAAAACGATTACATCACAATACAGAGTCCAACATACAGAGCGAAAGGCGCGGACCATGGTGGGGATTCGGAGCAAATCATTGGCCAATGTGTTCGCGTCTGCATGCGCGGGGCAAAAATAGTTCTGTTTTTGTGCAAGGAAGACGCGGTTCGGTTGCTATAAAGAACAGCTATGAATATGTATAAGCAGACCACACTTAAGCGCGTCCCTACTACGAGCGCGTCTTTACTGTATGAGCTGTCTGATGAAGATGCTATCGCGAATACTAAGCAGTCACCGCGCAATGCACAATTCACAATGTACGCTTACTGCTATCGGGGCACCAGTGCTTGCAATTATCTTTGCGCTAACACGCGTTACCATGCACATGATTCGATGATTGTGAGCTCTCTGGTACAGTGTTGCTAACCGTGCCTCCAAAGACGTCACCATTTTGAGACGCGTTCACCTACGTTTTTTCGCTTTCGAATTTCAAATGGTCTGAGTCTGGCCTGTAATTGGGAATTCAAAACGTCGTATTTCGGTATTTATGGACATAATTTAGTAGGGAAATCATTCACTTTATTTCAAGGTGTACCGAAAGAACAGTTACCGAGGAACTTACTTTGGCCGTGTCATCCCCACTTTAATGTTTTGTAACTAGCCTATTTTTCATCAATTAATATAGATAAGCTAGACTCCTAGGTTAGTACTTCGTAGTAACAGTCTCAAATTCTTTTTTACTAGCTTGTATGCTGCAGTGAGATTTTTAAGTTCCTGCTCGCACTTCACTTTGATGGCCCTTATATCTAGAGTGTTCTCATATGGTGTATGCAGACAGTTGTTTTCACTCCAAAGCTGTAACTGTTAGGCCTAGTAGTATGAAAGTTGAAGTCAAACCTAGGGCTAGACTTGGAATCTCAAGCTGGTTAACAATATGTAGGCTAGGTCTGGGGCTAAACCTACGCCATTCATACTCTTGAGTTATAACCCAAGATATGAAACTGTGGTGACTAACATTAGGTCAGACATAGGGCCTACCTATCTTACGGGCTAGAATTGGCCACAGGCGCGGCCAGTACGCAGAAAAGGTTTGTGCGTCGCCAGGAAATCTTCTAAGGCCACACGTTCAACATCGCGCACACGCCCAGTTTGTTAATTGAGACGCACTTGATGTGCATATCAGCTCGACACACATGAAGTTTGCCATCGCCTCAAAATGGAGAATACGCCCAGCTAGCGCCTGAATAATAACAATTACGCACCCGAAAGCGTCTTACTTTTATAATCGTTGCGTCCATATCTAATCGTATCAGTTTAATGTAACAGCCAAGCTCGTTGTTTTTTCATAGTGCTGCAAGGGGATAACATCATCCTAAAAAATAATAAATTTGTTCCAAAATCTTAGATAGGCCTACTGGTTTAAAAGGGCAAGCGTTACAAAGATCGGGTAGCCTATCTCTCCAGTTCTTTTATAATCCAGTGTCAGAATTTAAATATCCAAATGACGTTTTTTGGAATAAGGGGTGCGCCTGTTCCAAGAACTTGATTGGTCTTTGCCATATTCTTTCCCCTCTCTATCTTACCAAAAAAACTTCCGTCCCTTGGAACGAAAAAATATCGCTTCCCTTGGACTTCAAGATTGTGGCACGGAGTTTAAGTATGGTAATTTTTGTCAATGACATTCTACTGTAGCATAAAATTCAGCACAGATAAAACTTCTAGCTCATACATAGTTCAAGTTCTGTAACCAACTTGCCCACATGTTAGCGATGAGATATGCAACTCCGTGGATTGCCCTCTTGTTTATTTTTTGTAATGATGAGTTAAATCAAGTAATTAACTACCTCTACCTTTTTTTTTTAGTTTTTTGGTTGAGGGATAATTAGTCTGCAGTATTTTCCACAAGGATGTTTGGAAATTAGGGAACGTGTTTACTTCCACATTTATTGATGCAAATTCCTGGTTCTGATTCTAAGAGAAAGAAAGAAACTTAGTTACTGGTGGTATGGAGAAGGTGAGGGTCTGTCACGAATGTACACTGTGTCGGTAAAACACATCGTTGTTACGATTAAACCCTTCTGACACTAAGTAAAGTGTAAATAATAGTTATAATTATATTTCCTGTAATGATGTAAATTAACATAAAAGTGAATGGTGCAGAAAAATATTCTGCGTTAAGTGTGAAACAACATTAATGACTTTTACGTTGCAATTTCCTTATATCATTTTAAGTACACGGCAAGATTATAAATGAGTAATATTTAATTTGCTGAAACACGCGACGCCTCATTTGGTAAACTGTTAATTTGACTTTGTCATTTTCAAGTTATTAGTATCACTGTATATTATGTTTATTTTTTTTGCCCAATCACTGAAGAAAAATATCATGTGAAATGGTCGAGGATGCTATGGATAACAAAACCCTCTTAACATTGAGCTTATTACTCACATGCACATAGTCATCTAGCGCAGATAGGTTAGTCTTGTACGGCTTCCATGACGATTGCCATCATGCAAAAGTCAGTGTTGCATTACTCGAGACCGGTTTCCACGGTCTCTGAAATTGTTCTGGTCTCGCTTCGTCGTTTCTTAAATAAAACGAAATGTTTCAAATGAAAACGTGAAGTGTTATGCACAATATACGATGCCTACATAACTTGATTTATTTATTCATTCTTTTTTAAGTGAGATATTTGTTGTCCACTTCACATTTTATGATAGTTATCAATTAATTTTATCTAATCTCACATTACCTTTGAAAACTCATAGTTTACTTTTATAAAACATCATCCTTTGAGATAAAACCTGCGTACTCCACTGAACACAGTGCTGCATTGGATTATCACACAGATTAGGTTACTCAGTGTAATCAGTAGTGGCAGTAGTGCACTGCACTGTATGTGGGTTGACTTCTTCGTCTTAGTCTTCAGGGCTCTCGATATTTGGTACTATGGATTTTGATCAATCTGGCTACGAATAACTAATAATTAATGATTAATTTGACGAAACTGAAAAAAAAAAAAACTGGAAGAACAAATATACCAGCTCTTTATCAATTTTTTCAAGTTGTCCCACATCGAGCACTCCTCTCTGCAGACATGCTTTCAGCACACATGTTCCTCCAGTGAAATGAAGACATTATGTGAGGGCGCGAGTCCATCTTCATGTTTGGTTCAACGGAAAACTTGGCATTACATATATAGAGTTCTACAACTCATTTTTCTTTGGGTTGGAAAAACTCGCTTTCATGTATCAAATGGCATAAAAATTCACTACCCTAAACACCTGTAGCACTGGACGACTCCAGTTTGATGAGTAGGGCCACCAGGCTGGTCCGTACGGGACAGACCGGGAGGGTGATGCCGCCCAATTGTCGGTACCATGCTAAATTGGGCTAAATTGGACTTCGCTGACTCAGTCGGGCAAAACCATTATCTACCGAAGTGGTGAAGGCATTTTGGTAATATTCATAGCCTGCTTCGTGTCAAACGATAGTCAACGATTTCCTTAGGTAGCTTAATATGTTTTGACTTAATGTAAATTATTTTTAACCTCGGTAAATTTATATACCGTATACAAGAATATAACCTAAATTATCTAACACCTCTCAGTCGCTTTTCTTTCAACGACAAATGTCACAACTCTACGCATGTATATGAGAAGGGTCTCATTGGCATTCAAATTTCTTTTTATGTTCCTCCAAGCACGCATATATGCAAACCTAGAGTTAATACACTCCTCTCTTTTAGCCTACACGTCTCAACGAATTCTTTATAAGTAGAACTCTAAATGAAGACCTCCGTTTGATGTTGTGACTTCACAAAATCATAAGATAATCGTTTACCTTACTTAACTCAATCATTCAGTCTGAAAATTCTTTTGCACTCCTACCCGGGTTAGTCGATAGCCCTTCCTTCATTAGATATTTCAAAGTCCCCTTGGCTGTAGAATTTCAAATGAAACAATAAAACAATGGATATATTACCGGTAAACGCTACACATGTAATCTTACCTCCTTTTGGTTATCATCATCCGTCATTAATCCTGTAACACGGCTTCGTCGGTGAACCCGCTGTAAGTAGAGCATGCCAAGTATTTGGTTTAGTAGTTGTACTGACGTGTTACCGTTAATTCACATTCACTGCGCGTATACATTTGTATTGTGAAAACAATTAAGAAAATGATAATAACAGGAAGATAATCAAAGAACTGAGGCAGAGCTTCAGCCAGGAAGTACAAAAATAATAACAATTATAATGGGAGGAGGATTATTACGTTCAACCCCCATGTCCAAACTGAACCTGTCGTAGGCCCGATCTTCAGGTTTCACTTCTGCAAAGTGAGGTATCCTCCCAAAGGAATTCAGATCCTGACAGTTTTTCACGTTTATGAATTATGAAAAGGGAGAGGTTTTTTTCCATCTCATTTCTGGCAAGGAGGAGGGGTACAAACCCCCGTTACCTCCTCCCCTCTGATACTGGAGGTGTATTTTACAATCTACATGATTTGTGTTTCTCTAACCTGTGGGAAACCTATCAAATATATTTTCAGTATAGAACATGTCACGTCAATAAGTTACTGATATTAAAATATTAAGTTGCATGTGTGCATCAAAGTGTTGTAAAATTACTTCTGTGGGTGAGGTAGGGGTATTACCGTTGACGACTATACTGTTCATCAGGCCATAACGGAACTTAATTAATGTAAGATACGGACGTAGCAATTATTCTTTTACATGTTTTCTACTAAAAACAACATAAATAAAACACATCTGGTTAACCAGCATGATAACTGTACAGTCCATTTTGCTGCCCTTTCGGCGATACTTCAAAAACCTCACGGGTATTTTCCCGGATAAAACAATCTGGTTCCTTCCCCATACCTCAATGTACATGTTTTTTTTTATTTTTTCACTCGTGTCACTGTGGCTTATATTATGCTGCCGCGTTTTTCTTTTATTAATAGCTCTAAATAATTAATTACATAGTACGACTTTGAAATTGTTTTGGTTGGCTCGAATAATTTAATAAGACAAGCTCACTTGTTGTTGAAAATGTGAAAACTATACTTGTTCATATCTTGGGAACCATACATCGGATTTCAATGCAAATTCCACCAAAATGCTCAGAATAAGAACCTCTCTAACATACTAAATCCTGTTGTGACCTTAAACCCTTTCTTTTAAGCTTAGGACAGCATCACGTTTAACTTGAGTTTAAGAGTAGTAGCAAATCCCCTTTTTTGTGTTTCTGGAAGAATCTTTTCTATTAAAGCAGTATATCTATACACTGTGGAATATTATAGGGCTGTATAAGAAGGAACATATTTGTTGTATGTAGTAGTAAAGGAACGATTGGAGATGTAAGGCCCAGAAGGAGGTAAAACTACTGATAAATTAAAATCATATATCCATGGTAAGACAGCACAGGAAATCGGTATGATTGGTTGTACAGAATACCAACGATAGGGATCTGCTTACAAGTTTTATGTCAGGAGTTTGTTATACTATTATGTTTTACTGTCAGCTAACAAAACAGTTATACTTGGACACAGAAACAGTACCACACATGGTCAGATCTCCTATCAATCATTTTAGTACCTGTTGTATGCTAAGGCACTGCAGTAATGATATATTCTTGTTTTTCTTATTTTACTTTAATAACCAACTCAAAACAAGTTTTATTTAGGGGGGGGGGAAGGGATTTACCAGCAGTTTAGTGTTCAGGTGGACAGTTTTTATCTATCCATTATAATTTAAAGCCATTTCAATGTTTACTACTTTAGAACATGCAGCAGCCCCCTGATCAAACTAGCAAACGGTTTACTGAATACATTCTGACAAACTTTACCTCATATTACAGTAATATTTTGCGTAGTTTTTTTTTTTTATAAAAAAAACACAACTCTAACAATTAAAAATATAACCCTTTTCTACCCTGTAATGTACACGCACACTTAATATTAATTATACAAATAGGAATGGCACCATCGCCAGAGAAAAGGCTGGTAAAGTAAAACACTTATCTCCCATTGACATGAAAGTAGATTCAGTTGGTAGCTGTCTACAAGACCATACCAGACAACTGATAGAAATAAAAAAATAAAGTCACCGCAATAGAATTCCCGGCAAGGCTATGTCAGTACTGAACAAACACGGCTCAGAAGGTACTTTACCTTCTAATATTTTAAGTTCTGAAAGTCATTCTGCGGATAAAGTTCACTGATCGCCGGTATGGGGGAGGGGTCTTAGGAAATTTTGAATATTTAAGTACGCTCAGATGGAATCTGATGTTACATTTAACATCAATTGAAGTCATTTTTGGGGTTTTAATGGCCCAACCAATGAATTGCTCTGAAAAGAAATATTGGCACACTGAGTCCGGCACTGAACTGTCATAAGGAAAACTTTGCTTAGCAAATCAAAAGTTGTCGGTGTATAAGTATAACCTACAGTAGTCAGGTGTCTTCCAACACTAATTTACTTCTCTTCAGTATCTGGGTTCACGTGTCAGGAAGGTAAATGACCACATTTACCATTTTTCAGAATCCTAGTAGGGTTGTTAATTTTTATATAAGAAATTTACGTGGAGCAAGACCATAGGCGTATCGGAGCATTTCCAGTTGGGGAAGGAGATTTTTCTGCCCGAAATATATAACTCCTCCCGAAAGACTAAGCGGAGCGAAACCTTCAGTTAGCGCATGAGCATACAGAAAATTTTGAAACACTGCGACCTCTCAGATGGCCGGAAATTGCATTTGCAGGCTCGTGAATAGAATCTAAGCAGTCGTTATTTTGAGTTTTTGTTTACAATAGCATGCTCACTTTGATACAAATGAGAAAATTAGCCTTCACACTGATCAGAATATTACCACATAGAAGGTACCAATGCCATTTTTTCGGGCAAACTTTTAGCACATGCATACACCTGTACAATTCCGTCTTCCCATACAGGCCTAATCTGGCAACTGAGATCATCTCAGACATTTTTGCAAATTCTGCCCGAAAAGTCTACCATTTCGGGCACAGTGTCGACCAAGACTATGAAATACTGAGGCTGAATAATACTTGTTTAATAAGCTGCCCGAATGAGTCGAAATTCTTGTAATCGTTTCTATTTTCGTGAAAATTTTACTGTTACTGTAATGCGTTGTTTCGTTCAGACAAATTTTTGAAAAGATTGGGGCTCTCAAGATTGGGGACTCTTGAATAAATGACTACCCTACTTTTTCCAGGCCCTCTCCCGAAATTCAAGTTAGCTTAGTATACAATTTTTTTTTCGAAAAGTGGGTCACTATAACTACTGATTCTCTGGAGTACGATAACAGAGCTAAACAGCTAAACACACGATATGACCTGTATGTTATATTACAGTTAGAAAATGGGACCAAAACATTTTTAAGAATTTTCTCTGTATTTATCTGAAGAACATTCATGAAGAATTTCACTTGTAACTTCCACGGTTTTTTTAGAAAAGGGTCAGAACTTCTCAGTTCCTTTTATATCTGAAGCAGATAAAACCCGCGCCCCACAGTATGAGACAAGTAAGAATTACTAGGGCAAGTACACTGCTCAGTGTCTCATAGCCCGGGCAAGTATCGTTTGGAAGTCTCCGCCACAAAGGCACACTTACAGTGGACAAATAGATATGCATGCGGATAATGATACTTAAAGAACTGCCAGCCCAATAGACAAGTAACGAAGAAAGAATTCGTGGGAGCCTGTCTGAAGTTAAATAACCTCTTTACCGTTCACTCTTCTTCTTTTCCCTTTTCTTTGTTTCTCCCTTTCTTCTTTCCTTAATTTTTCTTTTTTGGAACGCGGTGGATTGAGCTCATTTTCCCGGTCAAACCAATCGGAAGGGAGGCCCTTTGTTCCCTGCCCCACCCCTGGCAGATAAACTACTGCTCCTCACTATGTAAGGGACACTGAGAATAATTCGGTGAATTTCCTGCCCAAAAATGCGAAATTCCGAATTAGTTAGAAAATAATTTTGAGCGTGTCAGTAAAAATTTAATAACGGTTTGCAAATTGTCAACGCTAAATTTGGAATACTTCAGTTATTTGTTTAATGTTTAGTTAAAGCATTAGCAAAAGAAAGCCTTCTTCTATAGAATAGCTACCTCGAAAAGTTCTCGTGACTAAAGACAATTGACGACAATAGTCTTGCCAAATCCAGTAAAAAAAGTAAAAAAATCAGTAGACTTTCAAATACTTTTGTTTTCTTTTTTGTTTTTTGGATTTTCCTTTTTTTTTGGGGGGGGGGGGGCTTCACTTCAAATGGACCGAAGGGATAAACGTCGACGAATGACTTGTACTTCTTCCGAGTGTGTATGGGTTATGCGATTTTGATTGATCCCTTGGACCCATATGGCTATGCCAGAATAAATTTCAGAGATTTCTTGGGTATACATTTTACCAAAGGTCAAATGTACGTATAAGTAATATGGACAACACCAAGGTAAGGCTAGAAACATTTTGGAAAGATATAGAAAAGGACATAATCAAAATAAACCATTGATTCTGTCGAAGAAATTTCTCAGCCAGGGTGGTACTTAATATTCTTTAACACGTCTTTTGGGGAAATGAAAAATCGAATGGCACGCGCACCCATTTTACCATGCAAGTTGGTCCCACTGATGTAATGAAGTGTAAATCATAGCAAGAAAAACGAGATAGAATTATCAATAATATATAAAAGAAAAATTCAAAACAAGCAAAGATTTAAGTACGCGAAACGCAAACAAAATTGGCCATTAACAAGCATGACAACATTATTTTGGTTGGTTTCTTACGATCACTTTACCACATTTGTCTCGTTCCGTTTATCAGCCGATTTACATTAAGAAACAAACCGATCTTTTAGAAAAAGCTTCGTACAGCAGATGAGACTAGTATGTGACAAGATTGGTTGGAAATGTCGCCATTTATGAAATTTGGGACATTTTTCCTCAAATGCACGATATTAAGTAGGTTAATTATAACATTCAGTAAGCTAATTATAATGTTAAGCAGATTAATTACGATATTAAGTGGGCTAATACGCCAGATAATTAACATATGACACAGTCATGAAAGAGGGATGCTGTCCTACGTTGGTTCGTTTTTTTCTATTCTTTTCAGATCTCATGGTGTTTGCTATCGTTTTATGTGTATTTATATCATCCATTTATTTAGAACCCTTTGGTCACCAAATTTGTGTTACATTCGTTTCATAAATTGATTATGACGGCACCTGTATACATTTGAAAACGTGCGTTTAATGTTTCTTACAATTTCCTGGAAACTCGATAGAGCAATATGCTAGGATGTCTCCCTACGTTAGAACTGCCTTTAGTTTAGGAATGTACAATATGATGATATGTGTACACCAGTAGCATGCACGTATATTTCAAGTGCCGGGCCGGGGGTTCGGAGCATGCATCGTAGAAAGCCAGCATGTATACGGCCCATTGCGATCCGTGTCCAAGCGATGAAACCGATTAAACAAAGTTTTCTAACGTGTCTTAGTAATAAACAAACCTACAGAAGGCAAGAACGATCAAACCTCAAGTCCGAATTTTCGATGCAAATCTCGTATTTTACCAGATGTATTAACCATTTGATTTTCAATTGGCTTAGGCCATTGCTAAGCTGAAGTCAAACGTAATCGTAGCATATTAGCTGTGCGTGCATTTGCAGGGTTCACTTCATTTCGTGCCCTTATTCTAAGTAAGATCAAAGGTTATTAAACACTTGCTGCACTTCATGCTTGGACAGTGGCGTCAATCCTGGAAGGGGGGGGGGGGCAGGTAGGCAATTGCCACTCCAATGAAAATTTTCATATGGGGGGAAACATGTTTTTGCCCCTTCAATAATTCAAGTAGATTTCAAATGACAAGAAAAACAACAAGCAGAAAAGACAAAATCTAACATTGTGGGATATGAAGCCCTTCCAGAAAACGTCAATTTGAGTGCATGTGCGTATCACTGTGAGTGTGTATGTAAATTTGGTCTTGTGAGTATGTACGTGAGCGCTTGCCTTCGTACGGGTACATTGCTTATAGATAAATCCGGTCCTGGACACGATCCAGGGTTCGGCTTACCTGGTTGTAGGCTGTACAGCATGTTCCCTTTTTTTAGTCATATATCTAACGTTTTGAAAGCTGCCGATAAGCTGAGAAGGCCACGGTCCGCTCCTCGGGGTACTCGGCAGGCTTTTGGAAAATCTTTTTCGAATATTTCCCTTTCCCCTGCCATATACGCCCACGGTGATACTGCGTGCTGAGTTGTCACATCCTACTGAAAGTTGGTTCCCTTGAGTTGATAACAGATACAAAAACAATCATTGTACCCTGAGGAAATTTAGATATTCTAAACGCCGGGGAAATCACATACAATATGCTTTACTCTTGAATCCATATCCTCCACCACAATCGGGTTTTATGTCGGGTCATGCACTAACGAATTGGTGCCTGTACAGTAAGTACAAAGACTGGACAAGCAGGACCGATAATGGATGTTACTGCCCAAACTAAATGATAGACTATTCAGTGCTCTCACCTATTTTAAAGCTAATAAAATCTGGAAGTAAATTACACTGCATCAGGGCAAATAGGCGTGTCGGGCTTGGCACTCGCGCATCACTTCCCGGTGTATATCTAGGAACTTCGCCCTGAGATGTTTTCATTTTTTTTTTCTTTTGAGACACTTAAGAGATGGATGATGATCGCCCCTTACCATTGTCGGAAAATCATTAGTTTATGGCCCCGGGAATGTGAAGAAATGTTATCTGCACACCTTCTATTCAGGGTAATTTGAGTTTGGTGGTTACATCCTTTTAACACATTGCATCAAAGGGGAAAAACGAGAAGGGTGGCGTCAGCGGGGGGGGGGGGGGCATGCCCCCGTCGGGAAAGGTCGCCGGTTTCGTCGAGGAAGCCAAAAAATAATAAAAAAAAAAATAATGAAAAAACCTTCAAGGAATGATGGATGGATGGGTGAGCTTTGATATATTTTTTAGTTTGAAATGCTATTTAAATGCATATAGAAATTGATTTTCAATCACTTCTTACCTCCGTTATAGCTCATCACCTCCCCGTTGGGGAAAGACGGCAATTTCCTTTTTTTTTTTTTGGGGGGGGGGTTAAAATGATCGTTAAGGACTAAAGTTACTGGATTGATGATCATGAACTTTTTTTCTCTATGAACTATTTTCTTTTTGTAACGCTATTTCAATGCATATACCTGAATTTATTTCAATCACTTATTTCTAGCTTAGCTATCCCTCATCCAATCTTCAATACGCGAGGTCACGCCCCCTTCGGGGAAGGCTGTCCTCCTCCTATTGTTGAGAAAAATCCAATTTCGTCGGGTAGCCTTCATCTACATGCCCCGATAAACCTACAAAAGATGCGGGTCTCATAAACTTCAGTCACATGGACGATCTTCTTAATTTTGTTTACTAGAAGACCATATTATTCAAGGAAATTTACAATTTCGAATTTTTCTTGCCAAACGGACAAGAGGTTTTTCATGTCCATGCAGTGCCCAATGGTCTGCCATCTGCCCTGCCCCGACAGCAGAATTCTAGCAAAGAAAATCAGGCTGTTTCAGCTACACATTATGATAAAAAGTACAGTGTGAGAATGTCTCCAAATAAGTCTGACTTTATCCGTTTGAGATCACCTTGTAAAGTGACACAAACATGTTGGAAGTAAAATCATTAAAAATCTGGATTTCAAGCAGTCACGTAGCAAATGTCATCTATTTAGCGGACCTTGCAATTGAATACAACGAAGATTCTTCATAGAGACAAAAACACTTGCACGTTTTTAATTCCGTTGCATATTTTTGACCCCGAAAAGAGACAGGAACATTACATTTAATTGTAGCAGTACCTTTTACTAGTTTACCTGGTACTTGGTAATTTTCTGATCACTTAACAAGTTGGTTTTCTTCTCTATTGAAGTGAAACATTCATTTTCAAAGGAAAGACCAAAATAACGACTCCTTCATTTCTTATTACAAATCTGGAAAATGCCATTTCCGGCTGTCCTCGGTGTTAGGATTTTTTAAAAATTTTCTGTACGCTCCGCGCCAACTGATGGTGGCGCTCCGCTTAGATAGTGTTTTGGTCGAACAGATAACTTAAAAGAACAATTCACGGTTTGCCAATTATTCTTCGCATTGGGGCAATATTATGAAGTGAAAATTATTGCGGAAGGAAGCCCAAAATAATGGCTGTTTTTTTTTTTTTTTTTTTAGTTAACAGTCCGAAAAATGCCATTTGCTGCTGTCTGGGGTTCTCAAATTTTCCAAAACTCTTGTGCCCTGCACTTTGATAGTCTTTTTTTCGGAAAAAAGACAATTCCGCCAATTCCCAACTCAAACACTCCCGTAGGTCTCTGTCAAATTATAAAGTATAAACTTCAAACATATGGGAAGCCAAACTTTTTCCGCGGGAAAATTTTCCAATATGGTCCGAGGGCCTTAATCTGCGTGATGATATTAGGTAACCCCAACAAAACTACAGATCACCCCTTCATTAAAACAACAAAATATGTTATAAATGAACAACTTCTCTCTATGTTGATAAGAAGAATTGCGTGAAGGGTGCGATAAAGGTGCTTGTTGTCCATTTCGTAAAGCTTATTTCATCGTAAGACCAACAATACCGTAGTCTTCTGTTGTTACATACCAAACGGTCCTACGTGCCACACCGGCTTACAACTTTTCTAAAATTCTTAATTTATTTTTTTTTAAAACCTTCTTGGAATATTCGTAGTACGCAAAGAGCATTTAACCAAAGTATTTACCAACACGCAAACTTAACATGGATGATATGTTTCACTGCCATGGCACCCCCACCCCCAACACATATCGCAAAAGATTACTTTCTCGTGAGATTAAAGAACAAATGATAGAACAGATAATGGTGGTTGTTTCAGCATTTTTTGCACCGTCTTTTTTAATATTAAATCAGTATCTTAGACAATAGAGAAACATGGCATGTTTTATTGAGAAAGAAAAAAATGAAACGTCTAATGGACGCACACACTATTGAGAGGAAAAGCACCTCTCTTGCAAGTTACGCATAATGTTTGTAGACCATATTGCCCTTTTGATAAGTTTAATTTTTAAACAAAAAATTAAACGCTACACTCTTAAAAAGTTGGTTAAAAAAATCACCAACACTGGTCACGTATGTCAAATACCTGAAATTGGGTAAAGTTTCCCCAATATGTAGTGTTTATTTGGTTACCCCACAGGCTGGTTGCCCAATTAAGTTGTAAAAACCTCTCTGATAACCCATTAATCAACAATTATTTATAAACTTTAACTAATTTCAGGTATTTGACATACGTGACCAGTGTTGGTAAAGTTTTTTTAACCAACTTTTTTAGAGTGCACGCGTATTGAACTGTTGAGTGTGAGTTTACAGATACGCATCAGCATTGCCTTTAAGCAAACATCATTCGTTATGATTTATTCACAGCTTATTGAATACGACTACTTCGCCAACAAAGTCCAACATGTTATAGGAGTGACGACAGATAATGACTACCAGAAAGAGGTAAGGTTAATATAATTAAGAATATAGACTTTTATTTTTAAGACACCGTAAGCGAGGAGTGACCATCATGTAACGTCTTGAATGAAGTAAGTTTTTCTACCAAAATACTTTCATAGCTTGATGGAATGACATGTCTAACAAATTGTGTGATATGCCCTTTTTTTTTAAAATAAGCCCATTTTTTGAAGGGAATAAAAGTTACAAGAGCGTGGCTCTGTAAGCTTACAGTATAATCAACATTGACGTTACTGAGTTAAGCACACACACATTTTAAGGCTCTGTAGCGCTAATCCATGGAATTTGTTCAGTTATAAATATGGAGAAGAAGATGCGGCTATGCCCATCAAAGAAGCTGTTATTGTGTTGGTGCTAACATACAAACTTGCATTATAACCTCACACTGACAAGATTGTTCTACTAACTGTTCGAAATGGTACATGCACTGAAAACAATAGGAAGATGACATGAGGAAATAAAAAGTAAACTATGTTGTCAATTGTTATGAAGCGTCTGTAGTAAGTATTCCATATAATTAACATCACGTTTGACGGTATACGTTTGATGTATACGTTTGACGGTATACGTTTCATCCTGTGTGATTACCATACAATCTGGAGTTTGCAAATGCACCTCTGGTTTTGGAATAAATTTCCTTTGAATAAATGTTTACAAATTATCTTATATAGTGTCAATGAATTTTCGCTCCGGAAAATGCCTTTAGAGCGACTACCGGTTGCGATACATTATTTCAGCATGTGGACGGAATTTTAAATTTCGTATTTCGAATAAGGTTTTAAAAAGTACCCATCCTGGGTCTGTGGACAACGAGAAGATAAACTGAGCATGATTTTCCGTTAACGAATCTTATGAAACAGGAAGATTTCTTTATGAACAGTTACCGGATTATGCCAAGCTTGGACTACGGGTTAGTTGCGTTAATACGTAAATGTGATGTTATGTACTGTCGTGAAATCAATCCCATAGGGCTATCACGGGAGTATGAAGTCGATGAAGGTCTTATTAACATAATTTATCCTACCAAATTCCCACAATTGTGATGTGGCGTAAATTTGTAGCTGTAACTGGGCGGAAAATGTAAAAAAAGACCGTTTACTTTTGACATAACATTCTCCTTTTGATAAATTCATGCCGTGGTAAGGAAATCTTTGTTAACTAATTAATTGACATCGCAACATTCTTTTTACTAGCCCTCGGAGCAGACTCTGTAGTAGTCGAAAGATGGCGCTCTCTCAAAATCATAATACACCACTCTAAACAGTATAATATACAGAGTCTGCAAACCTTCGTCCAGTTTTCATTTACAGGAATCCCGCATTTTGAGGGACGAATTAGTAAACATGAGATGGTCACGGTGCACGAAACAAGTAGGAATAGTGTATTTTGGTACATACAACTGATAAAACGAACGGCGAACAACCTAATTAGCTTTTGTAGGTGGAAAATGTGTACCAGGCCATACGTTCGATGCATAATATTACCTATTACGCGAGATATAATTTTGCATTTGTCGTGACGTCATAATTGGTGGTCGTAAATGAGATTCGCTAGAAAGTTGGCAGGCTATTTTATACAGTAGGTATGCCATGTAACTTAGTTGGAAACGTCGATTGTTCAACAGTGAAGCCGTTGAAAGACCCATAGTATTATGTTTAGTAGCGATTAAGTAAGATTTTTGATATTTGAATGTAGTAGTTGAAACGCAAACACAATAGCCTGCTTACAGCAGGCTATCTTTTTACCGACACATTCACTGGAAATAAACATGCATTGGCCAATTTATGTGGTAAGAGAAGCATATCGTTATTAATCTTGTCAATACTTGTGATATACACATTTAACAGTAAGTTGTAATGATGTCTAAAATTTTTGTTTCTCATGACAACGTAACGGTCAACAATTTATCATTGCGTTCGAGAAAAGACACAACTAAAACGTGAGTGTTGGTTAGTGTTGGTTATTTACATTAGGGGAAACATCGCATCCTGCGAAGTTTTTTTCATAAATTAGATATAAATTAGTTTTTGATATTCATTATTAAATATTAAACCACTAATGATAAAAATTATTATATATATCACCAAACTTTTTTTTTTAATTTTTGTTAAATTTTCTAGCAAAATCGTTATTGTTTCATCAGAAAAGTAAGTCTTTCATACTTCTATTCCATTGAATAATTTTTCGTTTCAGTTTTGTAGCTTATCAGACTTAATATATTTTTAAGAAGAAAGAAGCCTAAATGGCCGCTTTTAGAGCGGTATCCGTCCTTTAGGTGTCCAAACTGCAAACGAAATTTGGATAATTAATTTAATTAAATATGAAATGCTGAAAATTCCATCTGTTCTTCTTGTGGTTGCGGGAAAATTAAAATAGGGAATGCGCTCCAAAAATATTCACACAAGGATGACATAGCAGGATTCCCCTGATAATGTGACAAAAAACAGTATAAACAAAGATGTCAAAGATGTGACTCTAGTTTGACTCGAGCTTTCACTTAATAAAGACTCGACTTGACTCTAATCACCATTGAATAAATTTCCAAAAGACACAAAACTAAGAGACTCGACTTGACTTGAGTCATCTCTTCAATCCCTATACTCTCTCAATGGGGAAATCAACCTCTATAGCCGAGTCTTCACATTCTGTATTCACGATCCAGAGTTCGGAATGGAATACAACCCTGCAGAAAAGAACCATAAAGTTTTTTTTTACAACTGGCATCTGCTTCCATCGACAAGTTCCATGTCTACATAGCGCGGGGTGTGAAGTACATGGCTATGCGTTTTCACTAACGTCATAGTGAGTTCGAACTCGTATGGAGTTCGAGTCTTAGCCTTGTCATACCTACTGCCGTTGTGCTTGTTGCTCAGCATTAGCAACGTAGGAGGGAAAACAAGCCAGTGGGCCCCAACTGGAAATGGGCCCGTGGTGGGTATGACATAGATAATATGGTTAGAAACTGAGTCGTAAAAATGCAAATAACTTCCCAAAGGGAAAATTTTACATTTTGAAACGTCCTCCTATATTACGGCAGGTTTACCACTTCGGGAAATAACCTCTTATGGGGGAAATAAATTTTCACCCGATCGGGGGATTATGTTGCAATGGGTGGCGCCATTTTGAAATATCTCCCACGATGCATTGTGATCCTACCGCGCAAATTCAACGGGGATAACGTTCAAAACTGCCTTGCAATTTTTATCGATTTTAGGAAAAATAAATTCGGGCATTTTAAAAAACTCTGTTGATAGGGGATGAAAAAGCTTCGTCATGTTTGTTGGTTCAACAAGCCGATTTTGAGAAATCGAGCAATTTTGCTGCGTTCTTTGTCCTAAGCTGAATTTATTTACTCCGCGCAGCCGCAAGTTTTGTACACCATTTTTCACTTAAAGGTGTGCAAGTTGGTCGTGCTATAGCACATATGTTTGTAAATACGTAGTTGAAGGTCCATGGTAATTTCGTTTTTTTTATGTCTAAACTATTACCTCACAATTGAATATACACACATTTATTAAAAATTTCGACGACTGTGAAGAGGTAGGCACGAAGTGCTCATAAATATTCATACCGTTGGGACAGGCAAATCCCCCCCCCCCTTCGTGGTAATACTCATTTTCTCTCGAAAGCGGTTATCTCCCGAACTGTTTACCCTGAACACGAGTTACAATGGATTCAGGTGAAGTATGTTTAATGCCGTTCCCTTGTACGTGTGCAACTGGTCATGCACGTAGATACATTACATGGTTACATAATTTAAACATTTAACTAATGTGAATCAAATAGAGTTAAGGAATCGAGATGACTCGACTTGACTGGGATTTGCTAAAGACTCGACACGACTCTAGACTCGACACCTTGTGACTCGGGGTGACTTGAACCTTAACAAGGACTCGAAGTGATTCGACTAGAGGTCAAGAAATACTGGAAATATCTCAACTCGACTTGAATGGCTGGATACTCGTCATGACTCGAGACTTGACGCCCTGTGACTCTAAGTGACTTAAGACTCGACATCAAGTGACTTGATAACAGCACTTCAAAATACCCTTGTATTAACTTTAAGCGTATTTGAAAACCTTCTTCATATCGACAGGCCATGAAGTTAGAAAAAGCTATTCTGTGACGACATCCAGAATCCAGGAAATGCCTTGTTTCATACTCAAGAGGCGACATGGCATCGGGTTCAAATGCACCACCGACTGTCCTTTTTTGAAAGTATGGTCCCTCGGATACCGGTTCAACATGCAGGCGGCAAGCTCATTAATTTTAAGTCTCGCAGACACGTATGTACAGCGTTCACAGACGTTGTGTACACTGAGCTGATCGGTACTCTCGAGCGTGCGCTGTAGAAAGTAGGCGTGGCTTGTGCTACGAAGCTTGGCAACCAACGCTAATGAGTGTCAATAACGTGTTGCTAAGAAAGCAGACGATAGATTTTTGTTATCAGATAGCTGAAAAAATGACCAGTTTCAGCGCGGGAAATGCAAAAAATGATGATGTAAATGAATGAACATACATTATACATTTTTCACAACACTCGCCACTGAAAAGGAATGTCAACAACCTCCTCTATGACACAAATTTCGTGGTATGACTACGACCTTCCGTGGACTTTTTAAGGTAATTTTTCTTATGGGCAATAGGTCACTGTTATTACGCAAGAGCTTCGACAAGGTGATATTTGGGTGAAATGTGGATTAACTAGAGTTTTCCCGAGTGTTTAGTTGTGTGTTATGTAATCAGTAAACAATAATCGGTTCATTATGAGTCTTTACACCTAGAGTCAATTTTTTTAGATCTTAATGGCCGTCGTACTGAGGCTTGTTTTGCCATGCATATTTGTGCATGCGTACACAAATGCAACCTATGGGGCAATATTTGTCTCCCACTGAAAGTTTTACGATCGATATGAACAGAAAAAACTGTAAACCCAGGAACATGTTACAAGTGTTTGTTCTCAAAACATTCGGCTATAGGATAATTACTGCATGTTAGTGCTGTAGTCACACATACACTCCTGGTACTTGGTAATTCCAGCTAGCTAGCTCTCCGATCGATCTGGTTGTTCCTCTTATCCAGTGTTTTGAATGAACGCATCACAACACAGAATCTAGGTCAGTGCACTGACTACACTGTCTACCCAGCACCCACCCATCTTTACCCCTCTAATCTAGCCCCACTTACGTAAAATACATCCTATACATTGTCTTAATTCCCCTACCCCCTTCCCCACCCACTCCCAAAGCTGTTGTCAGCCAAGGTACGGATCTATATTCCGAAGCTACGCGGAGAGGGGGAAAACTTAGAGAAGGCTGGAATGCAGGGCTACGTGGGTTAGATGTAATTTTTTTTTGCTCAAACTATGTATTCTTGCCTCAGAGATATATCTAATTAAGTGGAACGTACACCACCACTGGTAGGCAGAAAGCGAACAGAAAATTACAGAAATCGCAACCCCTCAGAAAGCCGGAAATAGCGCTATATCTAGTAGAAAGTTGTTATTGTTTCGATGTTGCAAAAAGGGTCCGCCTCAAAGAGCTAGGCTTCCATTAATATTCTCGATATATTATTATATTATTTATTTATACATACTTCATAATATTTAACTTGATCTCGAAACTTTTGCATATTGGTTATTTTAACATTCTTAATTGCATAAATACTAGGGAAGGTGGCCGAGGTAAGGAAATCCCATCCTCTTGGACTTGTGCATGGCCTTGAAAAACTTCTGCCCCAAAGAAAATTCAGAATTATCATTGCCTTGATCATGCCTTTTGGTCCCCACCCCTGGCCCTGCTGATAATATTTCTCCCCATACAAATTTTGGCTATGGCCCAGGTTACCCTCATACTGGCACGATGCCTCTTTCATTAACCGAGCCCAAAAATGGCAAGATGCTACAAAAGGTAAAGCCCCAAGCGCTGTAAAGACTATGCTGGTAAACTGAAACAGTTTTTCAACATAGATATTGAACTCGATGAGGATGATATACACGCCACCCTATTATGTCAGCCATGTTACTGTAGAATTTTGCACTGAAAAACAACCACAGCGAAGGAGTGGCTACCTCACCGTCGAGTCGGGCAGTGCACCACCTGCACATATTTTACCAACCAAAAGAAAGGTGGAAGACCCTCCAAGCCAGCTCATCCAGGGAAAAAAAAGGCTCAGTACAGTGATAAGGAGTACCCTCTGTCACTCAAATGTGGTCCAGATGCCGTGGTAATTAACACTGAAAACTACCACCTAGATATTCCCACGGAACTTACCTGTGTCTTGTGCCGTACATTGGTGGACAAAGCCCTATAACTACCCTGCAGTCATGTCATTTGCAAAATGTATATATTGCAATTTTCAGCCAAACCTCAGAAGAAAACAAAACTCACATGTTCCTTTTGCGACAGCCATTTTTAAGGTTGCAGACGTTTCATCGCCAAAAGAATATTTTAGCACAGCATACAGTAATCAACTAGTCACATGCAAGAAATGCAACCAGTCGATACCTATTTGTAATATACCACAACATGTCTTCTCTGGTGATGCCCTCAATCACTTCAAAAATGGAGGCAGATGGAACACATCTTCTTAAAATGAAGTTTAAACAAGGTGATGGCTTGACTGCATCATTTAAAAAAAAGGACAGACAAGTGGTAGTGGTCAAACTTTTATGATAATGTGTATTCATTTATGCCAGAAGTAACTATCTGGTACTGTTGAAGTTTTGAGTCATGATTCCAGTCCCGTCTACCTCTTATCAGTGTTTGCAATTTCGCATTAAGCTACAAGATTGCAGGATTCCTGCAGCTGTTCTCAGAATCCTCTTGCCTCAATGAAATGCAAGGGGGGGGGGGGCATTACCCCTTTCTGTTGCTCAAACAAAAAATTGAAATCAAGAAATTCCCCACAATTCCTTGGAAGATCCTGTTTCCCACAATTCCCTGGAAGATGCTGTCACATATTTTCAAGTTTTAATCCTTCTATAATTTGGCATATGGAACTACCAAATTCTTTGTAATTTCCTTTCAGCCTATTAATACAGTACATATTCCAAAGGCCAGAGTAGAAACAAAAAATGCGCAAATGCACAAAAAAGGGCACTGCCAGAAGAAGATCAAAAATTCTGGCCCTAACCCGGGATATAATAAGCAAAGGGAGCACCAGTCACCAACTCTCAGATGAAGTCAAAGCACTTGACCAAGATGACCTCATTGCTACTCTGGCTACCTTAGACAAGGCGAAAGTCATGGTGCCTAAAGGGGACTTTTTGGGATTAAAGGCAGATATGAACTCCTCCTGGAAAAGAAACAGAGAATTTGAGAAGGTATGAGTCAAAACACACAAAGTAATAATCTGCTTTATGCTTAAGTTGTGAAAAAAAATACAGTATGATGCAAAGACAAAAAACAAAGCCCAGAGCTAGCATTGCCACTTTTTAAAAACACAGAATAGCTTACTCATATGATACTTATATTTGAAAAGGGTTTTGTATAATGGAAGACTGACACAAACTCCCAGTGGCATTCTCATTGTACAGTCAAATCACCTGATCATTTTCAAATACCTTTTATTTCCATGTTTCTTTCCCCCGGATGGCTGAAACAGTATGGCATACTAGTTGAGAGCGAGAATAGCACGAGGAAGCAACAGCAGGACATAATTGATGACAACATGAAAGCTGAATGGCTGCCTTTTGTCCACGACGATGATGAAGGTGTTGCATCGTTAAAGAAGACCCCCAATGTTACTGTGAAGTCCTTACAACAGAAGATTGTCCAGCTGTTGGAAGGATGCAAAAAGTAATTACAAATAGCTACATATAAACTATATTAATCACTAGATTAATTTTTTTCTCACAAAGGCAAGTATTCATACTGATCTAGAGTATTTGCAAAAATAGTACTTCCTACAAAATAGTGATTTCACTCGGGCAAAAAAATGCGGAAAGTAGGTTTAGTACCACAAGTCCATGGTCGGTTGGGTACCAGATAATATAACTTCTATTACGCCAAGAGTTTGTTTTAAAGTCACAATGTGAAATTTTTCTTTGGACATTAAAATTTAAAATAGCACCAATGTATCTTACATGAGGGTATATGACAATGGTGGTTCTTAGGCATGTACTTGATTAATTTTGCAAAAAAGGTAACATTTTGGGTTTTTTTCTTCACCAATGCCATTTACACATCGGATGTGGGTAGCAATTTCAGAACCGGATACTGAAATCTTTAGCAATTAAGATACCCTGGTCCCCGGAGCAAACACTACCACAAAAGCGACTTACCTTCATTCAGATTACAGCTGCTGAAAGGGCATGGTATCATTCCCGAGGATGATATCTGGATTAAGTTTGGGGGAGACAAAGGTGGCGGTCTCTTCAAACAAATGATCCAGGTTGCAAACAGGGATAATCCCAACGCAGAGAGAAATACCACCGTGGTTTGTGCATTTTCAGCTGATGACACCATGATAAATCTCAAGACAGGATTGCTACGACTACAACAACAGATCGCGGAACTTCAGACAGACCACTGGGGGTAAGTGAAATGAATGATGAAGGGGCATTGAAAAAAATTTCATACACAAAATTGTCTTCAACCTTCAAATAAAATTTTCCTTGCGTGAAGTCAACCACCATTTTCTTTCTTTCTTTTTCCTACTTCAGACCCCACAAGTTTAGAGTCTTTATCTTTGAAGACTATGAGTATTTATGCCGCATATATGGTATAACTGGAGCAAGTGGGAAGGAATTATGAATGTCCTCAAGCTTCTGCACTGTAAAATGACAAAGCAAATTGTTAATTCATATCACTTGTAGTTGTTCCCTTCATTATTATCTTGATTTACTTTGTGCATAGGTCGACACTGCTGCTTGTTTTGCACATGCACTAAAGCTGAAATGGCCAAGAGTCTGGCAGAAGGACCATCAGCCCGAAAGGACTCTTGAGAGCCTCCATGAAGACTGGTTTAATTTTGCAAAAGCGGTGGAAAAACTTCCAAGGCAAAACAACACAACAATGTCATACACGAAGCTTTGTTTGACTTCCCCTTAAATCAGGTAAAAACTGCACACATGTTCACAGTTGTACTTCTGCTTGCTGTTTCTTCTCCAACTTGAGAATTATAATTATCATTTTCTCACTAAATTTAAAGTAATTTATGCTCTCTCCTCAGGTTTGCATTCCTGGGTTGCACATCAGTCTGGGGTTGTATCTCAAACATTTCAATTCATTTGAAGAGGCCTGCCACACACTAGATTTAAAACTGACACACAGGATTCCACCACAGGCAACAGACCAAACCACATCTTTTGACAGCAGGATTCAGAAGGCAATAGATAACTACCACGAGGCATGCCGACTCACATCCCAAGCAGAAGAGTTGGATGAAGGTGCTTCCCTACTAATGGAGCATTTACAAACAGCAGATGAAACGAATGCACCCATTTATGAAGAAGCCATTCGCTCCCACATGTAGGAAAGAGAAAAACTTGTAAGTCAGTTTTAAAATTGGTGTGAATACAGGCAGTTTTCCAAATAATTGAATACTCATCCTTTGCTTTTTCTGGTATTCTTTCAGCTGAAACTTACTGACAGCATCAAGAGCCAGATTGCCTTCAAGGTTGGTCAGTGTCCATTGTGCCAGCAATTGGAGGCTACCCTCCAAGAATTCAGGGTGCAGAGACAGGCTTACCATGGGCGCAGCTTTGTGGGTAATCACATCCATCGATGCTGCAAGGTAACCTCACAGAAGCACAGCTTTCTGACTTCCATGCTTTTGACAGACATTTTCCATATCTGTAAAAGAATGAATAATATACTGATTGACCTGTTTTCTTTTTTGGTCTGTGGAAATATAGAAAGAAAACATCAAGCGCATGATGACAGCAGTAGTTGAAAAAAACAAAGGAGCTTTGTCCACAATCGACCGAAGATGCCAAAATCATCACCCAAAAATATGAAACCCTCTTCCGCCTTTTTGGATGCTGCCATCGACTCTACAATAAATCTGCAGAAATGACTGATGAGGACATCAATGCACTAGGTATTAAACTCAAATTTTCCTGCAACTGTCTAAATGCCTCTCTTTACACCAGAACTGAAGAACCTTTCAAAACTATAACTCTCATGTTATCTTTCATCTTATTATTCTTATTTCATCAGAATTAACCATACAGAGTCATCTGGCATACTTCAGGGCAAATTTCCCACAGGAATCAGTACAACCCAAAATGCATCTCCTGGAAGATCACACCATACATACGTAGGGTTAGGATTTTTGGGTGAACAGGGAGGAGAGTCAGTACATGCAAGGCTAAATACCATCAAAAGAGATGTCAGGGGGCTTAAAGATGAAATGGAGGTGTTAAAGAGTGTAATTACAACTCACTGGGTTCAAACCCGGCCTGGAGCTAAGTAAATTTTTAAAAGTGAGTTTCATTAGCACAAGAGCACCCTTTTTTTACTTTAGATATAATTATAATCTTTTACTTATGCTACTTTAATTACTTAATAATGTTTGTAATAATAATATGATAATACCAATAATAATATTATAATAATTTGATGTGCAAAAATTAATGTGTATAACATCACTATGCATCAAAAAATGAAATTTTTAATTTTTTTATTTATTTTTTCCTTGCTTACAGGAAAATCTGTACACCCACAGCTCTCTTCAAAATCTTGAAAGAAGGCAACAATGAGTCAGGTGGCACCTGATGATACCCCCACCTAAGAGTGGCTAATACAGGGACTTTAGCAGTCCTTGGGGGACCTTCAGCCACAAGAGCTGACAAGAGTTCACATTTAAGGATGGCAAACAGATGGGAATTGCTAGATTAATTACAGCCAAAAGATGCAAATCTATGCCCCAAACCAAATTTAAAACATTAATCCCCTTAAAACAGCACACATACTTACCTTGACAGAATTTTTGATGAGTCGGCCATGCATTCTTTCACTTGCCATTTGCCAAGGATAGGGCGGTTTGAATCCCATTACATTGGTAGATGACTACCTTAGGCTTGCCCAATTTTCCCCTAAGAGTTATAACTTTAGAGATACATGCAAAAGATCCATGTTGATGTGGTTGACTAGGTACTGCAGGCCTAGAATGAGAATAAATGCCTTATGGGTGCCAAGGAACACAACCACATCAACCACAATCCGTTATTCTTGCATCCATTCTTCAAAATATACAATAAAATATAATTTAAGAAAATGCCTTTATCAGAAATTTCTTATTACAGTAGCAGTGTTCTCCGGTAGCCTGTGGACAGGCGCCAGTGCCCGGTCTTAATGTTGACCCCACGAAATACCTTGCCCGCACAGAAAAAAATTGATTTCATTTTTTTTTTTTTTGGTGACATTGAATTGTTCCGTTCAATTTTAGCACCAATTACGCAGCACGATTTTGCATCTACCACCTTACATGTGCAAACATTTTCGAACGGGGGACGGTGGTTGGTGTCGTCTGCTATCAGAGACAAGCCCCGAACAAAATTTGGACTTGATGTGAAGAATACTGCATTGGTATTTAAAGAGCTGGCCTAATTCTGCCATTATACCACAGTCAGCTATCAACACAATTGCCACAAATGCTGCCAACTTTTTTCCAACCTTGGCCTCAATCAATTTTGATGCAGTATATAGACCTACTCAGGTTAATGATGCGACGGTAGCGCAGGGTTAGACTATTAACTGACATTAGAGTATCATGTGTGACCAAGTGCCCACATAAATACACAGTTTTCCACAATAGGCATGATACGTACCCAATGTGGATGCCCGGGTTAAATAAACCACTAAAACAAAAAAACAAAACCAAAAAAAAAAAAAAATGGTGTTGTTTAGGCTTAGGCCTATATATTTGTGTAGTCTACTCCGCTAAAGAATGGGAAATTTTTTAAAGAAAGAATAGGTTTGGATGCCTGTGATGCTTCCTTATGGTTTAGGCCTAGGCCATTTTGACAAGTACATGCTAAGGGTGCTTTCAACAAATCAATGTTCACCCATGATGCCCCCATGTCAATGAAAGCCCCCCTTCCAGATATAGGCTACAGTTGCTGCAAACTAGGCCTTGAACTTACTTTACAGGCCTACAGGAAGGCTCGAGCATGCATTGCTATGAGCCGCCACTCTAACTTTATTCTAACCGTGGCTGCTCCTCGAGAACCTGGTTAAGCTTTAGCTTTTACTAGGCTACGCTTACCAGGCAAAGACTGAAATTTAAGAGCATCATGATACATTATAGGCCTTAGCTAAGCTATATTCGGGCCGTAACTTCGTAAGTATGATCTAGGCCTAGGCATATGCTAGCTATATATATACTGTAGCCTGTAGGCCTAAGCTAAGGCGTACAACAATGAACAAAACGAAGTGGATGGTACCTGCCCTGAAATACAACTAAAACCAACAATTTTTTACATGATATGGCTTAAAAAATTTAATTACTTGTCTAATTATCATCCGGTGAAGAGTTGTAATCCCTTCGTCCATTGTAAGGGCTGCTTACCTTGTAAATTTCTCGGCATTTCTTTCCGTACAGTGGTGCGGAATTTGTACACACGATGTGTAGCGAGTGTCCAAAATATCAATATTCCTCTTCTTTTTTAAAGGAAATAAAAAAAATGACACTGAAAACTTGGTGAATATTCATGATAAGTAAGTTTCAACGTGTAAAATTCAGTAGCTCTCCCTATGAGGAAAACTCTATGTGAGGCGTGGTATGTCTTGTTGTTACGGAGCGCTCTTAGGTAAACAAACCAAGATCGTAATGGTAGTGCTTCATAAAACTGTTTTTTTTTTTTTGCAATAATTTGACTTCATATTTCCACAAAGACACCATCCATAACGATTTGAGCCTTATTCTTATAATTTTAATAAATATTACGAAGTTCTCATGTTAAAAAACTTGAAAAAACTCCAAATTCAGTCACAAAGCGAACCCGGAAGACAAAAAAAAAAAAAACTGTAGCTCATTAATATTCATTAGGTATTTAACCTGCGCACGCGCAAGCGCTAAGTGGTGCATACAAACATACGTGCAGATGAGAAGACCATCTTGACCAATGACTAGAAGGTATGCATTGATCGGGTAATAGACTTGCTGAGCACATTTCAAGGTCACTGTGTACTTTAACATAAAATCCACAGCAGCCTGTAATTTCCTTAAAAGAAATAAAGCAACGGTTTTTCAGAATAATTCGATGTTCTTCGTCTCATTTTTGCTGAAACGTCATTATTCCGTGTGAAATAAGGGGCAGAACTTCACCGATCTATGATTTGGTATCTTTTAGGCAGCGTGGAGCTGCAAAGGGAGATTTAATTCAATTATTTGTTCAGAACAACAACAGTTAAAAAAACATTACTGCCAAATTGGTAAGGGAAAGTAGCAACCAAGGTATTAAATCGCTGAAACATTTATTACTCAAAAATATGCATTGTAAACTTTCCTTTTTTCAACCGCTGTCCAATCATTACAAAAAAAAAAATCCGTTAAATTAACAACTATTAAGAACTTCCTACCGACTTTCGGTTCTAAAATATTCCTTTCAGAATTCAGGTAACAAAATTTGAATAAAAACACTAAATTTCAGTGTGGTATATTGAGGTAATAAATTGCAAAAGCATGGTATAGGCGGTTTAAACTATTTCAAGTTATTTTCAAATCATTCAGTCAAAAAAAATTGTATGAAGAAATATTGCCAGACCGCCCCCCCAAACAACAACCTCAAAATTAACGAATGTAAATTGGTCCCCTGAAACAAACATAGAAAACTTTAAAGTGACTTCCTCCTTGCAGACTTATATGGGATGAGATAATACCCCGAAAAAGGTGAAAAGTCGACTAGACGACGTGGAACTAAAACCTTTACATTTTAATTCGAGCCAAATGAAAAGTTAAAGGGTTTTTTTTTTTTTTTGTCTTTTTCAATTGAAAAACTTGGGAATTTTTTTAATATTCTGCTGATGAAACTTGTGATATCGACGGTTATAAAGGAAATCCGGATTTTATTTCGCAGGAATCTGCCTTTCTCTGAGAGGAAGGTCAAGCATATTGTCATGGCGATTGCCGATTGTTGTGTTTGCGTCATATAATCCTACGGATTTCTACTTCACGAAAAAAATTGGAAACCTATGTAACAAAAACCTTTATTAAGAATGCACTCGAAAATTTCCTTTTTAAAGATTAACTTGACGTGAAAGTAAGAAATCAATATTTGGAGGAATTTATTAAATAACTAAAGACTACACAAGAAAAATCCTGTCAATACTCGGAGGTGATTGCATTTAAAAGTTTCGTGTGGTCTGGCACCAAATGTGACTCACTGATCGCTGCCTCCGATGTGTTTGGTCTAACGGTAAAGCAACCGCCTCTCACGCGGAAGGCCAGGGTTCGATTCCCAGGTCGAGTCATACCAGGAACTCTAAAACTCTGACCTACTGTCGTTCTGCGTGATGCTCCGCATAGGCAATGGAGTAGGCAAAACAAGGCAGTGAGCCACAACTGGAAAAAAGGCCATGGCCGGCACGACTTAAACCCCGGAAGACCGGGCCGTAAAACTATATCCAACGAAGTAACAAATCGACGTATAAAGGTGTCAAAACTGAAGAATTTCCAGTATAAGCTAGGGAACATTTCATCATTGACTTCGAAATATGCGTGGGAACGAGCAGCCGAAGTATATTCCCGTTCCAGTTACGGTGAACATTTTTGTAACCGGCGCATTATCTCAGAGTGAGCATAAATAATCAAAACGGTGTAGCTTTTTCTCCATGCACCAATTGATTCAATGTAAAAAAAATGATTTTAATATTGCTGTTTATATGACACAATAATCTAAAACGCGCGCTCTGTTTCTTCCGTCACTGGCGAATTTTAAACTCTAGAATTAATCTCACACGGTAACTCTGGTCAGCATCGTTTTTCTGCCTTTGTTGTCCTAAATATTTGTTGTCATAAATATTTGTTAGGGTGGTGGGATTTCAAACTAACGCCTCGCTTTCCATTTCTCAAATTATTTCCAGCCATTTTTTTCCCTTTCCATTCATCTTCACAACTAGTATCTCCGTGGTACAAGCACTGATGGTGCCATCTCTTTTGTAGTAAAACAGGTTCATATGAGGCAACAAACCACGTACAGAGTGGTACAGTACCACCAATACTTTAAAATTAAGCTGTGCAGGAAATGTAGAACTTTTCCTCCCCTGGGAAAAAGTGTTGTACTTACTCACCTGCCACATAAACCTTTATATGGGAATGAACGGAATGATCCGTACGCCTCATTACTCCTCTCTTATAATTAGTGGTTCGGTGCTGCAATGTACGTCAAGTGTTAGGTTACTATGCTGTTATAGTTAAAATATTGGGGTAGCATCACTACATTCTTTCCTAGAAGTATTCAATGACAAGATTAGGGAAGCCATATATATTCTTTTTGAACATCTCTGTACGGAATGTGATCGTTTGCAATTGAGAGCCTGACAGGGTACTAGTGCTGCTACCAACATGTCCAAGAGAACTATATGATATGGAGTAATGACAGGTAAGTACCAGACAAATTAAGTAATTGCCACTGAGCCATCCACTCGCATATACCATCCTTCCACCTTCTTATAAAAGGGGAAATATGTGATCACAAATGTTACTTTAAAGTGTATTTAAATCGGCGCCAATTGAATACAAGTACTCCCAGTTCTTCATTTTTTATTCAGACAGTGTTCTTCTAATTAAGACACCTTCGCTTTAAGGACCAGACGACAGGGATCCTATGACATACTAAAAATACGTAAAATATTTTGACGGAAAATTCACTTCGACAACCCCGAAAACCTGCGGCATCGATTATTTCTCGAGAAAACTTGCTTCTGACATCGCTGGCAGGCAGATATTAAAAGAGTTTAACTGTTTCAGAATGATTTTAAACTAATTAAGGCAGAGAAACACAGCTATTTCCAAAAATAAAAAAAAGAATGAATGAAAAATAGGAAATTTGCTAGTAGGGCTCTCTCATAAATTACTTTAAGTATACTTTTCCGAGCTCTGGAAATAACAAAACGGGAAACTTCCCATATGTGGCACCTTGTAATCAAGTGACATCCGCAACTTAAGTGCTATTTTCATTAAAAAAAAAAGAATTAGTTCATAAAAGTTCTAAAACTACAAATTTTCACAATAAAAGCTCTTGATTTTAAAATATTTGGCCACCAAAGACAACAAACTTTTCGGAGAGTGAGGTTTTGAGGGTGTGCACACTTAAAAGAAGGGTTTTAAGGTCACAACAAGATTTGCTATAAAGTTAGAGAGATGCTTATTCTAAGCATTTTGGTAAAATTTTCATTGAAATCCGATGATTGGTTCTCAAGATATGAACAGGTAAAGTTTTCACATCTTCAACAAAAAGTGAACTCTAAGCAAGCACATATGACATCACATCCCCACATTAATTGGAAGTCTTTTGTTTTTCTTCAAACTTTCTTCAAACTTTCTGGATTTTTTCCTCAACAATCCCATATTATTAAAATGTGATTGCATTAGTGGTATGAAAATTTTTCAAACTTTCCATTCCCCACGGGGAGGTCACACTCCTATTAACTTCAAGGTCAACACAGCAGTCTGATAAAACAAAGGGAAACAAAGCATTCCTTGTCAATGTGAGGAAGTGATATAAGCTCTGCTGCCCCCAAACTCACTTTTGAACACAAATCTACTGGCTTCATTTATTGATATTTCAAGAAATACATGCCCGATTAGAATGGGACTTTCACCATACTGTGTAAGTTTTGTTCCTATTTCAGATATGAAATATGAAAATTAAATTTTTGCATAAACTACCCCTTTAAAAAAAAAAAGACAAGAAGAAAACCAATGAATGTTATTTAAATGCGTGATTTACACAAAAATATATGCATCTCTTCATCCCTATAAACAAAAGCAGGGATACAAGAAGTTGAGTATCTTACGAGCATGGGAGGGGCCACAAACAGAATATAGGCAGGATATTGTAGGTTCGGGAAATAATCGCTTTTTAAGGTAAAATGAGGTTTCCCCAGATCGAGTTAAAATTTGCCTGTCTCGAGGGTATGAATGTTTATGAGCAGTCAGTGTTTACCTCGCTACAGTGATCGCGTTGTTTAAGAAATTTGTGTGAATTTAAATACGATATCGTAGTTGAGAGGAAAAAGGCGAAATCACAAGGGACTTTCAAGAACGTATTTACAAAAAAAAAATGCTGGCACGATCTTCGGGCACATCTTTATACAGAAAATATTGCACAAAGCTAACGGCTGTGTCGAGTTTATAACTTAAGCCTGGCCCACACTATACGACTTTGCACATCGCAACTCAACTAAACCGTCGTGACCTAGTGTTGAATCGTCGTCATGATTTTTAGTCGCACGACAGGGCCACGCATACTATACGACTGGCTATCGCGCATTGTCAGTCGAACGGTTACACTTGCACACTACTGCTATACATATTACGGTACAACAGCACAGAACAGCATACAGTTTGCAACAATACTATACTTTCAGTGTGTAGCTACGCGTACTAGGCCTATGCAAGTTTACAGCTCACCAGTGATGTCGACTGCCTCGGTAATCTCTTCGTTTTTTTTTTTGTTTTTTTTTCCAAGAATTCCTATAGGAATAGCTTTTTCAGCCACAGTTATAAAGTACAGGTCGTTGCTCTCACATTTCTAATGGTTTGTCATATCTCTATTCGCCGTACTCGGTCCATATATCCATCTTTTTTAACTGAATATTTACACAAAGATTACGTCAAAAGTTGTCACCGACACAAGCATCCGACAACTTTCACCGTAGTTATATCACGTGCATATACATCAGCAATTTTGATGGTCAGATTTTTCAGTCACTTTGCGACTGTCGCCGTACAGAGTCGGGAAGAACCAACATGTTCGTTCTTCCCGACTGGAAGCTGATACGACTTAAAAACTGGTCCTAAAACTGCCAGTCGCAGTCGTAAACTCACGCACTACTACACGACTGTTGGAGATCCGACTGATCGGAGTTGAGTTGCAACGCGCAAAGTCGTAGAGTATGTGCGGCTAGCTCTAAGCTTAGGAGAAAGAGACAAATAGCAAAATTGATGCTGATATCTCAATATCGGCGCGTGAGCAATAAAAAATGACAGAGTTTTTCTAAATCACTCTATCAACGGAGGTTTTAAATATGCTCGCATTTCTCTTTTCCTAAACTCGATAGGTATCACACGTTTTTTTTTTTTCGTTAGGAGATTTGCGCAGTGTGACCGGATTACCATCATGGAAGGTGATGGAAAATGAAATTACCACCCATGGCAAAATATTCCCCCGATCAGGGTGAAAATTGATTTGCCCCTAAAGCGCTTATCTCCCGAACTTATTGTAGTCTGAAGTATGATTTCCATAGTTTGTACAATTCGATTGAAATTCACATATTTTCGAGGAATTGACAGACTGCTGGATGAGCATAGGGCTTTTTTTTAGCAGAAATCTGAATGACAGCGAGAGCTCACCATCCCTATTTATGCAGTTCAAAATTCAGATCGTAATTATAGCATTTATTTTTTAAAGGTAATTTTTCAAGAAGAAAAAAAAAATAAATTTCCGAATAAAAGTAGAAACGCTGCCTTAACTTTTTGTTGTTTTGCTGGATTATAGGCCGTTAGAATCTGTAAGTTATTACTTTAATTAAATCCCCCTCAATTTGCGAGGAATGGGAACACATGAACATGTTATTAGGACTATGAATTACAGTTATAGACTTCAGGTACTTTTTGAGGTATTCTGAATTTGAAAAAAAAATCCATTTGCGAGACAGAAAAACCTTTTATATTCATGTACGCTTGAGTAAAGTTAGCTCCTGGTTCGTATCAGCCTTTAGTAGATGCTGATAACCATGTACATTAAGGATTTAATATGCTGTAGCAAAACTAATAGTGGTCCGCACGATCTTTCACAGTGAGTCTTTCTTTAGCTTTATAGGCATATTCAGATTGCTTTTCATTATGATTAAAGCAAGAAAGAGCAAAATATTCCTGAACGATTTCATTCAATGCACTTACTTGTTGCAGCAACGTTTTTCATCTCATATCAAAATGAAAACTCACCTCCATTAAAGGCTGATTATTGTGTTATTCTTATTTTCTATAAACACATCCATTTTTCACACTTTTCAACAAAAGCCTGAGAAAGGAATGTAACTGATGTGCGTAAATTGCGTCAAAATTCCTTTTGTTTTTCTTCATAAATGAAATGTCCTGTTCGCCTATGGAATATTTGATACTGTTGGAAAGTTTGAATACCTCTTACTATAGATCTAGCAGTACCCAACATCAAGTAGTGTTGTACAACACACAATGTTGCCTTAATATTATCCAACTGCAGCAATAAAAAATTATTAATAATTTAATGCGATGTTAAATTAACGTTCCGCAATGAGATGAACTTATTCCCAAAACATACCGATTCCCAGGAAAAATTTACATTACCTTAAAAATTAACGCTCTACGGAAACGAATGCTATGTGCTATTGCGATGCAGTTTTTACCTCCTGAAAGCGATAATGTTTCCATTAAACTAAGGTTAGCTGTACATTATCTGGCCTTTCCCTTTGTCGGGGAACCTGACCTATTTTTGAGGAAAGTCCCGAAATCATGCCAAAGATTCATTAATGGCTTTATATTTTTATGCCGGGTGTGAATATTTTCAAGGTTAGTTCATATGACATAACTAGACCAGTTTCTAATGTTTTGCTTATTCGCTATGAATGGAGCACCTTCTTTAACAGCAAGCCTGTCATTCGCGGCTTCCGTTTAAATGTTCGTGATTGCTTTAAAAGGAGCATCAAGGAAAATATCGTCGATATTTCTTTCTTCGTTCTCTCTAGAAACCTTTAAACCTTGCGTGATAGGATAAAAGGACATTTTCACATTCTTTGAGTTTTTGAAGGCGAGCGTTGGTTTTTCGCAGAAGATTTTATGTTAACTGCGGATTTTGAGACATAAGCAAATATGACACATTACATAGGCCGATTTTAGTTTTCATTGAGTCTTATTTTTAGGAGGTTAAAAAACTTCTACCTTTTTTTGATGGGGCTGCCCCCTGCTTTTTAGAGGGATGATGAACGTTACGAAGAAAATAAAGCACCAAACGTTTCATCATAACAACTTCAATCAATTTATCACCATGGCCCCTTCAGGGGCAGCACGGCGTAAACGACAAAAGTTGGGGGGTCGAATGGTCGGAATTTTTTAGGCAAACTACACTTAACTTACACGTTCTTGATATACGATATATGGATCTCATGTCTACATATTTCCAGTTAAAAAGAGTGACCGGTACTGCTTATAAGATCAGTTGAGATGATACAAGAATCATAATGAATTGTGCATCCTCTTTTATTTATTCTACGGGTATTGCTCTCATATTCGTCTTCTGTATCTTTGTTACCTCTGTCCATCAACCTTAACATATATATACATTTCTAAATTTCATATCCCTAGATCTTATGCACCATTTGTCCCAAACCAACGTTCCTCATTCTTCTGAGGTCCCCCCCCTTACCTTCCCTAGGCTACCACCAAATTGCAATACCCGCATATCGTCTTCCTAGATATCTCTGCTACGTTTTTCCACCACGTTATCCGTTCGTGCCCGAGATTCGTACCAATTGCACATCCCTTCACTCATTCACCTTCAGATGCATTGTTTTGATATGCGCTGTGTAAACAAAATTGTAGGCCAATGACTTCCACTGCTTTGGTTCTCTCGGTAGGGGTGTTTGGTCAGCGTTATTCATCCAAATGGTGGCGCGGTCGATACCATCTTGTGAGTAAATTTTCACTGTGGCACTGTGTTTTTGAAGGAGTTTCGTTTCGCCAGAAAGTCATTTTCGTTCTCGCACAGGCGAGCATATCGGAGTACCCCACCTTTGATATAGCCGCTAAAGGTTGCTAGGTGGGCCGAATAACGAATAAGGCATCGGAAGGTTTCCGTTGGCATGGTGGAGATTTTTGTGTCAAAGAGGCCACTTGGCAGATACGTTCATCTTTAAAATATTTCCAGATGGCGACATGTAACTTTTATGTTTAAAGCTGCAATCGTGACGGTGACCTGAAAAAATGTTCATAAGAGTCATTCAGGGAGATCACCAGGTTTTCAAGTCCCTCATGTGTGTCATTGTACAGTAGAAGGATGTCATTCCTGTAGCAAAGCCATTTAATTATATTGAAATCCTTCGGCATTATGCGATGTTCTAGGTGATACATGACAATATCGCAGACTTCAGAGGAAGACGGACTTACCATTACATCTCCAATTTTTTGTGGGAAAAACTGACCTTCATATACAAAACAGTTCGCTGAGAGAATTAGTTTGACCAGATTAATTACGCATGGAAGAGGTTATATATGTTTCCATATCGTAGTGGCTTGGCTCCTTCCGTTAAGCTTCTGTTGACCTTCCTTCTCGATTTCGATATCTCCTTTTCAGAGCGAAGAAATCCTGTAACAAAAAAAAAAAAAAAATGTAAAGACCGCGCTTTGATCTTTCGGAGTAGCCGACTAATGTGAGACGTTTGCATTGTGTTTTAACCAAAACGAATCATCCACTACTTCATTGTCGCAATTCCTGCACCACTCCATGCCTTAATTGAGAAAGAAATATACCTCAGTGTTTGGAAACTGGTGGGAGTCTAAATTTTTATGGTAATATTTCGAACGATTTAGGTTCGTTCCTGAAATAAAAAAGGTTTACTTGTCAATCCTCAAAAAGTATTAAATACATACACTGCACTTCGATAGTGCCGCCCTCTTTTTCAGCAAATTTTCAAATCTTCCGAAAT